>OX392534.1:27439526-28039526 GCA_947623455.1 Mimachlamys varia
CACACCGCCTTCCAATAGGGAACTATACTACCAAGTACAAACTTATAATCCTTAATAGTGTAGGAGATAGAGCCCGGACAAACTTTTACTTTAAAGTAGGTCAGAGGTCAAAATATAGCAAAATAAAGGTCACAGTGACCCAGTTTTGGTACGCGACACACCGCCTTCCCACAGAGAACTATACTACCAAGTATAAAGTTCTAATCCTTAATAGTGTAGGAGATAGAACCTGGACAAATTTTTCTTTCTTTAATATAGGTCAGAGGTCAAAATATAGGTCACAGTGACCCGGTTTTGGTACGCGACACACCACCTTCCCACGGGGAACCATACTACCAAGTATTAAGTTCTAGTGCTTTATAGTGTAGGAGATAGAGCCCGGACAAGCTTTTTCTTAAAAGTAGGTCAGAGGTCAAAATATAGGTCACAGTGACCCGGTTTTGGTACGAGACACACCGCCTTCCCACGGGGAACCATACTACCAAGTATTAAGTTCTAGTGCTTTATAGTGTAGGAGATAGAGCCCGGACAAGCTTTTACTTTAATGTAGGTCAGAGGTCAAAATATAGCAAAATAAAGGTCACATTGACCCGGTTTTTGTACGCGACACACTGCCTTCCCACAGAGAACTATACTACCAAGTATAAAGTTCTAATCCTTAATAGTGTAGGAGATAGAACCTGGACAAATTTTTCTTTCTTTAATATAGGTCAGAGGTCAAAATATAGGTCACAGTGACCCGGTTTTGGTACGCGACACACCACCTTCCCACAGAGAACAATACTACTAAGTATTAAGTTCTAGTGCTTTATAGTGTAGGAGATAGAGCCCGGACAAGCTTTTTCTTTAATGTAGGTCAGAGGTCAAAATATAGGTCACTGTGACCCGGTTTTTATACGCGACACACCGCCTTCCCACAAGGAACCATACTACCAAGTATTAAGTTCTAGTGCTTTATAGTGTAGGAGATAGAGCCCGGACAAGCTTTTTCTTTAATGTAGGTCAGAGGTCAAAATATAGGTCACTGTGACCCGGTTTTTGTACGCGACACACCGCCTTCCCACAAGGAACAATACTACTAAGTATTAAGTTCTAGTGCTTTATAGTGTAGGAGATAGAGCCCGGACAAGCTTTTTCTTTAATGTAGGTCAGAGGTCAAAATATAGGTCACAGTGACCCGGTTTTTGTATGCGACACACCGCCTTCCCACAGGGAACCCACACACTTAGTATGAAGTTCCAGTGTCTTATAGTATGGGAGATAGAGCCCGGACAAATAGTGTGGGGAAGGACGGACGGACGGACGGGCGGACGGACGGACGGACACAACGCAAACCTATAGTCCCCCCACCCCCGGATTCCGGTGGGGGACTAATAAAGAGAGATGTCGTAATTCATAATTATTGTGAAGGGGGTCACAAAATGATAAATGTAAGGTAATTCATAGATTTATTAACATTATGGTGGATACGGAGATTATATCTGAAGTGTGGTAAGTGGCAAGTGATCTTGAAAACAAATATTGACTTACATTTGCTGCCACATTGTGGAAGTGTTTACATTTCAACATGTCTTGATAAATGCACAAATGGTTTTTGGATAGATGTTGGATAGAGCATGGAAAAGATTTAACGAAAGGGAGGGAGTAAAACAATAAGTCAAAGTTATATCTTAAAAATGCCATTATAGTTCAATAGGAATTTGACTATTGGGGTAAATCAGTATTTTTCATGTCATGGTTTAAGAAAGGGATGACTAAAATTTATGATCTTATAAAAGACATTGAGACTTGTACTTTTTACACATTTGAAGAAATCACTCTTTATAATGTAAATACTACAGGTAATTTCCTTTAATATCATGGTATGTTATCTACAATATCATGATATGTTATCTACAATATCATGGTATGTTATCTACAATATCACGGTATGTTATCTACAATATCACGGTATGTTATCTACAATATCACGGTATGTTATCTACAATATCATGGTATGTTATCTACAACATCACGGTATGTTATCTACAACATCACGGTATGTTATCTACAACATCACGGTATGTTATCTACAATATCACGGTATGTTATCTACAATATCACGGTATGTGATCTACAATATCACGGTATGTTATCTACAATATCACGGTATGTGATCTACAATATCACGGTATGTGATCTACAATATCACGGTATGTGATCTACAATATCACGGTATGTTATCTACAATATCACGGTATGTTATCTACAATATCACGGTATGTTATCTACAATATCACGGTATGTTATCTACAATATCACGGTATGTTATCTACAATATCACGGTATGTTATCTACAATATCACGGTATGTTATCTACAATAAGGAAATACTTAGCGAAGGTTGATTATGAAAATGATGCTATTATATACCCTGTCATACCTTGTAATATTTATTTGTTTTTAAAAAGGGACAAAAGATCTCTACAATCTTATGGTAAAAATGATTCTGTTGCTACTGGGAGGGGAAAATGGGAAGAAAAATTAGATTCGATTATTCTGTTGCCTATGGTTGTCACTTTTTTAAGCAAGAACCTAGTGGCAGGTCACATACTGAAAATGGGTCTCGTGTCTGATTTTATACTGGGTTATTGCCCTTTGTTCATTACTGATACCAAAGTTTCTGTTGGCTAATTCAGCATATGAATTGAAAATTGATTGCAAATCCTTTTGCTTTGTTTCCATGCATTTCTAATTTGGATGTGGTCGTGCATAACTAGAATGCTGTATATAACAATGTAATTCACACTATACACATGCATTGATATTCATCAGATCTGTTTAAATGGATGTGGTATTTGATCAAACCAAGTATCAATTGAGAATGTAAACAGTGCAATTATCTTGTAAGAACTCAGATTCAGTAGTCACTGATCTAATGCAAGAGACCTGACTCTAGTACTAGTGTGCGAACACTATGCCATCCCTCTAAGGGTACTCGTACACAGACTAATTTGGAAGGTTTAACATTGCTCATGGTGATTTTTAAGGAAAGAAAAGAAATGTTACCATATAAACTAAAGCATTATAAGTAAGTTATTTTTTGTCAATTTTATGCAAAGGTCAGTCCATTTTAATGTCTACAGATACCCTATTTTGGTTTCAAAACTCCTAATTTTAGCCCTAAATTACATATGTAACCCTAATTTTGTGTCAAAAAGTGCCGGGCAGCCTGTAATTTCTGTAAAAAGTTAGATTCACGAAACCTCATTTAGAATGATTTCATAAAAGTTTGTTTTTAAAACTCAATGCCTTGAAGATTTTTTTTGTAGACTATCTGTATATTCGTCTAAAGTCTATCCATTTTTCAGCGTCAGCATACGTTAAAACTTACAATTATGCACCACGGACGTCCGTGCAATCATATCACGCACCACAAACTAAACATGTAGAATACATGTATATATCAAATTTGGAACTTGTTGAAATACGTATATAATTGTTCAATACTTAATCCATTTGAATATATTTTGAAAGCTCCGTTTTCATTTTACTTTTTTCATTATTTAGCAATATAGATATAGCAAGTTTCTGGTTTCCCTAAACCATGCCTATTTCCCTCGGCTTCGCCTCGGGAGATAGACCTGGTCTCGGGGAAACAAGAAACTTGTTATTTTATACTTTAACTGTATACTAACTAATTATAACACATCTTAACCTACACTATCTACCCATTACACTGCTTAACCTACACTAACTAACCATAACACACCTCAAATTACACTAACTACCCATAACACACATTAACCTACACTAACTAACCATAACACACCTCAAATTACACTAACTACCCATAACACACATTAACCTACACTAACTAACCATAACACACATTAACCTACACCAACTACCCATATCGCACCTAAACCTACATAACTCTTTCCAAATATTAGCCTGCAGATGCATTCATAAATATTCATACCAGCTGGATATGTAAGTGAGGATTTTTATGCATATTATTAAGTTAGCAGTGTTAGTGGTAATAGTAAATATGATAACATATATCGTACATATAAGTGGGAGTAAAACCATGGAGGCCCATAGCTGTACACATTACAAACACAGGGACCTGAGAATTTGTTACAGCTAGTTTTGGACCTAAAATAGGATGTTTAGAGTAATTTTACACATTTGGGGGGTTAAGATCAATTTTAGATAAAAATGCCCCCTCAATGGTCGCTTTTATGACCATTGAGGGGGCATTTTTATCGAAAATTTATCTTAACCCCCCAAATGTGTAAAATTACTCTAAACACCCTATTTTAGGTCCAAAACTAGCTGTAACAAATTCTCAGGTCCCTGTGATTACAAATGTATAATATGGAAGCCTGGCAATGGCAGACTCGCATCACACACGTACATCTGTGTCTGGAACATTGAAAACGCCGACAAAGATCGAACCCAATGTGATAAGCCTAAGGGGGCGCTTACAGAGACAAATGAGCAATGGATGAGAGAAGCATACACGTAGAAAGGCGGAAGGATTAAAGGACATATTGGATTGACTGAGTCATCAGGTCACTTATGAACAGGTTTATGTGACTGATCCACAAACATATCACTTAGAACCGTCATTAGCGGGGTCTGTAATCTCATAGGGACCGTCTCATCATCCATCATATACCGGTATGGAAAAATGTCCAGCATTACGTATCGATTTCCAATTTAATTATTCATAAACGATTACGCGCTGCTTGGTCTTGTGTATCTGTCGGAGTCCGCCTCAGAAAATAGGTCGGGTCATTACACCACTGCTCACTCAACCGGAAACAGATTGAAACATAAGAAATATAATTTACATTCTGTTCACGGACCAGTCTATTGAAATATATATACATTTATATATATATAATATATAAAGTACATGGTCGGTGTCGTATACCAAAGCCAGCACAAAAACTGTACGTTATGTCCACATCTATACCGTGTATGTACGGTTAATTAAAGGTAGGACTTGGTCGGTGTACCCTGCCAGGTTCACTATTCTACGTAAAAGACAATATTGGATTCTGAGATTTACTAAATATATCAAACAGTTTCCGTTAAACAATGATGATCGAAACCCAATCAATTAAAAACAGAATATTGATGTTTAAAAAATAAATGTTGACACAGATTGGTACATGTACAGTTTCTATAGAGACATGGCGACGATCGGGCGTACATCTGTAATAAAACACAGTCTTGGTCTGGAACCACGGAAATATAGAAAAACTGTCAAGTTGCTTAACAAGTTGCTTACCTTTTTCAAAAAGGGAAAGCAATACATGGACCACATTTGCCAAGACAAAAGGAGGGTCTTACGTGCTCCCTTCAATTTGGCTCCTGTTTCATCGACTATGTATTGTTTTGGTGACAGTTTGGTATTATTATTTCTCCCATTACATAAGTATGCTAACTAGTATATCACATGTTTCATACAATCGTAATACGAATTTTAGGTTGCATAAAAATTTGTCCTTAGCCTTGATAAGTTTTTTCAGACTATCAATATACACGGTGTATAATCGATGTTGTACGTGTATTATCAGCTGCAAAATTTGAGTTAATACGGATAGCTGTGAGTAATGAAGCGCAGAAATGGCGGCATGGCGATCATCGTAGGTATGCCGCCATTAAGGCATATTCTAATGACGGAAAACTGTACAATCAGCTGCCACTATTTTGTACGAACACCTGCTGGAGCGACTCGCTTTTTTTGTACTATCAGCTACAGTACAAGTAGGCTTGACAATCGGGAACCGCCGGCACTTTCCGTAAACGAAAAAATATTTTTCTCGTTTACGGAAAGTGCCGACGGTTTCCGATTGGTAGGCTTGAGTTAACTAGATGGCACATGACGTTATCCGATGGAAACTACACTATTCGGGTGTTTTTATTGCTCGGACAAATTCAAAATGTTTGCAGACATACTTGTAATATAGCACGTTATTTTAAAACGCCACGACTCGGTGTTGAAAATAAAAGCTTTATATCAACTAGACACAAAATTGTAGAGAAGGCCAAAAAATATAGTTCCAAACAGCGATAAATTAACAACAAAAGGCCATGGGCCTTTACGGTCAAACGAGTTTTAATGTACTAGTACCAATAACTGTTGTGTCCTAACACTGAAATCGTTTACCAACAAACTAAACCAACTTTCTCCCCAAATCTTCAGCTTTGAAGCGAACGATCAAACTCTCTGACTTTGATCAGTTGACTTAACAAAGAAAGTTACCAACGGTTTTCTTGACTTTGAACAGTGACTTTTACCTCTTTGACCATGACTTTTGGTCAGTAGACTCCTTGATTAATTCTAACCAACTTTGCTTCAAATCATCATCTCCTGGTTATAATTCCAATCAAGTTTGAAGTATTTTCAACTGAAAAAGGAACAAAATATATGCAAAAAAATATTAGTTTCTTATATAAACTACAGTAAAGTTACCCCCAGGGGAAACCTGAAGTCTTGGGCATTACATTTACAATTTTGATAAAGCCCTAAAATGTACAAATGTACCTTTCTATCTGTAAGGAGTATTTGATTCCAGCATATCTGGGTTTAAAGAAGAATGTGTATGTTTTTTAGCCAATTTGACCGCTTTGAGCGCCTCCCCTCAGCCCTGGGACTAGGCACAAGAGTCAAAATTTTACGAATATCAAATTGTCACCTCGTGGTTATAATTCCAACCAAGTTTGAAATATGTCCAAGTAAAAATAAACTAAATATGTCCAAACATGCGAACCTCTCCCAAAGGAGGAACCTGGAGTCCAGGGGGCATGGAATCCACAATTTTAATAATGAATTTAAGACCTTTCCATTCGTGAAGAGTATATGATTCCAGCATATCTGGGTCTGGAGAAGAATGTACCCAGAAGTGATGAAATATCACCGTCAAAGGCCATATACATCAACCATCTTTATGGAATAATTAATTATTACAAGAGATCCAAGAGGGATCTTGGCGCCCACCATCGATGATTTTTCATTTATTCTTAGAAAGATGGATCTTTTCCCTTCTTGTTTTAACTTCCAGTTATGTTTTTAATCTTAGTTCTATGGATTTCCCTTGAAAAATGATAATAGTTGAAATAAGGTCTCTTGTCAGGAGTTTTGTTTTTATGATCAGTTCAAAATTCAAAATCCGTCTTGTTTTTCTTAAAAATTAACCATAATATACTTCCATAGTCAACATACAAGATGGTCGTCTGGCGACCATATTTTCTCCCTGGAGCTGTCCAAAACAAATAGACCATGCACAACTAGGGACCGAACAGAACATACTTATGGGCCTGTTTCCAGTAATGTTATTCTCCATAGGAGCCTGCCCCCGTATAATTTCTTATCTAGCTCAACTTCAGTTTTTTTCTTTTCCGAAGAATAATTTTACACCTTTCCAACACCCAGATTTCTTAATGTCAGTTAAAATATATTTTTATAAAGTTGTCATTTTGAGCATTAAAGACATAAGGTCGTAAATAAAAGAAGGTTATCTCGAAATTGTAATTCGCAACATAGTATAAATTGTTTTTGATAAATATTTCCAAAACATCGTGTTTATTCATAAAACATAGAACAAAAATTTTCTCGGATGAAAATGTACTTGCAGAGACGCAATTATGAAGAAAAAATGCCATAAAATTGCGTTTTCTCCCGTTATATAGTTTTGGATGCAAATTTTCATTAAAAAATCGGATAGAGCTTTACTTGTTTCATGTGTACCAAAAATCAGCTAATTCCATGTGGTGGAACGTTCTCAAATCGCCGCCTGAATATTGTTGTAAATTGAAAGAAAAGGGGAAATGAGTAACAACCTTCTCTGAACCCCTGTTATATAGCT
Organism: Mimachlamys varia; assembly: GCA_947623455.1. Classification (NCBI taxonomy): domain Eukaryota; kingdom Metazoa; phylum Mollusca; class Bivalvia; order Pectinida; family Pectinidae; genus Mimachlamys; species Mimachlamys varia. The sequence continues at coordinate 27,447,388 of OX392534.1, forward strand.
TATTATTAGCTTATTATATACAAAATTTTATATTGAATATCAGAGCGGATATTTTCATGACAGTTTTATGATATCTGACGACGAAATAAACAGTATCGATATAAAGATTTACACTGAGGACACCCTTATACATGAATACTGTTCTATCTCAAGTTGTCCTCTTTTGAATTTTTTGATCGTGTGGCCTTGTACATTTATTAAAGCGTTGTTGCTCTGTCAGGGTTGGGACCCTGACTTGTCTCACTTTATTTGTGCCTGCCGACCACGCCACATCGAATAGATAGATTATCCAAATGAAATACTTTATTTTGTTCTAAGTAATCAATCAATTCTGTGCTTCTTGGAGGTATTGAATGTGATTTATTATATTGTCTTGTTATCTTGTGTAATTAGTTGTTCGTTATTTATCACACATTTTTGCATAATTGTACCAAACTACTAAGTATATGCTGCTTACAGCAATCATCGATGGCTTGCTATTTTGTTACTTTATCGACGCTGCATAAACCAATCGTTATTGTTTCAAGATGGAGGGTAAATATGTTGGAGAAGGCTGTCAACTATACTTCAAGAAACGTAGTGGCAATAAGAACAGAAGTGCAGGCAATGTAAATAATCAGCAATATAAATGGCTCCTAGATACGCTGGTGCAACAAAGATTGATGTCAGCAAAGGAACAAGCACTTATTTTCCAGAAGTGCTACATGAAGTATCTTCGGAACAAAAATCAGCCTGAACCTGAACCCGAGCAGAACCAGGAAAGAGAGGAAGAAGACGACTCCCCGTCCCATATCCTGCCGTTGCTGACCCTTCATGATCTTTTGAATGGATCATCTTCACACAAAAAATGCTGTCTCTGTCTTGTTACCTTTGCAATAAATGGAACAAAATCATTAGTCTTAACAAAACGTGCAAGACATCACCTGATCTATTCTGTCCCACCTCATCCCGCGTCTGCTCCATTCACCTTATTGGTAACGACTTAGATCCGTCTACAGAGGTTGTCATTGATGGTAGAGGTTCCTTGGAATCTCAGTTACCATCAAAATCGTCCGAATTCATTAATGACCTCCTAGAGGTGTTGCACGTCCTTTCACAGAACCAGTCTGCGTTTGCAATAAGCTTTTCTTCTCTTGATGCCTCGGCATGCATGGCCTGGACAGGTTGGTCCAAAGATCAGTTCCTCGAAATCCACTCGCACTGTTCCCCATATCTTTCCTCTGGTATATATACCAAGACTACACACGATGCTCTATTACTGTTCTGGGTAAAACTGAAAACCGACATTTCCTGGAGTCAGTGTCTTCTCTTTTCGGAATTTCCAAGTCAAGTGTGTCCAGAACTTTCCACTCCATAGTACAGGCATTAGACACATTGATAGTCCCACAATTTCTAGGTCTGGATCACCTGACAAGAGAACAGTTGCTCGGCCACAATACTGTCTGTTCAGAAGCATTTTTTGGAGGTAAAGCCACTACCATATTAGATGGCACCTTTATTTATATCCAGAAAAGCTCCAACCACAAGCTCCAGAGAATGATTTTGGCGATATAGGTCCGTGCCTAGCCCCTGTACATAGTGATATAGGTCTGTGCCTAGCCCCTTTACATGGCGATATAGGCCCGTACCTAGCCCCTGTACATGGCGATATAGGTCCGTGCCTAGCCTCTGTACACGGTGATATAAATCCGTGCCTAGCCCCTGTACATAATGATATAGGTCCATGCCTAGCCCCTGTACATAGTGATATAAATTCGTGCCTAGCCCCTGTACACGGTGATATAGGTCCGTGCCTAGCCCCTGTATATGGCGACATAGGTCCGTGCCTAGCCCCTGTACATGGTGATATAGGTCCGTGCCTAGCCCCTGTACATGGTGATATAGGTCCGTGCCTAGCCCCTGTACATGGCGATATAGGTCCGTGCCTAGCCCCTTTACATGGCGATATAGGCCCGTACCTAGCCCCTGTACACGGTGATATAGGTCAGTACATAGCCCCTTTACATGGCGATATAGGTCCGTGCCTAGCCCCTGTACATGGTGATATAGGTCCGTGCCTAGCCCCTTTACACGGTGATATAGGCCCGTGCCTAGCCCCTGTACAAAGTGATATAGGTCCGTACCTAGCCCCTGTACACGGTGATATAGGTCCGTGCCTAGCCCCTTTACATGGCGATATAGGCCCGTGCCTAGCCCCTGTACATAGTGATATAAGTCCGTACCTAGGCCCTGTACATGGTGATATAGGTCCGTGCCTAGCCCCTGTACATAGTGGTATAGGTCCGTACCTAGGCCCTGTACATGGCGATATAGGTCCGTGTCTAGCCCCTGTACATAGTGGTATAGGTCAGTACCTAGGCCCTTTACACGGTGATATAGGTCCGTACCTAGCCCCTGTACATAGTGATATAGGTCCGTACCTAGGCCCTGTACATAGTGGTATAGGTCAGTACCTAGGCCCTTTACATGGCGATATAGGCCCGTGCCTAGCCCCTGTACATAGTGATATAGGTCCGTACCTAGGCCCTGTACATGGCGATATAGGTCCGTGTCTAGCCCCTGTACATAGTGGTATAGGTCAGTACCTAGGCCCTTTACACGGTGATATAAATCCGTACCTAGCCCCTGTACATAGTGATATAGGTCCTTGCCTAGCTCCTTTACATGGCGATATAGGCCCGTGCCTAGCCCCTGTACACGGTGATATAGGTCCGTGCCTAGCCCCTGTACATAGTGATATAGGTCCGTACCTAGGCCCTGTACATGGTGATATAGGTCCGTGCCTAGCCCCTGTACATAGTGGTATAGGTAAGTACCTAGGCCCTTTACACGGTGATATAGGCCCGTGCTTAGCCCCTTTACATGGCGATATAGGTCCGTACCTAGGCCCTGTACATGGTAATATAGGTCCGTGCCTAGCCACTTTACATGGCGATATAGGCCCGTACCTAGCCCCTGTACATGGCGATATAGGTCAGTACCTAGGCCCTTTACACGGTGATATCGGCCCGTGCCTAACCCCTTTACATGGCGATATAGGTCTGTGCCTAGCCCCTGTACATGGCGATATAGGTCCGTGCCTAGCCCCTGTACATAGTGATATAGGTCCGTACCTAGCCCCTGTACATAGTGATATAGGTCCGTACCTAGGCCCTGTACATGGTGATATAGGTCCGTGCCTAGCCCCTATACATAGTGATATAGGTCCGTGCCTAGCCCCTGTACATAGTGATATAGGTCCGTACCTAGGCCCTATACATGGTGATATAGGTCCGTGCCTAGCCCCTGTACATAGTGATATAGGTCCGTACCTAGGCCCTGTACATGGTGATATAGGTCTGTGCCTAGCCACTGTACATGGTGATATAGGTCCGTGCCTAGCCCCTTTACATGGCGATATAGGTCCGTGCCTAGCCCCTTTACATGGCGATATAGGTCCGTGCCTAGCCCCTGTACATGGTGATATAGGTCTGTGCCTAGCCACTGTACATGTCGATATAGGTCCGTGTCTAGCCCCTTTACATGGCGATATAGGCCCGTACCTAGCCCCTGTACATGGCGATATAGGCCCGTGCCTAGCCCCTTTACACGGCGATATAGGCCCGTACCTAGCCCATGTACATAGTGATATAGGTCTGTGCCTAGCCCCTTTACATGGCGATATAGGCCCGTACCTAGCCCCTGTACGTGGCGATATACATGTAGGTCCGTGCCTAGCCCCTGTACATAGTGATATAGGTCTGTGCCTAGCCCCTTTACATGGCGATATAGGCCCGTACATAGCCCCTGTACATGGCGATATAGGTCCGTGCCTAGCCCCTGTACACGGTGATATAAATCCGTGCCTAGCCCCTGTACATAATGATATAGGTCCATGCCCAGCCCCTGTACATAGTGATATAGGTCCGTGCCTAGCTCCTGTACACGGTGATATAAATTCGTGCCTAGCCCCTGTACATAGTGATATAGTTCCGTGCCTAGTTCCTGTATATGGCGACATAGGTCCGTGCCTAGCCCCTGTACATGGTGATATAGGCCCGTTCCTAGCCCATGTACATAGTGATATAGGCCCGTACCTAGCCCCTGTACACGGTGATATAGGCCCGTGCCTAGCCCCTGTACATAGTGATATAGTCCCGTTCTTAGCCCCTTTACATGGCGATATAGGTCTGTACCTAGCCCCTGTACATGGCGATATAGGTCCGTGCCTTGGCCCTTTACATGGCGATATAGGCCCGTGCCTAGCCCTTTTACATGGTGATGTAGGTCCGTGCCTAGCCCCTGTACAAAGTGATATAGGTCCGTGCTTAGCCCCTGTACATGGTGATATAGGTCCGTGCCTAGCCCCTGTACACGGTGATATATGTCCGTGCCTAGCCCCTTTACATGGCGATATAGGTCCGTGCCTAGCCCCTTTACATGGCGATATAGGTAAGTGCCTAGCCCCTGTACACGGTTATATAGGTCCGTGCCTAGCCCCTGTACATGGTGATATAGGTCCGTGCCTAGCCCCTGTACAAAGTGATATAGGTCCGTGCCTAGCCCCTTTACACGGTGATATAGGTCCGTGCCTAGCCCCTTTACATGGCGATATAGAACCGTGCCTAGCCCCTGTACATGGTGATAAAAATCCGTGCCTAGCCCCTGTACATAGTGATATAGGTCCGTGCCTAGCCCCTGTACATGGCGATATAGGTCCGTGCCTAGCCCCTGTACATGGTAATATAGGTCCGTGCCTAGCCCCTTTACATGGCGATATAGGTCAGTGCCTAGCCCCTTTACATGGCGATATAGGTCCGTGCCTAGCCCCTGTACATGGTGATATAGGTCCGTGCCTAGCCCCTTTACATGGTGATATAGGTCCGTGCCTAGCCCCTGTACATGGTGATATAGGTCCGTGCCTAGCCCCTTTACATGGTGATATAGGTCCGTGCCTAGCCCCTTTACATGGCGATATAGGTCAGTGCCTAGCCCCTTTACATGGCGATATAGGTCCGTGCCTAGCCCCTTTACATGGCGATATAGGTCCGTGCCTAGCCCCTGTACATGGTGATATAGGCCCGTGCCTAGCCCCTGTACATGGTGATATAGGTCCGTGCCTAGCCCCTGTACATGGCGATATAGGTCCGTGTCTAGCCCCTGTACACGGTGATATAAATCCGTGCCTTGCCCCTATACATAGTGATATAGGTCCTTGCCTAGCCCCTGTACATAGTGATATAGGTCCGTGCCTAGCCCCTGTACATAGTGATAGATGTCTGTGCCTAGCCCCTGTACATGGCGATATAGGTCCTTGCCTAGCCCCTGTACATAGTGATATAGGTCCTTGCCTAGCCCCTGTACATAGTGATATAGGTCCGTGCCTAGCCCCTGTACATAGTGATAGATGTCTGTGCCTAGCCCCTGTACATGGCGATATAGGTCCTTGCCTAGCCCCTGTACATAGTGATATAGGTCCTTGCCTAGCCCCTGTACATTGTGATATAGGTCCGTGCCTAGCCCCTGTACACGTGAGCTGAATTTATGGACCCTAAATAAAACTTCCTACTGCAGTATTGGTTTCGATTTATTCAATGACATTTTGCAGAATTTTTCTTAATCTACAGGTACAAGGTACATGTAACCGGTAATGAAGTATTGATACCTTCAGCATACACATTGTGCGTAATTAATATACCGTGGTTTACATATTTTATTCGTGCTCTTTTCTCACCTAAACTGTACTGGACCACCTTTGATGACACCTCACTGACCGAGATTAGTTACCATGACAATAGACCTAGCGACAAATTAAATAATTTGATAACAGCTTACTATTCCACAATGCTACGTATCACAAACCAGATACATTTATTATGTACTTGTTAGCACACAACAAATTCAACTATGCATGTGTCAGATTATTGTAAATTGCCCGATAACCTACAATACACCAGTTCCTGAACTTGTGTATTCTGCCGAAACTCTCGCACATGCGCATTTCTTCACTATCTACAGGGCCTGAGGGTCCACTAACTAAAATGCATGTTGTCGGTCTGTGTTTCTGAAGAGAGGCGGCGCTGTGACGACAGATGGAATAAAGATCACGACCGCTGTGTTTATCAACAGTTTTTATCACGGTGTCAAAGTGTGCAATGAGTGAAAACAATTACAGGACAATAAGCAATCTAAAGCGTACGAGTAGCTGTCGTATTTTGATCCCTTCCGATAGTGTACTGATGTCAGAGGGCGCATTGCAGTTTAACAGATTCTATTTTGTGTTGTCATCCCTGAATTAATATACGACGGAAGACACTTTAAATGCACTTAGCGGTTATCGTTCGACCGATCTCTGGAGATGACGTGACAGAAGCACGTACAATGTACAATTACAATGCACGTGACATGTACATTGTACTTTTCTGAGAAGTCACAAAAACCGCGTGCGTCAAAATATTATCTCCAGCTGAGAAGAAGTGGTACCAACATGTACAGGGGCCTGAGAATTCATCACAGCTAGTTTTTTTACAATCACAACCACAGGCACTAGCCTCGTCTGTCAAACACCTATAATATTAACAAGGTTATGAACTACATCGGCCCGGCGACACGACCTAATTTCGGGAAACATGTGATTTTGACATAACCACCCAAGATATCTTGCCGGGAGTGGTCTAGATCGACAGAGAAATAATTTCCCTTTAATTTGGTATATAATTTACTTTGTATCATGCAGTAAATGGTTTTGTAGATGACATGAAATTTCAGTTGGTCGGACACTGTGCTGTCCACAGAAAACACGCTAAATCCCAAGTGGGTATCTCCTTACTCACGGCATGTACAAAGTTCAACATCAATACAGTGTAACTACAACAAAAAACAATCTTACTTGTGTGTTTAATCATGTCCTTATATTATCATGTCGGATACTGGAGACAAAAGTTCAAGCTAGTGAGACTGGCAGACAGAAAGCAGGCCATTTACTTCCATTTTGTTGAATATTTGTGATCTCGGCGCTGATTGGCCGGTTTAAAATAGGAAGCCAATCAGCGCCGAGATCACAAAATTTTAACAAAATGGAAGTAAATGGCCTGCTTTCTGTCTGCCAGTCTCACTAGCTTGAACTTTTGTCTCCAGTATCCGACATGATAATATAAGGACATGATTAAACACACAAGTAAGATTGTTTTTTGTTGTAGTTACACTGTATTGAGGTTAAACTTTGTACATGCCGTGAGTAAGGAGATACCGACTAGGAATTTAGCGTGTTTTCTGTGGACAGCACAGTGTCGGACCAACTGAAATTTGACAGTTTTCTGCTGTTTCGTGACCTCTACAGAACATTTTACGGCATGATACATGGTAAATGATATACCAAATTAAAGAGAAATTATGTCTCTGTCGATCAAGACCACTCCCAGTGAGATATCTTGAACGGTTATGTCAAAATCACATGTTTCCCATAATTAGGTCGTGTCGCTGGGCCGATGGAGTTCATAACCTTGTTGATATTATAGGTGTTTGACAGACGAGGCTAGTGCCAGTGACCACAACAAGTAAGCACACTAATGAGTATACTCAAAAACGCCCATCTGATACACGAGACAAGGATGGCGACCATAAGACTTGCCCATAGTCTTCATCAACCTGCATCTCTCGAATCACTGGGTCGTAAGGTTGTTCGTCAGAAGCTGACATCTATCATGAAAATCTCGATATTTAAAGCAAGTTCTAGAATAACGAATCAACTGCGACATGTAAACAACAAAAGTTGGAGAAGCAGGGATATCAGTATCAAGAAAGGGGAAAATCGAAATCGTCACGTTTATCACATAGCTTAGTAGTAAGTTGTCCATGTTGGTCGTAGTTTAAGTAAAGATCGAGGTAAGTAGCTGATGTCTATAGAAGAGTCTGTTGTGTCCTTAATCTCATGTTGATCGACTAGGTCAGCAAGCTTCTTGTTTATAGACTTTACATTGTTGATTTAGCAATGTTGTTTTTTTACCCGTCCTGATAATCCGTCGACAAATTCAGCAATATATAAAGACGTCTGTGTCGTTTCACGTCTGACTAAGTCTGTCAACGTCGTGTTTGAGCTCCTGTGCACGCTTTACTGATCTACACCATGCATTATGTACCAATATCACATCAGGGTTTTTATAGATTGACAATGCTAAATGGACCGTCTGTCTTCATTAGGTAACAACTAGACCGATATACAGACACGCATCACTTGTCAGTCGGTTTTATATTGCATAACAAGGATGTATGCAGACTGTACCGACATGAACCGATTTATTATCACACTAACTAACCAAATACCGTGACTGTTTATGTGACGCAACAACTAATTATAATCCGCTAATAAATCACCTGTTTAGGATATAATGTAGCTAGTTATGATATATTTACATTTGCGCTGCAATCCACTATACGAACATCACCAGCAGAAATGCTTTTCATACGAATATGAAAGCAAATGTTCTCGTGACATGCCATGTGATTTACTTATCACTATATATATCAAACTTGTTCAATGACAGTCTTGTTGCTTCGTTTCGAATAATATGGAGAACGCCTCTGCATCAAACGCTCAAATGACAAATGCCATTTTTACAAGTTCTATAGTAAACATATTACATAATATTATGGATCATATATTCCACAATTTTTGTTAGCACAGGGTATCCAGCAAACTAGCAGTTTTAGTACATTGTTCGTACATGCTATTGATAAACAAGTGATTTAAGTACGGGTTATACTGTATCCAGGTGGTGTTAATACAGGTTATAGTGTTAACATTTGCTTGCATCGGCTGATGAAGTGAACCTTGCGCAAATGAGCTGAACCACAAAGCAGTCCATGTACCATTTGCACGCGGTTCATTTGATCCTATCAGCTGGTGCAAGCAACAAAATAGACATTCAATCCTTATATTTACGCTAATTATTTTAAATTTTCCGCAATTCGCACGTACTTTAAGCTGATGATGTCACACTGTGCTTCACTTTTGTTACATTGTTGTACACTTACCGTCATGTATGTACATATATGCGGAACAGCCGATAGCTGGCTTCATTCATCACTAGGTAACAGAGAAAATAAAATAGAGAATACCAAAGCGTTAACAAAACCATTTTCCGAACTCAAAATCGATTAAACCAGGGGTAAAATATGAGCAAAGGAAAACAATACTTGGAGACCATTGTAAAAGTACACCAGGTGGTGTCAGTATGGGTTATAGAGTAAACACGTGGTGTTAGTACGGGTTATAGTGTAAACACGTGGTGTTAGTACGGCTTATAGAGTAAACACGTGGTGTAAGTACGGGTTATAGTGTAAACACGTGGTGTTAGTACGGGTTATAGTGTAAAAACGTGGTGTTAGTACGGGTTATAGTGTAAACAAGTGGTGTAAGTACGGGTTATAGTGTAAACACGTGGTGTTAGTACGGGTTATAGAGTAAACACGTGGTGTTAGTACGGATTTTAGTGTAAACACGTGGTGTTAGTATGGGTTATAGTGTTAACATGTGGTGTTAGTACGGGATATAAAGCAAACATGTGGTGTAAGTACGGGTTATAGTGTAAACACGTGGTGTTAGTACGGGTTATAGTGTAAACAAGTGGTGTAAGTACGGGTTATAGTGTAAACACGTAGTGTTAGTACGGGTTATAGAGTAAACACGTGGTGTTAGTACGGGTTATAGTGTAAACACGTGGTGTTAGTATGGGTTATAGTGTAAACACGTGGTGTTATTATGGGTTAAAGTGTAAAAAAGGGGTGTTAGTACTGGTTATAGTGTAAACACGTGGTGTTAGTACGGGTAATAGTGTAAACATGTGGTGTTACTACGGGTTATAGAGTAAACACGTGGTGTTAGTACGGGTTATAGTGTAAACACGAGGTGGAAGTACTGGTTATAGTGTTAACACGTGGTGTAAGTAAGGGTTATAGTGTAAACATGTGGTGTTAGTACGGTTATAGTGTTATCACGAGGTGTTAGTAAGGGTTATAGTGTAAACATGTGGTGTTAATACGGGTTATAGTGTTAACACGAGGTGTTAGTATGGGTTATAGTGTAAACAAGTGGTGTCAGTACGAGTCATATTGTAAATAATTAGTGAAAGTATGGGTTATAGTGTAAACACGTGGTGTTAGTATGGGTTATAGAGTAAACACGTGGTGTTAGTATGGGTTATAGTGTAAACACGTGGTGTTAGTATGGGTTAAAGTGTAAACAAGTGGTGTTAGTACTGGTTATAGTGTAAACACGTGGTGTTAGTACGGGTAATAGTGTAAACATGTGGTGTTAGTACGGGTTATAGAGTAAACACGTGGTGTTAGTACTAGTTATAGTGTTGACACGAGGTGTTAGTATGGGTTATAGTGTAAACACGTGGTGTTAGTACTGGTTATAGTGTAAACACGAGGTGGAAGTACTGGTTATAGTGTTAACACGTGGTGTTAGTATGGGTTATAGTGTAAACACGTGGTGTTAGTATGGGTTAAAGTGTAAACAAGTGGTGTTAGTACTGGTTATAGTGTAAACACGTGGTGTTAGTACGGGTAATAGTGTAAACATGTGGTGTTAGTACAGGTTATAGAGTAAACATGTGGTGTTAGTACGGATATAGTGTAACCAGGTAGTGTTAGTACGGGTTAGAGTGTAAACACGTGACGTTAGTAAGGGTTATAGTGTTAACACGTGGTGTTAGTATGGGTAATAGTGTAAACACGTGGTGTTAGTACGGGTTATGGTGTGAACACGTGGTGTTAGTATTGGTTATAGTGTAAACACGTGGTGTTAGTACGGGTTACAGTGTAAACACGTGGTGTTAGTACGGGTTATAGTGTAAACAAGTGGTGTAAGTGCGGGTTATAGTGTAAACACATGATGTTAGTACGGGTTATAGTGGTAACATGTGGTGTTAGTACGGGTTATAGAGTAAACACGTGGTGTTAGTACTGGTTATAGTGTTGACACGAGGTGTTAGTATGGGTTATAGTGTAAACACGAGGTGGAAGTACTGGTTATAGTGTTAACACGTGGTGTTAGTAAGGGTTATAGTGTAAACATGTGGTGTTAGTACTGGTTATAGTGTTAACACGAGGTGTTAGTAAGGGTTATAGTGTAAACACGTGGTGTTAGTAAGGGTTATAGTGTAAACAGGTGGTGTTAGTACTGGTTATAGTGTTAACACGAGGTGGTAGTAAGGGTTATAGTGTAAACACGTGGTGTTAGTATGGGTTACAGTGTAAACACGTGGTGTTAGTATGGGTTATAGTGTAAACAAGTGGTGTTAGTACGGGTTATAGTGTAAACACGTAGTGTTAGTACAGGTTACAGAGTAAACACGTGGTGTTAGTAAGGGTTATAGTGTTAACACGTGGTGTTAGTATGGGTAATAGTGTAAACACGTGGTGTTAGTACGGGTTATGGTGTGAACACGTGGTGTTAGTATTGGTTATAGTGTAAACACGTGGTGTTAGTACGGGTTACAGTGTAAACACGTGGTGTTAGTACGGGTTATAGTGTAAACAAGTGGTGTAAGTGCGGGTTATAGTGTAAACACATGATGTTAGTACGGGTTATAGTGGTAACATGTGGTGTTAGTACGGGTTATAGAGTAAACACGTGGTGTTAGTACTGGTTATAGTGTTGACACGAGGTGTTAGTATGGGTTATAGTGTAAACACGAGGTGGAAGTACTGGTTATAGTGTTAACACGTGGTGTTAGTAAGGGTTATAGTGTAAACATGTGGTGTTAGTACTGGTTATAGTGTTAACACGAGGTGTTAGTAAGGGTTATAGTGTAAACACGTGGTGTTAGTAAGGGTTATAGTGTAAACAGGTGGTGTTAGTACTGGTTATAGTGTTAACACGAGGTGTTAGTAAGGGTTATAGTGTAAACACGTGGTGTTAGTATGGGTTACAGTGTAAACACGTGGTGTTAGTATGGGTTATAGTGTAAACAAGTGGTGTTAGTACGGGTTATAGTGTAAACACGTAGTGTTAGTACAGGTTACAGAGTAAACACGTGGTGTTAGTATGGGTTAAAGAGTAATCACGTGGTGTTAGTACGGGTTAAAGAGTAAACACGTGGTGTTAGTACGGGTTATAGTGTAAACACGTGGTGTCAGTACGAGTCATATTGTAAATAATTAGTGAAAGTATGGGTTATAGTGTAAACACGTGGTGTTAGTATGGGTTATAGAGTAAACACGTGGTGTTAGTATGGGTTATAGTGTAAACACGTGGTGTTAGTATGGGTTAAAGTGTAAACACGTGGTGTTAGTACTGGTTATAGTGTAAACACGAGGTGTAAGTACTGGTTATAGTGTTGACACGAGGTGTTAGTATGGGTTATAGTGTAAACACGTGGTGTTAGTACGGGTTATAGTGTAAACACGAGGTGGAAGTACTGGTTATAGTGTTAACACGTGGTGTTAGTAAGGGTTATAGTGTAAACATGTGGTGTTAGTACTGGTTATAATGTTAACACGAGGTGTTAGTAAGGGTTATAGTGTAAGCATGTGGTGTTAATACGGGTTATAGTGTTAACACGAGGTGTTAGTATGGGTTATAGAGTAAACACGTGGTGTTAGTATGGGTTACAGTGTAAACACGTGGTGTTAGTAAGGGTTATAGTATAAACAAGTGGTGTTAGTACGGGTTATAGTGTAAACACGTAGTAATAGTACGGGTTACAGAGTAAACACGTGGTGTTAGTATGGGTTAAAGAGTGAACACGTGGTGTTAGTACGGGTTAAAGAGTAAACACGTGGTGTTAGTACGAGTCATATTGTAAATAATTAGTGAAAGTATGGGTTATAGTGTAAACACGTGGTGTTAGTAATTGTTATAGTGTAAACACGTGGTGTTAGTACGGGTTATAGTGTAAACAAGTGGTGTAAGTACGGGTTATAGTGTAAACACGTGGTGTCAGTACGGGTTATAGTGTAAACAATTAGTGTTAGTACGGGTAATAGTGTAAACACGTGGTGTTAGTACGGGTTATAGTGAAAACACTGGTGTTAGTACGGGTTATAGTGTAAACACGTGGTGTAAGTACGGGTTATAGTGTAAACACGTGGTGTTAGTCCGGGTTATAGTGTAAACACGTGGTGTTAGTACGGGTTATAGTGTAAACACGTGGTGTTAGTATGGGTTATAGTGTAAACACGTGGTGTTAGTACGGGTTATAGTGTAAACAAGTGGTGTTATTATGGGTTATAGAGTAAACACGTGGTGTTAGTACGGGTTATAGTGTAAACAAGTGGTGTTAGTATGGGTTATAGAGTAATCACGTGGTGTTAGTACTGGTCATAGAGTAAACACGTGGTGTTAGTATGGGTTATAGAGTAAACACGTGGTGTTAGTACTGGTTATAGAGTAAACACGTGGTGTTAGTACGGGTTATAGTGTAAAGACGTGGTGTTAGTATGGGTTATAGTGTAAACATGTGGTGTTAGTATGGGTTATAGAGTAAACATGTGGTGTTAGTACTGGTTAGAGTGTAAACACGTGATGTTGGTACGGGTTATAGTGTAAACACGTGGTGTTAGTATGGGTTATAGTGTAAACATGTGGTGTTAGTATGGGTTATAGTGTAAACACGTGGTGTTAGTACTGGTTATAGTGTAAACACGTGGTGTTAGTAAGGGTTATAGTGTAAACACGAGGTGGAAGTACGGGTTATAGAGTAAACACGAGGTGTTAGTACGGGTTATAGAGTAAACACGAGGTGTTAGTACGGGTTATAGTGTAAACACGTGGTGTTATTATGGGTTATAGTGTAACCAGGTGGTGTTAGTATGGGTTATAGAGTAAACACGTGGTGTTAATACAGGTTATTGTGTAAACACGTGGTTTTACGGATTATGCAACACCTGCTCATACCTTGTCCTACTTTTGATCTTCGTGATGAAGTATCGCCCAACATCACGATTTGATAATAATATGAGCGATCGAACTACTTTGATTCTGTTTCGTCGGAGTCATACATGTAGTTTAAATGTGTGAAGCGAGGAGTGAGGATTTCACCGAGAAACACCACCTCACACTCTCTTGTCACCTTTGAATCGCACGCGCTGCGTCTTTTTATGATGCTAATTAATTTTTGACGATATCAATAACTAAAATAGGAGGTCTTTGTTCACTTAGGACCATTATGCCCAACAGATGTGACAGAGTCAGACTGAATCGATAAAACGGCCTGAGCTGTAACCAATATGACAGTGTCACAACACAGTAATACCCAGATTATAAAACGACATTCGTTATTGATTTATTGGCCACCATTAAAATATGTCCCGCAGTTATTTTAAGTCAACAACAAGATCAACTTCAAGATGTCTTGGAGGACGTTAAGGCTGAGTGGTGAAAGCTACTCAGCCGTAGCACAATCGATTCGCATGGGTGACTTGTCAGTAGTTTTCTGAATGAAGGTTGAGTGAACACATTGTGGCGAGCCGTCAGTCGCTCGTCAGTCGCCGAGGGTAGCAGAGCTAGTGTTGTAAGGTACGAACGGAAACAGTACAAGCCCCCCAGTGCACACGACAGTTTCGGATACTCGCATACCATTTATCGCTACTACGAGGGAGAAATAGCGCATACCCAAGCGGTGTTTGTGGATTACATATCCAAGTGAAACAGCAGCGATATCGGGAGCTCCTACCTCAGTTCAAATCTAACATGGCTCCAGTACGTGTGATGTTGGGTGTACTCGTGTCGTGTCTTTTACTGGATCTGGTCCGGGCCGAGGGATGTGAAAGGGATGTAGATATGGAAGGGGAAGTTCTCTTTGAGAAAATGACACATTTCTCGGACGCTGTGGTCTCCGGACAGGTACTGTCCATAGGAAGCGACGGGACGGCAACCGTGAAACTTGATTGTATTTACAAGGGCAGTACAGTCAGTCGAGATATTACGGTCTCTCAAAGTAAGTGTTAAACTAGTCTCTGCACATTTTATAATGTAGGTACCTTTTTGGTTCCTAACACTCGAATTTTAAATATTAAGGATGAATATACTATTGTCAAGTTTCAAATCAAAATAATGTTTTTACGAACTGACTCCACCTCCCATATCTCGGGTACCACACCAGCCCCTCGCTGACCCCACCTCGATAACGGCAAGCATGCATCCTCAAACTGTACCGGGGCCAGATGGGGAAGCTCTTCTGGGGCGGGGCGTGGTCGCCACGAGGTTGAATTGTCACAGTACCGCCACCTGCCTAATGTTGCTGAGAAACTTTCCAGTACTCGTTAAATACAATACTTGGTTCGTGATCACAATGTTATCTGCATTGGTATCGATCGGACCAATATAGTGGTAATTGATTGTTTTTATCTATATAAGCTATGTTTACAAGGTACTCGTTGTATGTTACATTGTATCCATACAGTAACAAGTTAGGTATGTTTTCGCCTCGGAGGCCACTGGCTGGGGTCAGGTGTAGCGACAGAAGGCGTGACAAAGCAACCGATTAACTTCCGTGTCTAGTATTGTCATCATGCTGACAGATGTTGACTAAAGGGGCATAGACGAGTATTTTCGAACTGACCACTGGTCCATGTGGGGCTTTTTCTGTGACAAATTTTGGTTTAAAGACCGAGCATTGACGAATCCCACGTTTTAAACGCATTCATTAACGTGGATTGTCAGTTGATACGAAGACCTAACGAGGTAATATATACGGGACACACGTGTGTAAGGGTAATAATTAATCCAATCGAAGTTAAAATCCAGTTACGGTCTGTGGGATAATAATTAAGTGTCTCCTGACTAAATACCGATGTATGCACATGCCTTTGTCAACTGGTGTAGGAGTTTTCGTGAAACCTGTTTAGTGAACGCCAGTCTGCGCGAGGTTGACATAGACAGGTACGTATTAGATTGAAGGACGGATACGTTATTTATCTGGTAACAATGGTTCATCTAGGGGATAAGCTTTAGCTTTAGACGGCGAGATGGGGGAAATTAATTTATACGTTAATGACTTTATTATTTGATGTACAAAGTTCAGTGGACATCTGCACATGTCTGGAAACATGACAACGCTAGGTACATGTCAGGAAACATGACATCGCTAGGTACATGTCAGGAAACATGACAACGCTAGGTACATGTCTGGAAACATGACAACGCTAGGTACATGTCTGGACATAGACAACGTTAGGTACATGTCAGGAAACATGACAACGCTAGGTACATGTCTGGAAACATGACAATGCTAGGTACATGTCTGGACACATGACAATGCTAGGTACATGTCTGGACACATGACAACGCTAGGTACATGTCAGGAAACATGACAACGCTAGGTACATGTCTGGACACATGACAATGCTAGGTACATGTCTGGACACATGACAACGCTAGGTACATGTCAGGAAACATGACATCCCTAGGTACATGTCTGGACACATGACAATGCTAGGTACATGTCTGGACACATGACAACGCTAGGTACATGTCAGGAAACATGACAACGCTAGGTACATGTCTGGAAACATGACAACGCTAGGTACATGTCTGGACACATGACAACGCTAGGTACATGTCAGGAAACATGACAACGCTAGGTACATGTCAGGAAACATGACAACGCTAGGTACATGTCTGGACACATGACAACGCTAGGTACATGTCTGGAAACATGACAACGCTAGGTACATGTCTGGACACATGACAACGCTAGGTACATGTCAGGAAACATGACAACGCTAGGTACATGTCTGGACATAGACAACGCTAGGTACATGTCAGGAAACATAACAACGCTAGGTACATGTCTGGAAACATGACAACGCTAGGTACATGTCTGGACATAGACAACGCTGCGTACATGTCAGGAAACATGACAACGCTAGGTACATGTCTGGACACATGACAACGCTAGGTACATGTCAGGAAACATGACAACGCTAGGTACATGTCAGGAAACATGACAACGCTAGGTACATGTCAGGAAACATGACAACGCTAGGTACATGTCTGGACACATGACAACGCTAGGTACATGTCTGGACACATGACAACGCTAGGTACATGTCAGGAAACATGACAACGCTAGGTACATGTCAGGAAACATGACAACGCTAGGTACATGTCAGGAAACATGACAACGCTAGGTACATGTCAGGAAACATGACAACGCTAGGTACATGTCAGGAAACATGACAACGCTAGGTACATGTCTGGAAACATGACAACGCTAGGTACATGTCAGGAAACATGGCAACGCTAGGTACATGTCAGGAAACATGACAACGCTAGGTACATGTCAGGAAACATGACACCGCTAGGTACATGTCTGGAAACATGGCAACGCTAGGTACATGTCAGGAAACATGACAACGCTAGGTACATGTCAGGAAACATGACAACGCTAGGTACATGTCAGGAAACATGACAACGCTAGGTACATGTCAGGAAACATGACAATGCTAGGTACATGTCTGGAAACATGACACCGCTAGGTACATGTCAGGAAACATGACAACGCTAGGTACATGTCTGGACACATGACAACGCTAGGTACATGTCTGGAAACATGACACCGCTAGGTACATGTCAGGAAACATGACAACGCTAGGTACATGTCTGGACACATGACAACGCTAGGTACATGTCTGGAAACATGACAACGCTAGGTACATGTCAGGAAACATGACAACGCTAGGTACATGTCAGGAAACATGACAACGCTAGGTACATGTCTGGAAACATGACACCGCTAGGTACATGTCTGGACATAGACAACGCTAGGTACATGTCAGGAAACATGACAACGCTAGGTACATGTCTGGACACATGACAACGCTAGGTACATGTCAGGAAACATGACAACGCTAGGTACATGTCAGGAAACATGACAACGCTAGGTACATGTCTGGAAACATGACAACGCTAGGTACATGTCTGGACATAGACAACGTTAGGTACATGTCAGGAAACATGACAACGCTAGGTACATGTCTGGAATCATGACAACGCTAGGTACATGTCTGGAAACATGACAACGCTAGGTACATGTCTGGAAACATGACAACGCTAGGTACATGTCAGGAAACATGACAACGCTAGGTACATGTCTGGACACATGACAACGCTAGGTACATGTCTGGAAACATGACAACGCTAGGTACATGTCAGGAAACATGACAACGCTAGGTACATGTCTGGAAACATGACAACGCTAGGTACATGTCAGGAAACATGACAACGCTAGGTACATGTCAGGAAACATGACAACGCTAGGTACATGTCTGGTTACATGACAATGCTAGGTACATGTCAGGAAACATGACAACGCTAGGTACATGTCAGGAAACATGACAACGCTAGGTACATGTCAGGAAACATGACAACGCTAGGAACATGTCTGGAAACATGACAACGCTAGGTACATGTCTGGAAACATGACAACGCTAGGTACATGTCTGGAAACATGACAACGCTAGGTACATGTCTGGAAACATGACAACGCTAGGTACATGTCTGGAAACATGACACCGCTAGGTACATATCAGGAAACATGACAACGCTAGGTACATGTCAGGAAACATGACAACGCTAGGTACATGTCAGGAAACATGACACCGCTAGGTACATATCAGGAAACATGACAACGCTAGGTACATGTCAGGGAACATGACAACGCTAGGTACATATCAGGAAACATGACAACGCTAGGTACATGTCAGGAAACATGACAACGCTAGGTACATGTCTGGAAACATGACAACGCTAGGTACATGTCAGGAAACATGACAACGCTAGGTACATGTCTGGAAACATGACAACGCTAGGTACATGTCAGGAAACATGACAACGCTAGGTACATGTCTGGAAACATGACAACGCTAGGTACATGTCAGGAAACATGACAACGCTAGGTACATGTCTGGAAACATGACAACGCTAGGTACATGTCAGGAAACATGACAACGCTAGGTACATGTCAGGAAACATGACAACGCTAGGTACATGTCTGGAAACATGACAATGCTAGGTACATGTCAGGAAACATGACAACGCTAGGTACATGTCAGGAAACATGACACCGCTAGGTACATGTCAGGAAACATGACAACGCTAGGTACATGTCAGGAAACATGACAACGCTAGGTACATATCAGGAAACATGACAACGCTAGGTACATGTCTGGAAACATGACAACGCTAGGTACATGTCTGGACACATGACAACGCTAGGTACATGTCAGGAAACATGACAACGCTAGGTACATGTCAGGAAACATGACAACGCTAGGTACATGTCAGGAAACATGACAACGCTAGGTACATGTCTGGACACATGACAACGCTAGGTACATGTCAGGAAACATGACAACGCTAGGTACATGTCAGGAAACATGACAACGCTAGGTACATGTCAGGAAACATGACAACGCTAGGTACATGTCTGGACACATGACAACGCTAGGTACATGTCTGGACACATGACAACGCTAGGTACATGTCAGGAAACATGACAACGCTAGGTACATGTCAGGAAACATGACAACGCTAGGTACATGTCAGGAAACATGACAACGCTAGGTACATGTCAGGAAACATGACAACGCTAGGTACATGTCAGGAAACATGACAACGCTAGGTACATGTCTGGAAACATGACAACGCTAGGTACATGTCAGGAAACATGGCAACGCTAGGTACATGTCAGGAAACATGACAACGCTAGGTACATGTCAGGAAACATGACACCGCTAGGTACATGTCTGGAAACATGGCAACGCTAGGTACATGTCAGGAAACATGACAACGCTAGGTACATGTCAGGAAACATGACAACGCTAGGTACATGTCAGGAAACATGACAACGCTAGGTACATGTCAGGAAACATGACAATGCTAGGTACATGTCTGGAAACATGACACCGCTAGGTACATGTCAGGAAACATGACAACGCTAGGTACATGTCTGGACACATGACAACGCTAGGTACATGTCTGGAAACATGACACCGCTAGGTACATGTCAGGAAACATGACAACGCTAGGTACATGTCTGGACACATGACAACGCTAGGTACATGTCTGGAAACATGACAACGCTAGGTACATGTCAGGAAACATGACAACGCTAGGTACATGTCAGGAAACATGACAACGCTAGGTACATGTCTGGAAACATGACACCGCTAGGTACATGTCTGGACATAGACAACGCTAGGTACATGTCAGGAAACATGACAACGCTAGGTACATGTCTGGACACATGACAACGCTAGGTACATGTCAGGAAACATGACAACGCTAGGTACATGTCAGGAAACATGACAACGCTAGGTACATGTCTGGAAACATGACAACGCTAGGTACATGTCTGGACATAGACAACGTTAGGTACATGTCAGGAAACATGACAACGCTAGGTACATGTCTGGAATCATGACAACGCTAGGTACATGTCTGGAAACATGACAACGCTAGGTACATGTCTGGAAACATGACAACGCTAGGTACATGTCAGGAAACATGACAACGCTAGGTACATGTCTGGACACATGACAACGCTAGGTACATGTCAGGAAACATGACAACGCTAGGTACATGTCAGGAAACATGACAACGCTAGGTACATGTCTGGTTACATGACAACGCTAGGTACATGTCAGGAAACATGACAACGCTAGGTACATGTCAGGAAACATGACAACGCTAGGTACATGTCAGGAAACATGACAACGCTAGGAACATGTCTGGAAACATGACAACGCTAGGTACATGTCTGGAAACATGACAACGCTAGGTACATGTCTGGAAACATGACAACGCTAGGTACATGTCTGGAAACATGACAACGCTAGGTACATGTCTGGAAACATGACACCGCTAGGTACATATCAGGAAACATGACAACGCTAGGTACATGTCAGGAAACATGACAACGCTAGGTACATGTCAGGAAACATGACACCGCTAGGTACATATCAGGAAACATGACAACGCTAGGTACATGTCAGGGAACATGACAACGCTAGGTACATATCAGGAAACATGACAACGCTAGGTACATGTCAGGAAACATGACAACGCTAGGTACATGTCTGGAAACATGACAACGCTAGGTACATGTCAGGAAACATGACAACGCTAGGTACATGTCTGGAAACATGACAACGCTAGGTACATGTCAGGAAACATGACAACGCTAGGTACATGTCTGGAAACATGACAACGCTAGGTACATGTCAGGAAACATGACAACGCTAGGTACATGTCAGGAAACATGACAACGCTAGGTACATGTCTGGAAACATGACAATGCTAGGTACATGTCAGGAAACATGACAACGCTAGGTACATGTCAGGAAACATGACACCGCTAGGTACATGTCAGGAAACATGACAACGCTAGGTACATGTCAGGAAACATGACAACGCTAGGTACATATCAGGAAACATGACAACGCTAGGTACATGTCTGGAAACATGACAACGCTAGGTACATGTCTGGACACATGACAACGCTAGGTACATGTCAGGAAACATGACAACGCTAGGTACATGTCAGGAAACATGACAACGCTAGGTACATGTCAGGAAACATGACAATGCTAGGTACATGTCTGGACACATGACAACGCTAGGTACAGTTGTGGTATCGCACAACGCACCAAAAACTGCGTGCGTGCATCGTGCATACATCGTGCACACATCGTTCGCCCATGGTGCGCCCAACCGGGCGATCTAAAGATCGTGCGTTTATGTGTGCGATTAAATCGCACACACGCACGATTTGGTACAATTGGTCGATACATATTACGGAATGAAAAACATATGGAACCATCTTGTCCAAAAACTATTTAAATTCGCATCATATTTATTGGAATTATGTCAATTTAACAATATACAGTAAACAGTATTACAGTGATCATAAGACAGCCAAGTGCGGGTTAAGCTACCAGGTATCAGAATATGTAAATAACATGCCGGAGTTTTACCTTTCCCGTGTGCGGCGATACGTTACGACAGCCATTACCGAGCGACCGTTATGAAAACAAACTGGACTCTAATAATCAGTTATTTGAAAAACCCTCCCCTCCCCAACACTTTACCTGTGTTTTCACACCTAGGCGAGTGTTGTAAGTGCCCCGGGCCAGAGATATCTACATATATTGGCCATGTACAGGTACAGTTTATAACTTGGTAAAACTGGCAATATTTACTTGAATGAGAACTTGTCAATATGAGTTGAAAGTTTACATACATGTGTTTATTTGGTTTGTTTCTAAAACTACAGAAAGACTATTATTAATTTTTAGAAATATATAGATAAAACTATCAGCTAATGTAAATAGTTAAAATATAGAAATATGTTTAAAACAACTAGCGCGAAACCGTATATATTGTTAAACCATTTCTAAATTTACATCAACCACGATTGTCATCGCACAATGTTAGTCTATCGTGCGCCCACATGTGCGTTAGAAATAATCGCCCAGGATCGCATCGTTCGCACATCGTGCATACACCGTTCGCCCACCGTGCGCCCACCGCACATCGTGTAACGTTGTGCGATCCCACAACTGTACATGTCTGGAAACATGGCAACGCTAGGTACATGTCTGGAAACATGACAACGCTAGGTACATGTCTGGACACATGACAACGCTAGGTACATGTCAGGAAACATGACAACGCTAGGTACATGTCTGGAAACATTACAATGCTAGGTACATGTCAGGAAACATGACAACGCTAGGTACATGTCAGGGAACATGACAACGCTAGGTACATGTCAGGAAACATGACAACGCTAGGTACATGTCTGAAAACATGACAACGCTAGGTACATGTCAGGAAACATGACAACGCTACGTACATGTCAGGAAACATGACAACGCTAGGTACATGTCAGGAAACATGACAACGCTAGGTACATGTCTGGAAACATGACAACGCTAGGTACATGTCAGGAAACATGACAACGCTAGGTACATGTCAGGAAACATGACAACGCTAGGAACATGTCAGGAAACATGACAACGCTAGGTACATGTCAGGAAACATGACAACGCTAGGTACATGTCAGGAAACATGACAACGCTAGGTACATGTCAGGAAACATGACATCGCTAGGTACATGTCTGGACATAGACAACGCTAGGTACATGTCAGGAAACATGACAACGCTAGGTACATGTCTGGAAACATGACAACGTTAGGTACATGTCTGGACACATGACAACGCTAGGTACATGTCAGGAAACATGACAACGCTAGGTACATGTCAGGAAACATGACAACGCTAGGTACATGTCTGAAACATGACACCGCTAGGTACATGTCAGGAAACATGACAACGCTAGGTACATGTCAGGAAACATGACAACACTAGGTACATGTCTGGAAACATGACAACGCTAGGTACATGAAGCCACGTGCTAGTCTTCAAATAAATAACCTGCTTCTCCTATACAGTAGCGAGTTTCTTTGTTCTCGCCTCGATGCCTTTATTGAGGCATTAGTTCCAAAGCGACCAGAAAAGAATAGAAAGTGTATGACATATGTCGTTGCTAAGGAGACGGTGTAGTTAGAGAAACATGCCCCTACCACACGACGTTTGGCCACCTAATGACATCACGCGTGTTTCATTCCATCTGTGACTTGTGACGAGTTGTGAAACGTGAGGAGTTTTATTACATTAAAGCCTGTTCCAATGTGAACGTCACAAAGTAACCTATTAGATACAGATCGGCCTGCTGGGAACAAATGTATCGAGACGACCCACCCTGCAAATCGGAAGTGATTAGAAAAAAAAAATTGAAATTGTAATGTTAACAAATTTGCGCTCAAAACAATATCGTATATAATACTGTGTGTTAAATCTGGTTGTGGACAGTTTTGGCATTTGTAAAAAGCAGGAGTCACGTTTATTTAAAGGAACGTTCTATAAATCAGAAACACGTGCATCTGTTTTTCTGCTTAGGCTTTGGTATGCCTCAACTCCGAGCAGCGAAAGTATTTTTATGAAAAAATCTGTGGTATTCCGAAACACAAGCTAGAGGTTCTATCCCATACCCTCGTCGCCTAACCCCGCCCTACTAAAGGCCCCGGGCTATAGATGTCGCCATGTGTACGGGCTCTTTTACTTCAGAGTAAATGAGCATGAGTTAAGAACAATGGGCGGATCCGCGCATACCAAAATAACGAAAGCATGTCAAGGCGGTGATTGCACGTGAGTTTGCGTGCCCGCTCGGGTCGTTACCGCCATGAGCCCAAGTGTGGTACCAATATATATCACCACTGCGGCACCGCCTCATAGACGGGCGTGATGTCTATTGTATACTTGCTAGTGTATGTATACATTGTAAGAGGACACTGTTATGTATTCGCCGAACTACTGTTATTCAGCTGTGAGAACAATACAAGACAAATTATATACACGTAACAAATATACTGAAGAACACCGGCTTTCTAGGTTTCGATGCTAGTGAGTGACATAGAGCAACTTGTTTGCAGTCGGATTCCCGTCAGACACGTCAACATATTAGCTGCATGCGTTGCCCAGAATTGCATGTACATGTTGCGTACACACCCTCCCACACGTGGTCTCGTCAATCCACAGCCTGTACACACGAAACAACCTGTCGCCACCTGTGATGGGACAGTTTCGTACCAAAGAAATATTCATGAATGTGACGGTCAGCTTAAATATTGAAATTTCGTGTAAATGTCAAAGTGGTGACATGGTTTTGATGGAAATCTGCTTGAAACTGCAGATTGAAAAATTATAAATTCGATGCATATATAATGTATGTCAATCATTTAGATACGATAGCGTAAAATGTTACTACATTACAGCTGTATATCTTTCAGGCCCGAATCGGCCTCCGTTCAGGTCTACACGCACGCCCGTTCTTTTCTTTGTGGGGAGTTGACAGATTGTGAAATTGCTGAAAAATTTGTCCTCCAAGAGGAAATGAATAATTACGACTGCGAAAAGTTAAAAGAACTCTGTGCGGTCAATTACATGTCATAACAAGATTTTAATAACCTTCCAATAGGTTGACTGCGTAACAGGCTAGTTCAGAACGACACGCGTAACCGGCTACAATGTAGTTCAGAACGACCTTCGTGTTCGTTTGTCATCGTTTAATAACAAATTGCAATACTACTTACGACACCCTACTTTGGCGTAGTTGTTCTAACTTTACAAGATGGGAACCGCGAGTAGGAACGTGCAGTACTGTACCGCAAAGCTTTGTTTATGCTTTCAATATTATTCACCCGTTTTGTGACATTGTATTGTTACCTGAGCACCTAAAAACTTTGCCCGATGTCAGTTTCCGAGAGCGAGGACAGAAAGGGTATATGTACGTAGCTTGGGTGGAGCATTGTCCATTTAAATGGCCCCCTTCTGATTATCCTCGCCTGTTAGGAATGTCGCGTCAACACATGACAAACTGGGGGTTGTCGGAACTAATCAGGCTTACCAGGAACCAGAGGGGTGAGAATAATTCTGTACAGAAAAAAATACCAAAATATGTTATCAAGACCCAATGTACCGGAAATATAAAGTCACTGTAGTGCACGTGTCGACAGCGCTCTAGCTTACAGAATGTTACAGAAATATAATTGCATCTGTCTCTAGTTTTGATTATTATACGTTCACAATTTCGGGGCGATTTTAGCTTGTAATACCCCAACGTCCTTAAGTGTTTAAACTAACACATGTAACTTCAGCAAGGCGAGAACACGTGACTAGGAATGACTTTTGAAAGCAAATTAACCAATTAGAATCGAGATAACATCTGTCGTCGGCGGAGCCTAACGACATTGTTCAATAGCACTAGTATCCTCCAAATCAGAAACAAACCTTGTTATAATCACCGCATGGAATCAGAAAAAAACGAATTCTTTCATCTGCGTATGTATTTGCCCCGTAGAATATGGAGTCGTTATATTAAGCTCCTCAGCACGTGCAGGCAATGAAATTAATATCCCCCGCGGGCACTTGCGTGCGCTCCCGGCTATATGGAATTTGAATAACAGAGTGAAGTATCCATTATTGTGTCCCTCCTCCGTAGTCATGGCGACTCTGGTGTGTGTGTAGGGATCAGGATGACCGGAATATAGAGGGAGAATAGGGGCGGGTTGAGGAGGGGGAGGACACCGATAACTTCGGCCTCAATCTTATATAACGGATTTCTATCGAGACAACTGTGGCATCGTTATATATTTTTCATTATATTTTCATTTCCTCAGTGCTATAATTATACGAAGTTTTTAATACGCACAGAAAGTACTATTATGTTTGGTCAAAACAATGGGACCAACAGTGTTGAATTGAACTATTTCTGGAAATTCAATGGGTCCTTACCCCTTTCAAAATTCTGTGGATTTATTCGTAAAGAATCTGTTGTATTTTGTGGGCTGTATTTGTGAGATGATTTAGCTAGTCAAAATGTTGGAGATTATTCTAGTAACGTATGTTATGTCCAATTTCCAAAATATACGGAAAATCAATCTAGGTTATAAGGTTAATATACAAACACAAAGAGTACAAATTTCCAGTTTCGTAATAACACCTGAAATTTGCCTTAACGCCGTGCCTAATAAACAAATTTAAAATATAATGTTTACGTGTCCATCAAGTGACGTCACAGAAGCAGACGTTGTGACAATAGCTTATTGAGACAATTATCCGAGTTTCACTAAAAGGTTACTTTGTCAGACCATAATCCGAGTTCCACTAAAGGGTTACTTTGTCAGACCATAATCCGAGTTCCACTAAAGGGTTACTTTGTCAGACAATAATCCGAGTTCCACTAAAGGGTTACTTTGTCGGGCCATTATCCGAGTTCCACTAAAGGGTTACTTTGTCAGACCATAATCCGAGTTCCACTAAAGGGTTACTTTGTCAGATCATAATCCGAGTTCCACTAAAGGGTTACTTTGTCAGACAATAATCCGAGTTCCATTTAAGGGTTACTTTGTCGGGCTTATCCGAGTTCCACTAAATGGTTATTTTGTCGGGCCATTATCCGAGTTCCACTAAAGGGTTACTTTGTCATACCATAATCCGAGTTCCACTAAAGGGTTACTTTGTCAGACCATAATCCGAGTTCCACTAAAGGGTTACTTTGTCAGACCATAATCCGAGTTCCACTAAAGGGTTACTTTGTCGGGCCATTATCTGAGTTTCATTAAAGGGTTACTTTGTCGGGCTTATCCGAGTTCCACTAAAGGGTTACTTTGTCGGGCCATAATCCGAGTTCCACTAAAGGGTTACTTTGTCGGGCCATTATCCGAGTTCCACTAAAGGGTTACTTTGTCAGACCATAATCCGAGTTCCACTAAAGGGTTACTTTGTCGGGCCATATCCGAGTTCCACTAAAGGGTTACTTTGTCAGACCATAATCCGAGTTCCACTAAAGGGTTACTTTGTCGGGCCATATCCGAGTTCCACTAAAGGGTTACTTTGTCGGACCATAATTCGAGTTCCACTAAAGGGTTACTTTGTCGGGCAATTATCACAGTTCCACTAAAGGGTTACTTTGTCGGGCCATTGTCCGAGTTCCACTAAATGGTTACTTTGTCCGGCCATTATCCGAGTTCCACTAAAGGGTTACTTTGTCGGGCCATTATCCGAGTTTCACGTAAGGGTTACTTTATCGGGCTTATCCGAGTTCCACTAAATGGTTACTTTGTCGGGCCATTATCCGAGTTCCACTAAAGGGTTACTTTGTCGGGCCATTATCTGAGTTCCATTAAAGGGTTACTTTGTCGGGCTTATCCGAGTTCCACTAAATGGTTACTTTGTCGGGCCATTATCCGAGTTCCACTAAAGGGTTACTTTGTCGGGCCATTATCCGAGTTTCACTAAAGGGTTACTTTGTCGGGCCATAATCCGAGTTCCACTAAAGGGTTACTTTGTCGGGCCATTATCACAGTTCCACTAAAGGGTTACTTTGATGGGCCATTATCCGAGTTTCACTAAAGGGTTACTTTGTCGGGCCATTATCCGAGTTCCACTAAAGGGTTACTTTGTCGGGCCATTATCCGAGTTTCACTAAAGGGTTACTTTGTCGGGCCATAATCCGAGTTCCACTAAAGGGTTACTTTGTCGGGCCATTATCACAGTTCCACTAAAGGGTTACTTTGTCGGGCCATTATCAGAGTTTCACTAAAGGGCTACGTTGTCGGGCCATAATCCGAGTTTCACTAAAGGGTTACTTTGTCGGGCCATAATCCGAGTTCCACTAAAGGGTTACTTTGTCGGGCCATTATCACAGTTCCACTAAAGGGTTACTTTGTTGGGCCATTATCCGAGTTCCACTAAAGGGTTACTTAAGCTTTGTCGGGCCATTATCCGAGTTCCACTAAAGGTTTACTTTGTCGGGCCATTATCCGAGTTCCACTAAAGGGTTACTTTGTCGGGCCATTATCAGAGTTCCACTAAAGGGTTACTTTGTCGGGCCATTATCCGAGTTCCACTAAAGGGTTAGTTTTTCCGTTGGACCGGTAGTCTGCTCCATTCTCAACATTCTACCAAAAATTGATTCCCGTATAAGAAAAGTATATACAGTTGTAATTGCTGTTATAATTGTTTGGCTGAGGGATGACAGTGTCTAATAAAGACGTGAGCCCGAGGTACAAAGTACGTTTGTAATGTATTCAGTGCCGGTCCCCGCTTACATATCATTTACATTAACTTTCATATTATGATGCTCGCAGTCGGACGAAAAAAGTCCCGACTACCTACCTACGCACTCATGTTTGAGACAGCAACTGTATAGTGTATATTGGCCTTTATATATAAGGAACCGCCCATTATAGAATAATATATAATGTATATCATTTACTGACAGAAACTCAAGCAACTGTGACCATGGCATATATATAGATGTACATTTCATACACAACGACAAAGCATATATATATATATAGCCACCTCGTACATTCCTTGGTCGCCCGAATGCCTTCTAAAGCATTTCAGCTTGTTAAAGCAAGAAAGATGTATCATTTTAGTCATAAAACTATCGCGACACCCTAAAATGGCAATTATATACCTTGAAATATTTATTCATGTAAACAATATATATTTGCTTTTCTGGTTGGGTTAGCATTATTTCCATCTCTAGACTAAATACATCCCCATTATGATGTATGCGTTTGTGGTTCTCGGAATGTAAAGATACGAGAGCGTTCGCTATGAGGTATATGAATACTACATTAGTACATGTAAATGTGGAAGAGTATCGCTACATGCATAGATGATTTGAGGTTCCAACTGTCTGACGCAGGGCTGGTCAACCTACCGACAGGTGTTTGTATGTCCAGTCAGCCAGTTAATATGTCCATGAGCTACATTGTATGTGACACTTAACATCTAATACATTGGTCAAACTGACCACTGATGACCATCCGTAGGCCATTTACACACCAGATTTTGACGCCTATTAAACCCCACAGAACCAGTAAGATTACGTCGCACAATGGACATGAATGTTACTGTAGTGGTCAGCTGATGATTAGTTTGGTCACTCTACCATTGACCATCCCTATGTTTAGTGTCAAAAACCCACAAATGAACTTCAAATCTCAGCAGCCATGAATATTATGGACGCACATTGTGCCGGAGTCGACTCCCAATCACATACCTACCGGTAATAAGTTACATACAGGTAAACAGTAGCGCACATGTGTGTTAATGGAATTAGCTACCTGTACAGAGGCAAAGATTTATGATAAAAACAGGCACACGTACGCGACTAATGTCTGGTCAAGCCCTCTCCGACCCGCGTTAATCATTGTCACGTGGCCATTATAGTCTATGATTTACGATCAATAATCAAGGTTTTTGCTCTAAACCTAGTACATCTGTACATTGACGAGTCTGTAAAACACAACAGGTTCCTTAATAATGACTCGTCCTCAATCACTAGATAAATCACTAGATTAGCAACTGTTTCGATATTGGTTATCGGGGGTGGGGAACAGTAAATCGGGTCACGACTGTTACGGACAGTTGGGTAAAACAATGGAGGCGGGCGGGTTATAGTGTGCTGTATTACATCAACTATTGTTCGTATCGCCTTTTTATCGCCGATCTGACAATGTATCAATTTTCTAAAATAGTCTGGTTGCCATAGCAATGAAATTGATCGGACCAACCCAATGCGGATGTCGATTGGAGTGGTCTAGTTGATGTGCAAAGCATGCCACGCGGTCAACGTGACATCGACGAGAAAAAAACCGAGACCTTCTCTGCCTAGGCTGATTGTTGACTGGTATAAAGATTTATGTTGATGACCGAGATAAAGATTTATGTTGATGACCGAGTCATATTTATAGCCATATAAGGCTACGACTGACAGATTATCTGGCTGGGTGAAGGTATAGGACCGGGCAATTGTTTACGTTGATATGCCGCGGATGACGAATAAGACACGAACATATATTTATTGTGTGGTGCAACGGGACTTGAGGCGAATCTGAGGACAAACACCCCTAGCTGTATCAATACAACCATATATAGTGCACTTTTTATTATGTGATCTAATACCTTTGATACATTGATAATTAAAAGTTATCAATTTATAATGTGACATTTCTTTTGTCTCTGAATAAATTCTTTTCGGCTTCGATGGCGCTTAAATGGCGATCACTTTCGTGTTGCAGCACCTTCCTGATGTATGATGTTTCACGGTACTGATTTCCAAGGCGGAAAGTGATTCCTCGACGCGCGTTGTCCATTTCAACGGCAATCTGTTAATATCATGTTTACTAGCTACACTATGTACTGTCTGGACGACAGCTAAGCGCGACCTTCATGATTTAGCCCTTTGGTCCATTTTGCCAAATTGAAATCCGATTCATGACCACTTACGAACAGGAAGTATTTTACGGACCATCTGCATTCGGCCACTACGCTAGATCTGACCAACGCTAATGGCTAGCAAATAAGCTGGGAACGGATGTAGACCCCAGTCGTTGGTTGTTGATGAAGGTAGCCGAAACAGGTTGGTTGCTACTGATAATTGGATACTGACTCCTATGGGGCCTAGAAACAGACACGAGGCACTTGTTGATGGGTTTTACTAACACTGCCCCGGTAGTTCAAAGCATTTAACTAAACATTCTTCATTCCCCACTTAATTGTGTAGATATTTACAATGCTGCACATCTCATGTGCTTGGCAGTTGATGCCTGTGGTATTACGTAATTATGTGATAACTGAGATTAAATTCCGTCTGTATCGACCCGCGTTCTCTGTTAGCCCGTGAAATATCCGGATACCTCACAACAAGTGGTCGCTAGTTTATGTTGCCAGCGCCTGCAAGTGGTCTTTAAAAAATCTGATATTTCTATAGGCGGAATTTCCTTTGTCGAAAATTTCACACGAATTGCACTGAAAAAGCTTGCATAGATAGTTTCTATGTAGCCTATTTAGATGTGATTTGTTTTGACTCGCAATTCGATTCAAGTTCATAGTATAGAACA
Organism: Mimachlamys varia; assembly: GCA_947623455.1. Lineage (NCBI taxonomy): Eukaryota > Metazoa > Mollusca > Bivalvia > Pectinida > Pectinidae > Mimachlamys > Mimachlamys varia. Next base: position 27,478,859 of record OX392534.1, read on the forward strand.
ATTGCAAGTTTGCGCTACCGACATATGTATATATGTTTTATTACATATGTCGAAATGTTATTAAAACAATTGCAAAAATATGAAAATGCATTCATAACATAACTATTTCCGGTGCATATATATTTTTTTTGAAAAAAGGAGGGCAAATTGAAATAGCCGTGTAAGCACTATATTGTATATACAGACATTCTTTACTCCATGTCAGATGGTAATGGTGCATTTCGAATTGCTTGGTTGTTGTTTTTCATTTTTACAGCGTTTTCTAGTCGGTGAAATCATTTGCTGTTGACAAAATATTGATTCGTTGTTTATTATCTCCACCATCCGTTACATAAGTGCTGTTTTACGTACTTCACGGAAGGACAAGGAATGTATATCATTGCAAGGCAACTGTTGTGGACCCACCATACTCCGACACCCAGCGGGTAGTATCCCGGTCTTTTTGTGTCTTCTGCTCAGAGGTATTGAACATAAGCGAAATTATCTTCTCCCATACTCATTTCAGCATTTTGAATATGTGTCATCTCAGTTTCCACCCTTTTCCTTTAGACCATGTGTGTCAGGCCGTCTCCATACGACCACGTGTGTCAGTCCGTCTCTATACGACCACGTGTGTCAGTCCGTCTCTACACGACCACGTGTGTCAGTCCGTCTCGATACGACCACGTGTGTCAGTCCGTCTCGATACGACCACGTGTGTCAGTCCGTCTCGATACGACCACGTGTGTCAGTCCGTCTCGATACGACCACGTGTGTCAGTCCGTCTCCATACGACCATGTGTGTCAGTCCGTCTCTATAAGACCACGTGTGTCAGTCCGTCTCCATACGACCATGTTTGTCGGTCCGTCTCTATACGACAACGTGTGTCAGTCAGTCTCTATATGGCCACGTGTGTCAGTCCGTCTCCATACGACCATGTGTGCCGGTCCGTCTCGATACGACCACGTGTGTCAGTCCGTCTCGATACGACCACGTGTGTCAGTCTGTCTCGATACGACCACGTGTGTCAGTCCGCCTCGATACGACCACGTGTGTCAGTCCGTCTCTATACGACCACGTGTGTCAGTCCGTCTCCATACGTCCATGTGTGCCGGTCCGTCTCCATACGTCCATGTGTGCCGGTCCGTCTCCATACGACCACGTGTGTCAGTCCGTCTCCATACGTCCATGTGTGTCAGTCCGTCTCCATACGACCATGTGTGCCGGTCCGTCTCCATACGTCCATGTGTGCCGGTCCGTCTCCATACGTCCATGTGTGTCAGTCCGTCTCCATACGACCATGTGTGTCGGTCCGTCTCCATACGTCCATGTGTGCCGGTCCGTCTCCATACGACCATGTGTGTCAGTCCGTCTCCATACGATCATGTGTGTCAGTCCGTCTCCATACGACCACGTGTGTCAGTCCGTCTCCATACGACCATGTGTGTCAGTCCGTCTCCATACGATCATGTGTGTCAGTCCGTCTCCATACGACCACGTGTGTCAGTCCGTCTCCATACGACCACGTGTGTCAGTCCGTCTCCATACGACCACGTGTGTCAGTCCGTCTCCATACGACCACGTGTGTCAGTCCGTCTTCATACGATCATGTGTGTCAGTCCGTCTCCATACGACCACCTGTGTCAGTCCGCCTTCATACGATCATGTGTGTCAGTCGGTCTCACCACGACCACGTGTGTCAGTCCGTCTCCATACGACCACGTGTGTCAGACAGTCATCATACGACCATGTGTGTCAGTCCGTTTCTATACGACCATGTGTGTCAGTCCGTCTCCATACGACCACATGTGTCAGTCCGTCTCCATACGACCATGTGTGTCCGTCCGTCTCTATACGACCACGTGTGTCAGTCCGTCTCTACACGACCACATGTGTCAGTCCGTCTCCATACGACCACGTGTGTCAGTCCGTCTCCATACGACCACCTATGTCAGTCCGTCTCCATACGACCACGTGTGTCAGTCCGTCTCCATACGACCACGTGTGTCAGTCCGTCTCCATACGACCATGTGTGTCAGTCCGTCTCTATACGACCATGTGTGTCAGTCCGTCTCCATACGACCACGTGTGTCAGTCCGTCTCCATACGACCATGTGTGTCAGTCCGTCTCCATACGACCACATGTGTCAGTCCGTCTCCATACGACCATGTGTGTCCGTCAGTCTCTACACGACCACGTGTGTCAGTCCGTCTCGATACGACCACGTGTGTCAGTCTGTCTCGATACGACCACGTGTGTCAGTCCGCCTCGATACGACCACATGTGTCAGTCCGTCTCCATACGACCATGTGTGTCCGTCAGTCTCTACACGACCACGTGTGTCAGTCCGTCTCGATACGACCACGTGTGTCAGTCTGTCTCGATACGACCACGTGTGTCAGTCCGCCTCGATACGACCACGTGTGTCAGTCCGTCTCCATACGACCACGTGTGTCAGTCCGTCTCCATAAGACCATGTGTGCCGGTCCGTCTCCATACGTCCATGTGTGCCGGTCCGTCTCCATACGACCACGTGTGTCAGTCCGTCTCCAAACAACCACGTGTGTCAGTCCGTCTCCATACAACCACGTGTGTCAGTCCGTCTCCATACGACCACGTGTGTCAGTCCGTCTTCATACGATCATGTGTGTCAGTCCGTCTCCATACGACCACCTGTGTCAGTCCGCCTTCATTCGATCATGTGTGTCAGTCAGTCTCAACACGACCACGTGTGTCAGTCCGTCTCCATACGACCACGTGTGTCAGACAGTCATCATACGACCATGTGTGTCAGTCCGTTTCTATACGACCACGTGTGTCAGTCCGTCTCCATACGACCACGTGTGTCAGTCCGTCTCCATACGACCATGTGTGTCAGTCCGTCTCCATACGACCACATGTGTCAGTCCGTCTCCATACGACCATGTGTGTCCGTCAGTCTCTACACGACCACGTGTGTCAGTCCGTCTCTATACGACAACGTGTGTCAGTCCGTCTCCATACGACGTGTCTTAAACACCATGCAAACACATTGATGTGTAATAGGATTATACAAGATCTACGTATTCTACAAGGCTCTTTTTGTGTCGTCGGAAAAGGCGACATGTAAGGATGGATCACTTGATCGGCGTCAATGGTTGTTGGTTGCGTCGTCCGAACAAAGGTATTTTCTGTTTGATAACTTAGCTCTCTCGGTTATATCAAACTTAAACATAATGCAGTATTTCCTTGCTGAAAGTCCTTAGTTTGAATTGCTGTTCAGGTTTCAATTTGACTGAAGGTCAAAGATCAAGCTCAAAAGAACTGACGTCCAAACAAATATTTCCGTAAAATAACCGAATTTTTCTTGAGCCTATAAAATTCAAACTTCACACAATGCTTCCTTACACTGAAAGTCTTTGCTTGGTAATGCTCTTCGTGTCTGAAGGTCAATGATCAAGGTCGTTGTTTCTCTAAATAGAACCAATGTTCGAACACAACTTTCGTGCGGTAACTTTAGTTCCCTTGGGCATATCAAACTCAAACTTTATACAGTGCTTCAAATGTTAAACTCTCACAACAACTTCTTCTCAATAACCGAAAGGCCCAAGGTATTGATAGTATACATGTATTATGCTGGGACGAAGGGCTACCTAGTCTGTTGCAATGAATGAACCTTGACCTACTTTCAAGAACACATGGGTCAAATATGTTAAAATCGCTCAGCAACTTCGTCTAGAAAACCAAAAGACCAATGATACTATTCATAACCAACTAAAATTATATATAGTCGGATGACCGTTAAGGCCAGTTGGACCGCTTGTTGCTATTGGCTAAACAGGCGACAAATCCGCGCTTAGGTTGAATTCTTCTTAGAAAAGCCTGGTGGTATGTCTTGAATACTAAATCTCAAAGACTATTGACGAGTCTAGTCGTTCTATACCGAAGCGCTCCATTTAATCCCAGGTATTAATCGATATTTGATCTGGTTGGTAAGTGTAATGTGGTCGTATTGAAATGATCCCGAGCAAAAATGGCGGCGCCCAGTTCAGCGGTCTCTACGCCAAGTCGTGTGTTCTTCTTAGACATTATCCGTTTGATTTGTAGTTTTTTCGTTTGTCCGAAAAGAAATAACAACTGACGATAAAGAAATTATCACAAAATATACTAATCAAATTATTGTATATTGTCCTGAATGATTTTCTCTTCTTCGCTTCGATCCGCCGTCATTTTTGTTCGTCTACCACATACCGTTTACAAGGTGCATTTTGATTGGCTGTTCATTTCCTAATTAGGGAAATAAGAAAGGTCATCTGCACATGACCTTCAACTGGTCGCTGTCAGATCCTACACACGATAGTAATAGTGAAGATCTGTATTTTAATCAGATTGGATTATATCATTGTGATGTCGCATCGATCTTTACAACGAATGCATCAGATGTTTCAAAAAGAAAGTTTTTTTAAAGACACAGCACCTTAACAACAGTTGCACGCGATATCAGATATATAATTATGAGAACCAGGGAAGATAAGTGTGCACCAAACATAGTAAGGGATTCCTTTTCTCACACCCATTATATAGTAAAGGATTCCTTTTCTCACACCCATTATATAGTAAAGGATTCCTTTTCTTACACCCATTATATAGTAAAGGATTCCGTTTCTCACACCCATTATATAGTAAAGGATTCCTTTTCTCACACCCATTATATAGTAAAGGATTCCGTTTCTTACACCCATTATATAGTAAAGGATTCCTTTTCTTACACCCATTATATAGTAAGGGATTCCGTTTCTTACACCCATTATATAGTAAAGGATTCCTTTTCTCACACCCATTATATAGTAAAGGATTCCGTTTCTCACACCCATTATATAGTAAAGGATTCCGTTTCTCACACCAATTATATAGTAAAGGATTCCTTTTCTTACACCCATTATATAGTAACGGATTCCGTTTCTCACACCCATTATATAGTAAAGGATTCCGTTTCTCACACCCATTATATAGTAAAGGATTCCGTTTCTCACACCCATTATATAGTAAAGGATTTCTTTTCTCACACCCATTATATAGTAAAGGATTCCTTTTCTTACACCCATTATATAGTAAAGGATTCCTTTTCTCACACCCATTATATAGTAAAGGATTCCTTTTCTCAAACCCATTATATAGTAAAGGATTCCGTTTCTCACACCCATTATATAGTAAAGGATTCCTTTTCTTACACCCATTATATAGTAAAGGATTCCGTTTCTTACACCCATTATATAGTAAGGGATTCCTTTTCTTACACCCATTATATAGTAAAGGATTCCTTTTCTCACACCCATTATATAGTAAGGGATTCCGTTTCTTACACCCATTATATAGTAAGGGATTCCGTTTCTCACACCCATTATATAGCAAAGGATTCCTTTTCTCACACCCATTATATAGTAAAGGATTCCTTTTCTCACACCCATTATATAGTAAAGGATTCCGTTTCTTACACCCATTATATAGTAAAGGATTCCGTTTCTCACACCCATTATATAGTAAGGGATTCCTTTTCTCACACCCATTATATAGTAAAGGATTCCGTTTCTCACACCCATTATATAGTAAAGGATTCCTTTTCTCACACCCATTATATAGTAAAGGATTCCGTTTCTTACACCCATTATATAGTAAAGGATTCCGTTTCTTACACCCATTATATAGTAAGGGATTCCGTTTCTCACACCCATTATATAGCAAAGGATTCCTTTTCTCACACCCATTATATAGTAAAGGATTCCTTTTCTCACACCCATTATATAGTAAAGGATTCCTTTTCTCACACCCATTATATAGTAAAGGATTCCTTTTCTCACACCCATTATATAGTAAAGGATTCCGTTTCTCACACCCATTATATAGTAAAGGATTCCTTTTCTCACACCCATTATATAGTAAAGGATTCCTTTTCTCACGCCCATTATATAGTAAAGGATTCCTTTTCTCACACCCATTATATAGTAAAGGATTCCTTTTCTCACACCCATTATATAGTAAAGGATTCCTTTTCTCACACCCATTATATTGTAAAGGATTCCTTTTCTCACACCCATTATATAGTAAAGGATTCCTTTTCTCACACCCATTATATAGTAAAGGATTCCTTTTCTCACGCCCATTATATAGTAACGGATTCCTTTTCTCACTCCCATTATATAGTAAAGGATTCCTTTTCTCACGCCCATTATATAGTAACGGATTCCTTTTCTCACACCCATTATATAGTAAAGGATTCCTTTTCTCACTCCCATTATATAGTAAAGGATTCCTTTTCTCACGCCCATTATATAGTAACGGATTCCTTTTCTCACACCCATTATATAGTAAAGGATTCCTTTTCTCACACCCATTATATAGTAAAGGATTCCTTTTCTCACTCCCATTATATAGTAAAGGATTCCTTTTCTCACACCCATTATATAGTAAAGGATTCCTTTTCTCACACCCATTATATAGTAAAGGATTCCTTTTCTCACTCCCATTATATAGTAAAGGATTCCTTTTCTCACACCCATTATATAGTAAAGGATTCCTTTTCTCACACCCATTATATAGTAAAAGATTCCTTTTCTCACACCCATTATATAGTAAAGGATTCCTTTTCTCACACCCATTATATAGTAAAGGATTCCTTTTCTCGCACCCATTATATAGTAAAGGATTCCTTTTCTCGCACCCATTATATAATAAAGGATTCCTTTTCTCACACCCATTATATAGTAAAAGATTCCTTTTCTCACACCCATTATATAGTAACGGATTCCTTTTCTCACACCCATTATATAATAAAGGATTCCTTTTCTCACACCCATTATATAGTAAAGGATTCCTTTTCTCACACCCATTATATAGTAAAGGATTCCTTTTCTCACACCCATTATGTGTTAACATCTTGCACATTACAGACCGATTGTATAAGCTATACTGTCGGAAAGAGAGTCATGGTTGGTCGCTCATTTAATTCTCTTTTTGTTAAAAACTTGTATAAAAATACTGCAACACCAAAACCACACAAAATGCTGTCCTTGTTGGCAAACAGTAATGGCAAAAGCGTTCTTCCAATGGCTGCGTGACGTATCAGCGGCATTGCCTTTGAATTGCATACAGCTTAATTTGAGAACTAGAAGGTATAAACACGTGTTTACTGTGCAGCCCGTGCATCTTAGCAAGCTCCACGCGTGTACATCCAAGTGATCTAGGCCCGGCAGCAGCTTGGTAATGGCGTTCCTCGTAATACATGGAATTAGCGCCACACGCCAAAATATGTTCCTTTACAAGCTTAAGCACGTGTATTTGGCGTTGGTCATACCCTGTTGAGTACCGTCAAGAGACTTTCATATAAAAGTAATTATAGTAGATTTGCCAATCACTTTAGACAAGGCGAAGCAGTAAAAGACATAACACTTTACGTGTCAATTTGTCATTCTAGCACAACCGTTACACTATTTTCATACTTGCTAGACACAACTGCATTTTATCGCCTCTATATATACAAGTTTCATTTTAGACAACTTTAGAAATGGTATATAAAGTGGTTTTACTCCATATTGTTTTGCCGCCAGACACTACATACAACATTGGCGAGGTCTGAGGGATTTTCAATGCTACGCCCGCGACATGGCTGATTGGCATCGCAAGTGTCTAAACTGTTCAGTCCCGTAGATGTTGGACACGAATGCTTGTTGAATTGTACAATGTAGTTAGTGGAGAATGGGGAAATATTCTGAAAGGATTAAAATCAAAACTGATCAGGACACACCTGGGTGAGCTTGCGTGGAGTATATATGCTGCAGTGTTGCGTGGGCGAGCCAGTGTTTTGACTTTTCGTCATCTCTTACATACAAAACCTTAGACTGTTCCAGCTCCTAAGTTTCTATAGAGAATTTCTCTTCCTCATTTTACTACTAGCTTTTCTCCTCCATGTTTTCAAACTTCTAAATCAGACATCCAAGTGATCAGAATTATTAGATTATCTGTATACCATTCTAGAGACGGGAACCAGTCTGACAATACCTGTGTACATCTGGGTTACAACAAGAACCTGTTGACAGTTCCCATTGCCTCCTACCTCGTGATTTTACCCGTATTAGACTGGTTACACCCAACGTATTCACCAACACAATACGCCACGCCACAAAACTGTCACCCTAGCTGTGCTATTCCACTTGCACGCACCCGTAGGTGTAATTAACTTGTATCGCTTTCTTCTTTCTTGTTTGTGACTAAACACATCAGACACTTCTATTGGACATAAATGAAGGTGTTTTCCGACTCTAGCTGTGTCATGTTAATTGCAAATGACAGTTTTAGATTTGGGGTCGGACAACTCGATGCATTTTACGCATATATACCCATTTTACTTGATCAACAACGGTCTTCAGATAATACAATTGTGGACGTGCAAGGACATGCGTATAGATTTTCACAAAGGCGTTACTCTGATGAGTTAGATCAGTAAGGATGTTTAAGAATATTGATCTACCTAACATGTAAACTATATGAAAATAGTCTGGTTTATAAAGAGAACTAGCGTCGTAAAAACTGGACAGTCATAGTTTGTTATGCGTTCTGTCTCTCCGAGGGTTTTATTTGTGGAAAAAAAACCATATATATTTCTGACAAAACCTGCAAACTGTTACAATGAATTTCTGATAATGCAAAAATAGGACTTGTTTAGACATATGTTGGGTGCGAGATTCCCTACAGAACAATGGCCAGATGTTGTCGCTTGTGATCCCGTCAATCTGTGACACGTGGTATGGGGGTTACCTTTACGTCACGCCCTGCAATGCTTGCCGCGCAGGTTGTGACATTTTGTGTAACATATCTGATCCCGGGCCAACTTGTTAACAACGATTCGTTGACGAGTCTGAATCCATTTACAAATGTAATTCATTAATGACGCAACCTATATCCCGCGGATGGCCACTTGGCTATTGTTGCGCCTCCATTACCGATGCTAATTCCCCGTCTTATCAACTGGCCGGTCCCAGGTGTAGCTCATCGATCTTGATCTAATGGGCGCTCGATGTTGAAAGGCCAGCGCGCCTAACGGACAAACGTTTCCGTGAGCCGGGCCCCGTATCTGAACAAAGTAGATTACAAACAACTAATTCCATAAGGAAAACAATGGCATGTAAAACAGAGTGGTTTAATACTTAACATACTCGAGAAGGCACAACTGTTACAAAGCTCGCGTGCTGGATACTATTAAATGTTTGGCACAGTCTAATGCCGATTCGCTGAATGTATGATGTAAATATAAAACCTATTACCAGGCCTTCGAGTACAACTGATGGAAACCAATAGATACAGATATATAATCCAGTAGGCACTTGTACACACACACGTAAACACTTTCCTTCATTGTTTGGCTTCTGTATCCAGACTCTAGCTACGAGCGCTTCGTTACAATATAACATAGAATAGATGTATATCACGTACAATTATATACTCAAGTTTATTATCATTACTTTAATATGCGTAGCATTATGAGACTCCAGTGTTGTTTTTATAAAGTGTATGCCATGCAGCGATGAGTTACTTTTTTTATCCCGGGGTATCCATTTTGCATTAATGTCAGTTTAATGGTTTACCTTAATTATGGAACAAAGTTTGGCCGGGTCTTGATGTTATTTTGGAATACATATTTTTATATTCAATTGGTGTTGTGTTACCATTCTTAGATATTGACACAGCAGTTTATGTGTGTGTACTGTCGACAACTTTGCTTGATCCTGAAAGGGATGGGGTGGGGTTGAGGAGGTAGTGGTTACGAAGGACACTTTGATACTGGAAGGGAGGGGGATGGGGTGGGGGTTGATGAGGTAGTGGTTACGAAGGACTCTTTGATCCTGGAAGGGAGGGGGATGGGGTGGGGGTTGAGGAGGTAGTGGTTACGAAGGACACTTTGATCCTGGAAGGGAAGGGGATGGGGTGGGGGTTGAGGAGGTAGTGGTTACGAAGGACTCTTTGATCCTGGAAGGGAGGGGGATGGGGTGGGGGTTGAGGAGGTAGTGGTTACGAAAGACTCTTTGATCCTGGAAGGGAGGGGGATGGGGTGGGGGTTGAGGAGGTAGTGGTTACGAAGGATACTTCGATCCTGGAAGGGAGGGGGATGGGGTGGGGGTTGAGGAGGTGGTGGTTACGAAGGACACTTCGATCCTGGAAGGGAGGGGGATGGGGTGGGGGTTGAGGAGGTAGTGGTTACGAAGGACACTTCGATCCTGGAAGGGAGGGGGATGGGGTGGGGGTTGAGGAGGTAGTGGATACGAAGGACACTTCGATCCTGGAAGGGAGGGGGATGGGGTGGGGGTTGAGGAGGTAGTGGTTACGAAGGATACTTTGATCCTTGAAGGGAGGGGGATGGGGCGGGGGTTGAGGAGGTAGTGGTTACGAAGGACACTTTGATCCTGGAAGGGAGGGGGATGAGGTGGGGGTTGAGGAGGTAGTGGTTACGAAGGACACTTCGATCCTGGAAGGGAGGGGGATGGGGCGGGGGTTGAGGAGGTAGTGGTTACGAAGGACACTTCGATCCTGGAAGGGAGGGGGATGGGGCGGGGGTTGAGGAGGTAGTGGTTACGAAGGACACTTTGCGTAAGCAGAGAACATGTACCAGTGTGGTACTAATTACCTAGGATTACATTCCGGCTATAAATATTTCCTGGCTACGTTTGCCTTTCCTCTAGAATTTGCCAACGTCGTGTGTGGAAAACAGCAATACATGTCGGTAGTGTGTTCCAGTAGACGGTATATATTGGAGTTCGTGTCGTTGGGTGTCCGACCACGTGACCTTTGACTACGATCCTAGCTAGCAAATCTGTTGGCCTCTGACTTTTGTCCGACCACCAGAGTAATGAGGTATGAGATGTATACAGGCCGGAATTAGTGGAACCCGCGTAAACATCGGGGCATGGTATAGACCACCAACCTGATATCATAGCCTCCCTGTTGGTCGTCACATATACACCGGTATATAAATGGCTAGACAATTATACTTTTGTTACCATTTGTACAATTAACACCTTAACTGTATAATGGACAAATACCCCCTTCATTATATGACCCCGCATGTTTGTCTTGGATTTCCAATTTCTGATCAAAAGGCAGTCTAAGAACTTACAAAGTAAAAGAGGGATGTTAAATGCTATGGACATATTGCAATATTATTGCACCTGGAGTTTTCTGTCGTACTTCATATTTGCCCCTGCTTTAATCGATTTTGAGTTCCGTTATACTGCCTGGCATAAAACGATATATAATTCGAAATGTTATGCAATCATAGCAGCAAGTAAGTCAGTCATTATTGTGTGACAGTAAATCCAAAAAGACCAGCGGGGTAAATATAGAAAACATGTTTTTTGTCAGAAGGAAATAAAAGCAGTTATTATCGTGATTTGTGTGTTATTTTGAAAGTACCATGTACATGCATGTAGCTAAGAATAGGTTCCATCATAAGTGTCAGGAATAGCCCTAATGTAGTCCCTTCAGTTCTCTTAAATGAATTTCTATAATAATGATTGCTTATAGCAAACGCTAACACTCGGTGTTGGTATATTTTTATACATATGTGTAGCTTGCGCATAGGAAAAAGATAATGGCAAGTAAAACATTATAGCAAGGGAAACTAACTCTTTTTACTGAGTTAATTGATATGATGGCAACACGGGCAAAAACAAGGTTTAGCAGAGACAAGCTAAAAAAATACTGAAAACACCGTTAAATCGTGCATTAAAGAAACCGTTGTTTATGTCTTGTAAGACTTGACTATTGTAAGTGAGAAGGAACACTCGTCACAGCTCCGACATAAAAACAAGCAAACACGCCGGCAATAATAGTGTTTATTGGTGCAAAAATGTGAAGCATGCCCATTGTAACATGACGCGGTACTATTCGGGCCAGGTGTGCCTCAAGGGTTTTGCCGGCTCGCTGTCGAGTTAAGTTTAAACATATTTTATTTGAAATATCCAAAAGGAACTGGGATACGTTGTCGAGTAGTAATTCGGTTAAAAAAACATGGCGCCACCACTTGGGATGCTACAATTGTAGTATATAATCTGAAAACTGTACTCTAGGAGGGGGTTTGGGTTGGGAAAGCATTTCACTACCTCGCGGCAATTATTTTTACAAATCAAAAGCATTTATGTGCATTAAATGCACGCGTCGACTGTGACCCAGCTGAGGCAAGATATGATGCCAACTGTTCTCAAAATAACAGAAAATGTTAAGTAACAAGAACAAATGCCAAATTTTAAAATACGACTAAGACGTGGATTACGATCTGAGAATGTTTAAATTGGCGCCGATTCTGCAAATGAATAAATACACGAAATCGACTTTCTGTGTTTTGCACAAAACACTCCTTTCTTAAAATGCTTTTATCATTTATATTTGGTAGCCGGGGATGAAACCTACCGTGTCTGGATCAATTACACAAATAACTTCCTTGTTCAAAGAAACAACTTCCTTAACATCAGCTAGCATTCTTGAGCATAAATAACAAAAAACAAAAATGCATTTGTACACTTTCTAATGACGAGGAATATACTTTTAAAACTATTTGTTTATAGATAACTTTAAAAATAAAAATTAATGAAGAAAGCCACACATCAGAAAGATGTTTCACTGGTACTATGGTATCATTCGCTCAGAAAAAAAACTGTGTGTCAGTTGGAATATATTCCTTCTCCCTCCGAAATTCTCGATCTATCTTACCAGCAAAAACGTTCGTTTGATTGAGATTAGTCGAAACCAAACATACAAGTTCGTGTTAACTTCAAGGATTTCATATTGATCAAAGTCAGCGGGAATCTTAGATCTATTCCAAATCGGCTCTAGAAAGTTTTTTGGTAAAACTAAAAATATAAGTAGGTGCACTCTGCGTTGAAATTGGTGTGCACTTTCTACTCAAGGTCAAAGGGCTCTACATTAGCGTTAGGTGCATATATATATGTAGGCGCCGTCATTGACCGATTTACGTCAAAGTAACGCACGGTAGAATTATTACAAGGGGTCGAAGCCAACTCCCCTGCTGAAAGTCCTACCGGAGACAAGATTTAAGGGGTTGTCTTGCATGTAAAGTAGCTAACACAAAACAGTTAATTTCTTGTCAGTAACGTCATCATATTTGTGCTGTATAACGCATTCTCTACTTATGATCGATGTGTTTCATGTTCGTTTCGTACAGCTCCCGTTATTCAACGACATAACTAACCCGACAAGTCAGTCGCTATCACAGTAAACAATGTGACGGATACATCTTTAACGCAAGTTAACACAGAGAACTCTCCTTGTTTATAGTGCCTAGATGGCCTGGCAGGTACAGTGATTTTTGATATTGCGCCAAATATAACACTTCATTGATTGCTTCCCCTGACGAGTGGTGTTCGATGCACGAGATTATGAAGCAGTCGTGCGTGATCGTACAACGTGTATTCTGCTTTTGAGCGTTAAACAGTAGCTGTATAAGTACAGCTGAAAGTGGCAGCGCCTGTGATCTTTAAAGCGGCACCGCCTGTCATCTTTAAAGCGGCACCGCCTGTCATATTTAAAGTGGCACCGCCTGTCATCTTTAAAGCGGCACCGCCTGTCATTTTTAAAGTGGCACCGCCTGTCATCTTTAAAGTGGCACCGCCTGTCATTTTTAAAGTTACACCGCAGGTCATTTTTAAAGCGGCACCGCCTGTCATCTTTAAAGATTACACCGGCAATTTGTCTTACTATCTTTTCCATTGCATGGCTTTGCCTCTATATACCCCTACCGAATTCAGTTGGCCTTCACAAGGCTATTAATGACATTGACCAGTTGTTTACGTCATAATTGTTACGTTGCATACTGCATGATGAAGTTTATATACACTACCAACGTCTCATCTCTTACTGTACTTATATACACTACCAACGTCTCATCTCTTACTGTACTTATATACACTACCAACGTCTCGTTTCTTACTGTACATATATGCACTACCAACGTCTCATCTCTTACAGTACTTATATACACTACCAACGTCTCATCTCTTACTGTATATATATACACGACCAACGTCTCATCTCTTACTGTACTTATATACACTACCAACGTCTCGTCTCTTACTGTACTTATATACACTACCAACGTCTCATCTCTTACTGTACTTATATACACTACCAATGTCTCGTCTCTTACTGTACATATATACACTACCAACGTCTCATCTCTTACTGTACTTATATACACTACCAATGTCTCGTCTCTTACTGTACATATATACACTACCAACGTCTCGTCTCTTACTGTACTTATATACACTACCAACGTCTCATCTCTTACTGTACTTATATACACTACCAATGTCTCGTCTCTTACTGTACATATATACACTACCAACGTCTCATCTCTTACTGTACTTATATACACTACCAATGTCTCGTCTCTTACTGTACATATATACACTACCAACGTCTCATCTCTTACTGTACTTATATACACTACCAACGTCTCGTCTCTTACTGTACTTATATACACTACCAACGTCTCGTCTCTTACTGTACTTATATACACTACCAACGTCTCGTCTCTTACTGTACTTATATACACTACCAACGTCTCATCTCTTACTGTACTTATATACACTACCAACGTCTCATCTCTTACTGTACATATATACACTACCAACGTCTCATCTCTTACTGTACTTATATACACTACCAACGTCTCATCTCTTACAGTACATATATACACTACCAACGTCTCGTCTCTTACTGTACATATATGCACTACCAACGTCTCGTCTCTTACAGTACTTATATACACTACCAACGTCTCATCTCTTACTGTACTTATATACACTACCAATGTCTCGTCTCTTACAGTACTTATATACACTACCAATGTCTCGTCTTACTGTACATATATACACTACCAACGTCTCATCTCTTACTGTACATATATACACTACCAACGTCTCATCTCTTACTGTACTTATATACACTACCAACGTCTCATCTCTTACTGTACATATATACACTAGCAACGTCTCATCTCTAACTGTACTTATATACACTACCAACGTCTCATCTCTTACTGTACATATATACACTACCAACGTCTCGTCTCTTACTGTACATATATACACTACCAACGTCTCGTCTTACTGTACTTATATACACTACCAACGTCTCATCTCTTACAGTACATATACACACTACCAACGTCTCATCTCTTACTGTACTTATATACACTACCAATGTCTCGTCTCTTACTGTACTTATATACACTACCAATGTCTCGTCTCTTACTGTACTTATATACACTACCAACGTCTCATCTTACTGTACTTATATACACTACCAATGTCTCATCTCTTACTGTACATATATACACTACCAATGTATCGTCTCTTACTGTACTTATATACACTACCGACGTCTCGTCTCTTACTGTACGTATATACACTACCAACGTCTCATCTTACAGTACTTATATACACTACCAATGTCTCGTCTCTTACTGTACTTATATACACTACCAACGTCTCGTCTCTTACTGTACGTAGCCTGTGGTTGGACATCAATTAAGACAATATAACGAGTCGGAGAAAACATGGCAATGGGCAAACGGGAGCACGCGGTCGTTAAGTAATAGGGTTCTGGAGAAGCCATCAGTATATACTGCGAGGTGTACTGTTTGGTACTATCTACATGTGACGATGGCGGGTTGAGTAGTGTACGTGGAGGAGGGTCTCTAGCCGAACCACAGAACGGATAGTCATATATGAGAGAATGTATTTGTGTAACAATGTGAATGCTTGGGGGAGTTATTTGAGCAGGAATTGAACGAGTAGAATATTTGTATGATGATTAGGAGCTTGCTATGGGGTTTTGAGCGGGGGTGTTCTCAGAATAAGGACGGAAAAGTTCCAAGAGATTGAACGATGATTATACAAAATGTTAGTCATTCTTAGATAGCACTCAGGAAAAGTTTGTTGTTTATTCGATACCCATCGTCGAAAATTTCTTAACTCTGCTCTTGACGTTATGAGTCGGAGTCTCGTTAATTTGCGACGATGTTCGATACCAAACAATGAGGACAAACTGCGTTTCGTTTTCCAGATATGACTGAATGTTTGTATACGTAGTTGACTTGGGTTTTTACCAAACTTACAGAATACCCGATGCTGAGTTAACCGTAAATATTCCTACTAACTACAGGCGTCTTGGGGGATGATGTACATGTATCAAATCCGCAATCTTTGTAAAAACTAATTTATACAGCAATACACTGCAATGACGAAACATGAAGACTGCGGTCTCCATTTATTTTACATGTACCGTCGCTTTATGGGAATTGGTGCTTTCTTGTTATAAGTATTATATGGTCGATATGTTGAGGCACTGTCAGAAGGAAATGGCGGCTTGGAAATCCTTGTCACTGTGGTCAAAGATATTCATAACATAGTTTCTATTGGATATCGTTCTACAAGACGATAAAAATGTAAAGTCATCAAAAGTCGCACATGTTTTTCTTTTCTTGTCCAGTATACATTGCATTTATGATAAAAATGCTTTACCCACTCCAGCCGATACTTGTTCGGTAATTGCGTTCCACATGCCCAGCTTCCGTATCTATTGTCTCCCGAACACCAGAGGAACTGCTTACCATCACGATAAGGTCCGCCATACCCTTCACGTGACCATAACGAGTGAGGTCAGGGGTCGCATCCGACTCACAGACGTTACGTCATTGTGACAATTCTTGTGTTGATGCCAAGTGCGAACTTCTAAGCATTGCACTATATATCTATTTATTTTAGAGACTTCCAACACCCGTTTGATTTGTGACATAGGCCGTCCAGAGAAAAGCGGCAGACAGAGCTTACCCAAGACTTTAATATGCCGAAAGACGATACCACGTAAAGAAAAACTTGCCCGGCGCGGAAAACCTACACCTCGAGACGAGTATTCATTTCAACTATAAAGGACCCATATAAAAGTCGGGGTCTGTTAGAGATCGCTCGAGTTTGACTGAATTCCTACCATTCCGCTATCCTAACCCTTATTTCGGTCTCAACTACAGACAGCTATACAATTTCACTGACAAAGATAATTATGTGTTTTCTATATTGACGTCGTCCCGTAAAGGAACAAGCATCGCTGTGGATTATCCTGAATCTAAATAAGGGGGATTGAAGGATGGCTGTTGGAAGTGACACGACAATGGCTGCCGTATCAGATCCCGTACGGTGTAAAACCTCCCATCGAGAATGAAACGAGGAAAAATTATCAAAATATTCATAAAGTGTAACCGCGTCCTCAGTTGATGAACATAAGTAGTGTATACTATACAATACATTATTACTACAGTATACTATACAATACAATATAGTATTACTACAGTGTGTACTATACAATAAAGTATTACTACAGTGTGTACTATACAATATAGTATTACTACAGTGTGTACTATACAATAAAGTATTACTACAGTGTGTACTATACAATATAGTATTACTACAGTGTGTACTATACAATACAGTATTACTACAGTGTGTACTATACAATAAAGTATTACTACAGTGTGTACTATACAATATAGTATTACTACAGTGTGTACTATACAATATAGTATTACTACAGTGTGTACTATACAATATAGTATTACTACAGTGTGTACTATACAATATAGTATTACTACAGTGTGTACTATACAATACAGTACTACTACAGTGTGTACTATACAATATAGTACTGCTACAGTGTGTACTATACAATACAGTATTACTACAGTGTGTACTATATAATATAGTATTACTACAGTGTGCACTATACAATAAAGTATTACTACACTGTGTGCTATACAATGTAGTATTACTACAGTGTGTACCATATACAATAAAGTATTACTACAGTGTGTACTATACAATAAATTATTACTACAGTGTGTACTATACAATATAGTATTACTACAGTGTGTACTATACAATATAGTATTACTACAGTGTGTACTATACAATATAGTATTACTACAGTGTGTACTATACAATACAGTATTACTACAGTGTGTACTATATAATACAGTATTACTACAGTGTGTACTATACAATATAGTATTACTACAGTGGGTACTATACAATATAGTATTACTACAGTGTGTACTATATAATACAGTATTACTACAGTGTGTACTATACAATAAAGTATTACTACAGTGTGTACTATACAATATAGTATTACTACAGTGTGAACTATACAATAAAGTATTACTACAGTGTGTACTATATAATACAGTATTACTACAGTGTGTACTATATAATACAGTATTACTACAGTGTGTACTATACAATATAGTATTACTACAGTGTGTACTATACAATATAGTATTACTACAGTGTGTACTATACAATATAGTATTACTACAGTGTGTACTATACAATACAGTATTACTACAGGGTGTACTATACAATAAAGTATTACTACAGTGTGTACTATACAATATAGTATTACTACAGTGTGTACTATACAATATAGTATTACTACAGTGTGTACTATACAATACAGTATTACTACAGTGTGTACTATACAATACAGTATTACTACAGTGTGTACTATACAATACAGTATTGATCTACACTGTGTACTATACAATACAGTATTACTACACTGTGTACTTTACCCACAGTAATTTGGTAGTTCGAGCTTAGGAAGCCGCACATAGGGCCATATTACAGAAAACACCGGGCCAGACTAGCGAAACACTAAAATTATTGTGTTTCAAATACGGATAATTGTGTAATGACATTCGTGACAATGTCGCATTAAAATTGCAACTTGATATGTCGGATCCATGCTGAATAGGTTGTGAGTGGGTAGTAGACCGTGCGGAAGATTATGTACTGGACAGTGTGTGGACCGGCTGCTGTATATATGTATAACATTTGAATTGTCAGACGCTATCAATGTAGAGATAATTGGTTACACAATTCGTATTGATCCGTCCCGGGACGTGTGTCATATTCAAAAATGATGGACGCACTCTATTTGAGTAGGGGGCCCGGCTAGGGGGTTTCAGTATTTTCCCTCTTCTTTTGGAATAATTTTGTTCAGGTTATCCCGTTTTGTTGACTGTATACTTTAGGAAAACATGTATAATGGTGTTTAATGACCGAATACATAAAAGTTTAAACTATGGAATGATTTTCCCTGGAAGGGACGGTTTTGATCACGTGGCCCGGTTATCAGATGTTCCCGACTCTTTCCAGGCCTCCCTACGGATGCCACTATCTCCAGAATCGGCCCTCTTAGACGGACTCGATCAATGGGGTATGGATACCAAGTAGGCTGAAATATCTAAAGCTTTAGATTGTGCATTAATGACATATTGTTTATAGACATACGCGCCGTGCATTTTGACAGACGGCATTGCCAGAAATGAGGTAATTACCTGCACAATACGAGTTATTGTCTCGTATGGGTCTCCGTGACTATACATTAGTGTCGGTCAGGGTTTAGAGAGTATAAATCAGCGTCGGTCAGGGTTGATTATAAGTCAGTATATAGGCATTTTTGAAGTTTGAATTATAGAAATCGGGTATTTGTATAAATATCTATGTCATGTTGTCGGAGGGTTTAATGTGACAGATGACAGTCGTAAACATCGCCGACAATTTCTCATGAATATGCATGCAATGGTGATATTTAAATATAACCTTTTAATGGCACTAGATTTTAAAGCAAAATGACACGAACAAAGGCATGTGAAATTTGAATTTGTTGTTTGGGCGGGTGTTTTTCGACCTTATACATGGCTCTCTTATTAAACACAACACTAAACATTCATGTAATGTAAATCGAGTCTCTCGCAGTAGCATATACGCAATGCATACATAATGCCGTATTACAATACATACACGTAATATACAGCTAGGTCTAAAATAAGCTGGCTAATTATAACGTATATTAGCATCATTACAGACTACCTCGGCCGTAGCCAGTGAGCCAGAATTGGGTTAATGAAGTTAGGTGTGGGGCCTTGGAACGGCACGGTCCCTCCTCCATTGACAGGGGAATACTTTGAATGGTTCACGTGCATGGTTCTGCTGAAAATTGCACTCTGTTTACAGGAGGATGCCTGACTGTAACCGTGTTTGCGCACATGCATTACCTGTAGGCTGTGTACAGCAGTCGTGTGGTGCGTCGATTAGAAACGTTTTCCTACACCAACAAAACCAATTAACTGCTAATGGAAAACACATCCACACCATGCTTGCACGCGCACAGACATACTGCACGCGCTCCACGTGCTGTATTATGCACGACACTCCAGCTTAGAAGGACAGTTCATGTTGTTTCTTTGTAAGCTCACATCTTGTGAATTACATATTGTAGCGAAAAAAAAACATGACATCAAAATCCCTCCTTTACAAGCTACATTTGTACATCAGCATCTTTAAAGTTATGACGTCAAGTTGTATTGTTGACGTAACTGGGTTTTCAGAAAAAAACCTGATAATGGTTGAGATATCATTTTAAGCCCCCACCCCCACCCCTACATCAACTAAGCGAGTTAACATTTACGATGACGTGTGATTTCGTATCGGCACGTGTTGCTGAGCAATGCATCTGATGGGAGCAGTGTTGCTTAGGTTTATTACAGTTTAGCGATACAATTATAGAGAATACCGTTTAAAGGACAACCTGCCCCTGTATGAAAAATTTACTCCGGGGCTGTTATATTGGTGTATTTACCTCCTGGTGATAGCTTAGACCTGATGCAGTTTTAGAGTAAAACATCACACCATTTCGTCCGGCCACAATACACGGACAAAGGATAAAGGGTCTTTGAATAATGTATCTTATGTTTATGGGGATGGATGACAGCGACAATGGGGGCCCGTCCGCACTTTCCACAAGCGAGAAAATATTTTCTCGTTTACGGAAAATGCCGACGTTTCCCGATTGGTGACATCAAGCCAATTACGTGTCAATCGTAGAGCCATTTTATAATACACTGGGGCTGGTTACATGTACCTTTTGGTGACCCATTAAAACCGCATTATATATCTACGTAGCTTACACACAATTTGTACATGTACCATACACGCAGCCGTACTTTACTACCAGTTCGAATATTGACGGCATCAATCGTCTGACACATGCATGTTTGTTAGCAATTTGTCCTTTGCATTTTGACGTGTCTGTAATTGTATATAGTGATATATAGACTGCGAGGCAGCCAGTCATATGAATAAGAAGGAAGCACAGGTTCATAGTTCAACGTTTTGGAATTGAAGTTTCCTCTGATCATGAAAAAACATCAGGAAACACACAGAGAGGTGATATCAGATAATAAAGAAGAACATAACTGACACATTTGTTCGCATCCTTGATATTCAGGGGTTACGATCACCTTCGCTCTCTAGAATCCTGGAATATGTCATGGCAAAACTTAAACATCAATAAAATATTTTTTCTCGGTGACTTATTCGCTGGTATCAGCTTTTTCAGCCATTTGTAAAATCTTTTTGTCGTCCATTTTGAGAAAAAGCCGCTAATTATCTAAATTTGGTTATGTCGACAATGACATCATTTTTAAAGCAATAATGACATCATCATTATTTTTTGTCCAGGTGGAAACAAATTATGAATACCTATTCTCTCAAATGCAATTCACATTTTGTATTTATCATGCCAAGGGGAAAAGATATGGCCATACAAAAAGGGCCCTGTATATAAACGCCTAGCGGAGAATCAGTGGGATAATAAATTCACCTATGCGTCAAACGAAACGTATAGAGGAGAATGAGTGGGGGTTGTATACTCGCAAGCTGTGTCTCCGGCTCTGTTGCACGCATCCATGTATATTTTGTACAATAGTAACAAAGTTATGCAGATAGATTGCTTATTATAGGGCCAGATTGGCTGGCATGTGCGAGTCAGCAGATATTGACAAGTTTTGACAAGAGGAATTCGGGGGTTTAGCTTGACACCTGGAAAAAATTGAGGTTCCCAGAACAATTTGCCACCATAATTACACTACACCATAGTTATCCCCCTGGTTCACAAATGGCGTTTCCTGGTAACGGAAAGATATTATATAATTCTCGAGAATGCCTCCTGGTTTTAAAAAACACTGCTCTTCCAGGGTAACGGCAAGCAGTTGGCAAGTATTCTGCATTTCCCTGTCGTCGATTTCAGTTTAGACGATTCCAATGCGTACTTTTGAGCAAAACAATTTTTTGTGATAGACCAATAACAGTAGAAAACGGCTTTATATTTCAAACGAATTAGTTACCAACCCTAAAAAAATGTACAATATTTTATGTGAAAAGTACAAACTAGTGTATTTCTTCTCGACTCTCATAACAATAGAACTATTTGACAACTTTCCAGTTTTTGCCATTTTTCGTTCAACGTTTATTGTTTGTTACTCCGCTCCAAGCAGTACTTATCCCCTGACGCCTGGGGGGTTTCAAAGTAGGTTTGACGGATATATAAATATTTTCTGTGAAGTGTATCTCGGAGTGAAAGTGACAAGAGGTATCAACTTGAATTGACGTCGCGCGTGCGTCGGCGAGACTTGAAAAGGCCCGGTAGCGAAGCAAAGATTCCATCAGCTGTCGCTTCTTGTGCGTGCTCTCAGTAATCTTTTGATGGATAGTTTCGTGTCCAAAATACTCGCACAAAGAAACAACAATGCCTGATACCTATTCCGATAAAGCCGGCTACTTATCAGCCGTCACTTGCTAGACCTTTGTACATGTGAGTTGTTCGGACATGTTGAAACCGTACATTGTACTAGTTCGTTTGTTTTTACAGAACCCACCCATACATTACTCCGTTGTCGCACGTGCATCTTTTCGCATGTGGTGACAGACGGTTTGTGTATACAAGTATCAAAACTCTAATCTCGCGTGCTTTATACTTCTAGATCTATTTACCTACCCAACAACCTTGAGTTGTCTACCCTACCCAACACACGTGCACCACAAATTTGTGTCGGTAAATGTGTGGTGGTATCACCAATGTGACAGATACGATATTGTACATGTGTGGTGGTATCACCAATGTGACAGACGATATTGTACATGTGTGGTGGTATCACCAATGTGACAGACGATATTGTACATGTGTGGTGGTATCACCAATGTGACAGATACGATACTGTACATGTGCGGTGGTATCACCAATGTGACAGACGATATTGTACATGTGTGGTGGTATCACCAATGTGACAGATACGATACTGTACATGGATGGTCGTATCACCAATGTGACAGACGATATTGTACATGTGTGGTGGTATCACTTATGTGACAGACGATATTGTACATGTGTGGTGGTATCACTTATGTGACAGACGATATTGTACATGTAAACTTATGGATCTCAGTTTATGAACCTCCTACCTACCGGATGATGTCGAAGACAATAAATGTGTGCCGGTATCTACTTTTACATGCTATTGTACCACATTCACCCCTACCAAACACACCCTGTGCTGTCGGAGACAGTATACATGTCTGGGTATCTACCCCTACCCAGCTCACGTGCATCACACCCGGTGCTGTCGGAGACAGTATACATGTCTGGGTATCTACCCCTACCCAGCTCACGTGCATCATTAATACTTTCATGTCGTTGGATACAGTAGTGTGCATAGTTATCTCTCCTCTCCCCAAACACTGCGTTAACTTTCCCTTACTTGATAGTTGCATACCTGTTTCTTCGTCCTATGGTATTTACAAGTCGCAGTTGATTCGTTATTTTCAAGTGCTTGCTCTGAATATCGAGATGTTCTTGATAGATATCGGCTGCTTACAAATAAACTTACGACACACGGAATTGGAGAGGTACAGGTTGATGAAGACTATGGACAAGTTGGTCCCCAACTTGGTCTCGTTGAGAAATATTCTATATCCTTGTATGTGCTCATAAGAGTTTTCTTGTTGTGATTGAGAATTATGCTTTAGTTCTCACTTTGAGGCCATGACATTTACTTGTATTTTGACCTAGATTTTTGCATGCCGGGTGTCGTCGTTGAAGCAGAAGAGGCTTACTTTTTCGGAACCCCTTGTCTTATTCTCTTGTACTTTTACGAGGGTCTCCATGTAAAGCTTTCTTTTGTTCATATTTTGCCTCGAGTTGGAGTTCGGATAACGGTTTTGTTGACGCTTTTGTTTTGAATGACCTTGAAGGCGACATTGTTTAACTATCTTGAAGTGTCGAAGACGAGATGCTTGTCGCTCTTTGTATATGATACAACCCTTACTATACTTTAGCATGCAACGTACACAGATATCTCTCATCAAATTGTCTTTCAGTACCAGATTGTTTTCGTCAAACCAGGAAATATA
The DNA here is from genome assembly GCA_947623455.1 of Mimachlamys varia. Classification (NCBI taxonomy): domain Eukaryota; kingdom Metazoa; phylum Mollusca; class Bivalvia; order Pectinida; family Pectinidae; genus Mimachlamys; species Mimachlamys varia. Next base: position 27,503,193 of record OX392534.1, read on the forward strand.
TTTTAGAATAGGTATTATGGGATTAAACAATGCGCCGGAAAAATTGCAATGATAACACACGATGTTTGTGTAGTGTGTGATGGATGTGTGCTAACTGTCTAGTGAGTCTGTACAGATACAGGTCGACATACGGTACATTCCGAGTGTAATGTGATAACTCTTTTGTCTTCGGAGATAACGAAAACCAGTTTGTATGGATGAACTTCTGACACCAACGGTCACAGCTATGTCAATGGTAATCGTATCTCGTCGCGTATTTTGCTCGAACTCGAGTACTTTATCCACGGATCGTCCATGGGTTAAACATATGTTCATATGAAAGTTTAATAAAAAATACTCTTCGGGTCTTTCAACTTTCACCTTTTCAGAGAGGTTGAGGTCAATGGAAAAGGTTGTAAAGAAAATCGGTCATTGCAAATCGGTCTCGGTACTGACATTAATATGGGTTATACTGGGTTCCATCGGTTCCTCTGGGGCTTTAGACCTTTGTTAGTTAGCTCATACATTTAATTAATAGGAATGTACACATTAAACGTCAACGCCAATTGTAGTTAATGATGAAGCGCCGGTGATGGTTAATATAAAACTATCACAGCAAGTCATCCACTCGAAAATAGGGTCAGGTTTGGGGTAATGCCTGTTAATCGGACTGGTGTTTTTTTTTCATTTCCTGTCATAAATAATAATAAAAAAAATAATGCATGTTATTAATTAGTAAGGAGAATAAATTATGCCCCTCCCCTTTCCTCTAGATCTAGACCTTTCCGCTTTCTCTCTCCCAGTACCGTTACCCCGCCATCCCTCTTTACAGCGTTTTCCGATTAAATCACTCTGCAAATGACACATAATATCACAAAAGAGATAAAGTATGGACTTGGAACGAGGAAATGAATAAAATGGCTAATCAGTGAAGATTGATGAGTTATTCTTTTTACCTCGGGAATTCTCGCAAAGCTTCAGATCAAATCCCCGTTTTTCGGCCAAAGCAATATAACCGGCCTACAGGAACTGTAAAGTTGTCTCGCGCGGCCAGCGGGAGGGGCATTTACACTACACATACCCCTTTTTATATGCAGTTATAATCGAGGTTTTGTTTCGGACTAATTATGTTCGTTTCATCGTGTCGGTTTCATAGAGATAGAATTCTGTCAGTCCTGATAGCATTTCTTGAAGCTGACAGTCGGATAAATAGCAGCTCCCCGTGGTTTATATCACAACAGAGGTTGTAAAACAGAAAACAAGTGGAACACCTTTTCCGGGTCCACCGTGGCATGTCTGGGCACCGCAAAGTAAATAAACACTCCAGTTTACATATAAAATTCATGTAAAGTCAGAGATAAGCGGCAGTGTTACGGAATGTACCGTGGGGACAAACACGATGCCTACACTTACAGGGATACAAATGGATTGAAATATGTGGATGACAAGAGGCAATGCTGATAATGAGGGAGAAGGGTGGGGTTGGGGGGTTGGTGGTGGTGGGGGGGGGGGGGGGGCTATATATCTATATATGGGTCACTGCAGAGGAATTGATTTACTGAACCATGTATTCGGTTATAAGTTGTACCGTGGGGTTAACATACTAACTGAAATATTGCTGTTTATGTCATACATGTATCATACTGTAGAATATTTACTACTGAACTCCCAAACTTCCTTCATAAACATTCTACATTTATTGACTGGTCGCAGGTTTTGTCGGTCATCATGAGCACTAGAAGAAATCAGTTATATGGTCCATAGTCAAATATGCTCTTGAAAGTCTACTTAACCAGAACAGCTGGAATGAATTTGATTAAAATTAAGAATGGGTCGACCCCAATTAACGGTAAACAGGTTTTATTAAGGACGGTATTGATCTCCCCGAGGCATAATATCATATTCGAATAGTATGGTTAGTGCGGCTATTATTCAGAACAGAGGGAATTGAAATGAATTGTCTTCAAAAACGGTTATTTTTAGGTTTTTTCGACCCTAAAATAACAACCATGTTTTCGTACTAGTCGACACCCTTTTGCATTAACTCTTCATTTCGACACACTTTATAAAGTTAACGACTCTCTACTGTCAGACGTTATTCAGTTAACGACGCTCTACTGTCAGACGTTATACAGTTAACGACGCTCTACTGTCAGACGTTATACAGTTAACGAGTCTCTACTGTCAGACGTTATTCAGTTAACGACGCTCTACTGTCAGACGTTATACAGTTAACGACGCTCTACTGTCAGACGTTATACAGTTAACGACGCTCTACTGTCAGACGTTATACAGTTAACGACGCTCTACTGTCAGACGTTATACAGTTAACGACTCTCTACTGTCAGACGTTATACAGTTAACGACTCTCTACTGTCAGACGTTATACAGTAAACGACGCTCTACTGTCAGACGTTATACAGCTAACGAGTCTCTACTGTCAGACGTTATACAGTTAACGAGTCTCTACTGTCAGACGTTATACAGTTAACGACGCTCTACCGTCAGACGTTATACAGTTAACGACGCTCTATTGTCAGACTTTATACAGCTAACGAGTCTCTACTGTCAGACGTTATACAGTTAACGACGCTCTACTGTCAGACTTTATACAGTTAACGAGTCTCTACTGTCAGACGTTATACAGTTAACGACGCTCTACTGTCAGACGTTATACAGTTAACGAGTCTCTACTGTCAGACGTTATACAGTTAACGACGCTCTACTGTCAGACGTTTTACAGCTAACGACGCTCTACTGTCAGACGTGATACAGTAACGAGTCTCTACTGTCAGACGTTATACAGTTAACGACGCTCTACTGTCGGACGTTATACAGTTAACGACGCTCTACTGTCAGACGTTATACAGTTAACGATGCTCTACTGTCAGACGTTATACAGGTAACGACGCTCTACTGTCAGACGTTATACAGTTAACGAGTCTCTACTGTCAGACGTTATACAGTTAACGACGCTCTACTGTCAGAATTTATACAGTTAGCGAGTCTCTACTGTCAGACGTTATACAGTTAACGACGCTCTACTGTCAGACGTTATACAGTTAACGAGTCTCTACTGTCAGACTTTATACAGTTAACGACGCTCTACTGTCAGACGTTATACAGTTAACGAGTCTCTACTGTCAGACGTTATACAGTTAACGACGCTTTACTGTCAGACGTTATACAATTAACGACGCTCTACTGTCAGACGTCATACAGTTAACGACGCTATAATGTCAGACATTTTACAGCTCTAATGTTCAAATCGGTTCCTTTTCATTTTTTACTTTTTGTTCTGATACAAAATGTGTGTATTTTCATATGATCACAGCGGTTTCAAAGTCATGAAACCTGTGCAAGATACGGGAATAATAGTATATTAAACCTTGCCTTCATGGCGATTCCAAGATGGCATCGCAAAGAGAATAACAACAAAAGAAAGGCGTTCGTGTTATTGGTCATGCAATATTCGCACCAGTCGGAGATATTGGCGTTGATCGATTACAAGTGAGTGGGAATTGGCACAGAAAAAAAACGTTCTACACGAAATTCTTCTATATATCTGTTGATTGACATATCCATGGTGAAAGCGAAACATCGGGGGGGGGGGGGGGGGGGGGGGGGGTGATCGTTGTCCCTTCGATTTTCTGTATATTTGCAGCAGTACAGGTAGTACGTTATGTGAGCGATGTCTCATATTTGCCTAAAATACCGCATTTCTCGCATGCATGAACTGTCAACGTATCTTATTCTAGCTCTTGTGTTAACGGCCGCCAGATTCTATCGATGGTTCAGGAAAATGTTCGGGGTATTCCTCTTCGCTCCAATGTCGGTCAAATCTGGCCTTCGTTGTATAATTGTGTATTAGTGATATACATGTATGTGAAGGAAACTGATGAAAACATCAGCCATCATGGATTAGGTCTCTATTCTATCATAAATATGCTAATCTATCTCCTCGGGGAACCGGGCGAGTAAGTTGAGCGCCCGTCAATATATATCCATGGCAATAAGTCTATAAAGGTTACTGGGATAAATAGGGTCAACAAGGGGGTTCCTATTAAATATAAAAATATAGCTGTATGCCATGAGAAGACCGCCATCTTTGTGTCGGAGGTCAATGTCCAGGGTCACCTACAAACACGTGATCTGTGCCGCCATTCCCACTATTAACAAAACGCATAAAACGCACGAGTAAAGGAGTTTCATGAACCTGTGTAATATTGTCATTAAAGCCTTTTGACAACAATACGGTCCAATATCTTTTGCTGCAAAATGTATCGCCCTCGAGGCACGGTTTATGAACAACCACTTCAAAAATAAACAGAATTTCATTTGCCTCCTGTACTCTGAAGGTACCTTTACAAACACTAATTTTAGATACAAGTCTAAATCTAAGGGCAGTCGGGATGGGAAAACGCGAAAACCCCCTCTCATATATCACGATAGACGTTTGACGTGTACAAATCGTCCTATGCTGTGAACGAATCCGCGTGGTAATCTTAAGCACTGAACCTTATATGAAAGTAGTTCAAAAATACTCATATGTTTTGGATACTGTTCATCATATAGAGATATCAGGTATACTCTGTATTCACCAGGAGTCTGCGATAGTCGCCGTGCGTAAACGTTACTTTTAAGCAACTTCTTCTCAGTAACCGAAAGACTCAGGGAACTGATATTTAGTCTGTAGCATGCTGGGATGAAGGGCTACAAAGTTTGTACGAATGAATAACCTTGACCCTCTTTCAAGGTCACAAGGTTCAAATATGTTTAAATCTTCAAGCAACTTCTTCTCAATATCCGAAAGGCCCAGGGTACTGATATTTGACCTGTAGCATGCTGGGATAAGGGGTTACAAAGTTGTTCGAATAAATTATATTGACCCAGTTGCAAGGTCACAGGAGTCAAATATTATCAAAATCATCAAGAAACTTCTTCTTACAATGTAATACCCGAAATGTCCAGGGTACTGATATTTTGCCTGTATCATGCTTCGCTACCAACTTTGTTAAAATGAATGACCTATGTTAATATCATAACCAACTTAAATTAGATATAGTCAGATGACCATTACGGCCCGTTGAGTCTCTTGTTATGATACATTATACTAATGTCCGACTATATTCTCTCTACTTCTAGGCAACTGTCCCTCTCTTCCCCTTGCGGAAGGTGAGGCATATCTGATGTACCTGGAGAAGACCTCACAAGGCTATGCACTCAGGTACACATGGTTTGAGGCGAACGTTATTCTCGAGGCTGCGGCTGTATGTGGAATCCAACGAACAGATTTCACTGGTGGTGACGGTAAGTTATAACGAAATTTCTGAAATTTTATTTACAAAACGATTTATTGTTCAATATCGGTTGGCCAGGTGGCGCAAGGATATCGCACAGTCAGTCTTTAACCAAGGCAGATTGGGTTCGATTCCCTACCGCGTAAAATTGATAACGTATTATGCTAAACGAAGAAAAAGCATTCGAAGCGGGTTGCTAAGATGGTAACTATGATGGCCATGGCTGCTAAGATAAGATAGTCCCATTGAATTTCATAAATAAATTGGTAAGTTTAAAAAATACACAGTGAACAACACTATCTTCATTACATCATTTGTAAATTTGGTTTTAGATAATATAACTAGCATTTCGAATTTATTTCTTAATTTATAACGGTCGTTATGTACATGCAATGACACAGTGATCTGGTTGTGATGCGATGCGACGTCAGACGTCACAATAGCCGGGCGCCGCCATGTTTGCGTTACCGTCAAAGATTTTTGAATGTGTATCATTGGAATCAAAAGTTTGCCAGAAACAGTTTATTGTATAATCAGACGGAATGGATTCCATATATGTTCCATGTTTCAAAATCTTGAAGGAACCAAACAATGGCCGTCAGTAAATAGTTATTGTTCTGAAGCGGGAACGACGCCATACTTGAACAAATATTAATCCGTCGAGCCTTTTTTCACTGCGTATACGCTAATTTATTCGCAGTCAGAGTTTAATAAGCACAAGAAGGGAGAGGTGTAAATACAAAGACAGCAATCATAGAAATATAATGCATATTTATATATATATATATATATATATAACTAAAACTAGAAATATTTTACACCCAATTCAATAGTTGGTATATGCATGAACATGTATAAAGACAATTTAAAACAATGCATGCATGCGTGACGTAATGACAGGTGGAGAAAACTGAGTGTCCATACGCTTACATTAGCAAGCAATACGGTCGGATAGTGACAGCATTTGCGCTATTATATACTAATAATGATGATAATAATAATTCCAGGTTATTATATGCCACTTTATCCTTAACTGCAGGTCACCTGAAAGCGGTTTAGAAATTATTATCCGTGGTTATAGGGCCGTAGCAACCAGCCAATATCGTTCTCAACTCCCTGGAAAACATACAACCGGTGCTGCCATTTCGGCGCTCACAAATAACATTCTTCAATTTCTAGTACTGCCCAACCACGTACTCATTTACAGCTGAGTAAAGTAAAGCTGAACAAATGATAAAGTATCTTGCTGAAAGATACAACACAATGTTGGGGCCGGGACTCTAACTCACAACCCTTATATCACGATCCCGGGGTCCTACCACTAGACCAACGTGCCTCCAATATAGCCTATATCTACAATATAGCTACAGTATAGCTACAGTAAAGCTACTGTATATATACTGTATAGCTACAGTATAGCTACAGTATAGCTACTGTATAGCTACAGTATAGCTACTGTATAGCTGCAGTATAGCTACTATATATCTACAATATAGCTACTGTATAGCTATAGTATAGCTACAATTATAAACACATGCACAAAGTTTGTAAATACATGAAGTTTAAATTCATTCTAAATTAAATGATTTCCGTCCTGTAAGTTACTTATACAGGAGAAATCTCACCTCTTTACCCACAGCTTGCCAAATTATTTAACCATTTTATCTCTCCGTCATGTCTACAATTTTATGTTCATCCTCTCGGGAGACTTGTCAAACTCGTTTTTCGTTCGGGGCCGTTATTGGTTTTTGATCTGTCAAAATGTTTTCACTGTGAACATGCGCATACCGACCACATGTACTACCGACCACACGTACATCATTGTACACCTGTAGTACATGTATCAAACTTTCTTGTCGTTTAATTAGAAAAGAAAAGAAAATGAAAACAACATTATAGCTTATTTTGGGTTTCAAACACCGTTTTATTAATCACTAAACTCTAAAACTTATGAAATATCAAATTAATTTTTGTGAAAATTACACTGTATAAAATATATGTTAATATATGTTGAACTCTTTATAAATAGTGACATTATATGGGCATGCTGCTGTAGCATTTTAGATTCGAAAAAAAACCGTAATGTATTCTTTGGGTTGCAATTACAAATCACTCGACTTTGTCTTGCTCTGATTAAGTCGAGTACCAGGGTTGCTATAAATCCCCAATGTATACATTGATAGAAAGGCTGTCACTATATGTAGACGTATATATTTATAGAAAGGCTGTCACTATAAATGTATGTAGATGTATATATTTATAGAGAGGCTGTCACTATATGTAGACGTATACATTGATAGAAAGGCTGTCACTATATGTAGACGTATACATTTATAGAGAGGCTGTCACTATATGTAGACGTATATATTTATAGAAAGGCTGTCACTATATGTAGACGTATATATTTATAGAAAGGCTGTCACTATATGTAGACGTATATATTTATAGAGAGGCTTTCACTATATGTAGACGTATACATTTATAGAAAGGCTGTCACTATATGTAGACGTATATATTTATAGAAAGGCTGTCACTATATGTAGACGTATATATTTATAGAAAGGCTGTCACTACATGTAGACGTATACATTTATAGAAAGGCTGTCACTATATGTAGACGTATATATTTATAGAAAGGCTGTCACTATATGTAGACGTATATATTTATAGAAAGGCTGTCACTACATGTAGACGTATATATTTATAGAAAGGCTGTCACTATATGTAGACGTATATATTTATAGAAAGGCTGTCACTATATGTAGACGTATATATTTATAGAAAGGCTGTCACTACATGTAGACGTATATATTTATAGAAAGGCTGTCACTATATGTAGACGTATATATTTATAGAAAGGCTGTCACTACATGTAGACGTATATATTTATAGAAAGGCTGTCACTATATGTAGACGTATACATTTATAGAAAGGCTGTCACTACATGTAGACGTATATATTTATAGAAAGGCTGTCACTATATGTAGACGTATACATTTATAGAAAGGCTGTCACTACATGTAGACGTATATATTTAAAGAAAGGCTGTCACTATATGTAGACGTATACATTTATAGAAAGGCTGTCACTATATGTAGACGTATACATTTATAGAAAGGCTGTCACTATATGTAGACGTATACATTTATAGAAAGGCTGTCACTACATGTAGACGTATTTATATATAGAAAGGCTGTCACTATATGTAGACGTATACATTTATAGAGAGGCTGTCACTATATGTAGACGTATATATTTATAGAAAGGCTGTCACTATATGTAGACGTATACATTTATAGAGAGGCTGTCACTACATGTAGACGTATATATTTATAGAGAGGCTGTCACTATATGTAGACGTATACATTTATAGAGAGGCTGTCACTATATGTAGACGTATATATTTATAGAGAGGCTGTCACTATATGTAGACGTATATATTTATAGAAAGGCTGTCACTACATGTAGACGTATACATTTATAGAAAGGCTGTCACTACATGTAGACGTATACATTTATAGAAAGGCTGTCACTATATGTAGACGTAAACATTTATAGAAAGGCTGTCACTATATGTAGACGTATGCATTTATAGAAAGGCTGTCACTATATGTAGACGTATACATTTATAGAGAGGCTGTCTCTATATGTAGACGTATACATTTATAGAAAGGCTGTCACTATATGTAGACGTATATATTTATAGAAAGGCTGTCACTATATGTAGATGTATATATTTATAGAAAGGCTGTCACTATATGTAGACGTATACATTTATAGAAAGGCTGTCACTATATGTAGACGTATATATTTATAGAAAGGCTGTCACTACATGTAGACGTATACATTTATAGAAAGGCTGTCACTATATGTAGACGTATACATTTATAGAAAGGCTGTCACTACATGTAGACGTATACATTTATAGAAAGGCTGTCACTATATGTAGACGTATATATTTATAGAAAGGCTGTCACTACATGTAGACGTATATATTTAAAGAAAGGCTGTCACTACATGTAGACGTATATATTTATAGAAAGGCTGTCACTATATGTAGACGTATACATTTATAGAAAGGCTGTCACTACATGTAGACGTATACATTTATAGAAAGGCTGTCACTATATGTAGACGTATATATTTATAGAAAGGCTGTCACTATATGTAGACGTATACATTTATAGAAAGGCTGTCACTATATGTAGACGTATATATTTATAGAAAGGCTGTCACTATATGTAGACGTATATATTTAAAGAAAGGCTGTCACTACATGTAGACGTATATATTTATAGAAAGGCTGTCACTATATGTAGACGTATATATTTATAGAAAGGCTGTCACTATATGTAGACGTTTATATTTATAGAAAGGCTTTCACTATATGTAGACGTATATATTTATAGAAAGGCTTTCACTATATGTAGACGTATATATTTATAGAAAGGCTGTCACTACATGTAGACGTATACATTTATAGAAAGGCTGTCACTATATGTAGACGTATATATTTATAGAAAGGCTGTCACTACATGTAGACGTATACATTTATAGAAAGGCTGTCACTACATGTAGACGTATACATTTATAGAAAGGCTGTCACTACATGTAGACGTATACATTTATAGAAAGGCTGTCACTATATGTAGACGTATATATTTATAGAAAGGCTGTCACTATATGTAGACGTATTTATATATAGAAAGGCTGTCACTACATGTAGACGTATATATTTATAGAAAGGCTGTCACTATATGTAGACGTATACATTTATAGAAAGGCTGTCACTATATGTAGACGTATATATTTATAGAAAGGCTGTCACTATATGTAGACGTATACATTTATAGAAAGGCTGTCACTATATGTAGACGTATATATTTATAGAAAGGCTGTCACTATATGTAGACGTATTTATATATAGAAAGGCTGTCACTACATGTAGACGTATATATTTATAGAAAGGCTGTCACTATATGTAGACGTATATATTTATAGAAAGGCTGTCACTATATGTAGACGTATATATTTATAGAAAGGCTGTCACTATATGTAGACGTATATATTTATAGAAAGGCTGTCACTACATGTAGACGTATATATTTATAGAAAGGCTGTCACTACATGTAGACGTATTTATATATAGAAAGGCTGTCACTATATGTAGACGTATATATTTATAGAAAGGCTGTCACTATATGTAGACGTATACATTGATAGAAAGGCTGTCACTATATGTAGACGTATACATTTATAGAAAGGCTGTCACTATATGTAGACGTATACATTTATAGAAAGGCTGTCACTATATGTAGACGTATACATTGATAGAAAGGCTGTCACTATATGTAGACGTATACATTTATAGAAAGGCTGTCACTATATGTAGACGTATATATTTATAGAAAGGCTGTCACTACATGTAGACGTATACATTGATAGAAAGGCTGTCACTACATGTAGACGTATATATTTATAGAGAGGCTGTCACTATATGTAGACGTTTATATTTAAAGAAAGGCTGTCACTATATGTAGACGTATACATTTATAGAAAGGCTGTCACTATATGTAGACGTATATATTTATAGAAAGGCTGTCACTACATGTAGACGTATATATTTAAAGAAAGGCTGTTATATGTAGACGTATACATTTATAGAAAGGTTGTCACTATATGTAGACGTATACATTTATAGAAAGGCTGTCACTATATGTAGACGTATATATTTATAGAAAGGTTGTCACTATATGTAGACGTATACATTTATAGAAAGGCTGTCACTATATGTAGACGTATATATTTATAGAAAGGCTGTCACTATATGTAGACGTATACATTTATAGAAAGGCTGTCACTATATGTAGACGTATATATTTATAGAAAGGCTGTCACTATATGTAGACGTATACAATTATAGAAAGGCTGTCACTACATGTAGACGTATACATTTATAGAAAGGCTGTCACTATATGTAGACGTATATATTTATAGAAAGGCTGTCACTATATAAAGACGTATATATTTATAGAAAGGCTGTCACTATATTTAGACGTATATATTGATAGAAAGGCTGTCACTATATGCAGTGTTCTACTTTATGTGATGCTGTATTTAAAATTTCTAAACATGTTATCTGTGTTAAAATTGATATTTTTTATCCGCAGAGGATGTGTGCCCCCAGCCAGAAACGGAATGTATCCAATACCATATTCCCACAGAAGCCACAAAACCGGAACCGGAAGTCACCAATGCACCGGAACCAGAAACACAAAAACCAGGGGATGTGGATGTCGTGGTTGGAGGTCAAGGTAAGCACTTGGGGTCAGAAAGGTCACTGTAGGACAATGACGATTGCAGTTATTTTTTGACAGAATGATCTAACTTAATGGAGAAATTCAACTGCAAAATATGTTTTTCGCATATAAACGGTGGGTTTCTTATATGTACTGATACCCCCCCCCCCCCCCCCCCACACACACACACTTAGAGTTTTTATTTTCAAATTCAAATCCCACATGCTGTTTAATAGGAGTATTAATTTCCTTTTGATTACTGAATATTCATAAACATTATAATACTCTCTAGATCAGGGTTTGAACTTAACAAAATCTTGTGAGAATGATGTGCTTGGTTACATGTTAGTAATCCAAAACACTTGTTCAAGATTGTGTAAATAGCAAAACAATTTAATGTGAGATATATCAACCGATATGCTTTTATATATACATAACTTAAGTAAATAATCAGTTGTATCATCTGAAATAATCAAGGGTAGTGTACTGATTTCTTGTTGTTATTAACATTTTCAGGAACCCCAGAACCAGAGGGAGGTGATGGAACGAACGCAGCCACAACCAACTTCCTGTCATGCGCATTGTCATTGTTATCATTTGTAATGTCATTGCTTATGTTGTAATTATAACAGAAATTAGATATTCAGGCAGAACTCTTCAATCATTCCTCTATGCACGGGTGATATGTACAGATAAATTACGTATAAGGGCGGTCGTCGCCACAAGTGGTGACTTGGGTACCAGACGCAAGGTTCTGGAGAACATCAAATTAATTATAATCCTTGGTGGCATGTCTCGCGGTAGGACAGTTACTCATCAAGAAGTAGTTGTCTGTTGGTGGTTGAGATGTCAAAGTGACCACATTTCATTAGGATTTTCATAAGGATGATGATAATAGAAAATGTGAGAAAATATTATTTTCTTCGCTCAACATTTGGCAGAAATCCAATCTTTATTGTTGATTGACGTTTTAAAGGCGCCATGATATTGCATTTTAAGACGTCCAGTATAATATATCCTGGCGAGATACTTTCCTAGATATATCGACCTGCTCTGTTTAATATCGCCAGTCATATGGAGCCCAGAGAGTTACATATACATGATTGAGGATATCATGTCTACGCCTTATTATTGTAACGGAATAGTATTGTGCATAGCGCATGGCATGAGCTTAATACAGGCATGCCACGTGATTACCACGGGAATGTAGAAACTCATTTCAAAGGGTGTATGAAAACGAGACTATTTGTAGTTTAAATATAAGCTGTCATAACCTACCTAACCGTACTTCCGATAAACACAAGTAAATCACGAGTGATATCATGAGAATAAGCGAGATTTGGTCTCATCTTGGTGATGTTTGTTCCCTAAGGGTGTTTGGGCTAGAATCTTTGACCTACAGACGGGTTGAGAGTTTCTACACCACAAACATTCGACGGCATCCTGAATCGGGCGGGAATAAGGTCCGGTACTGACGGGTATTAGGTAGACACATTATTGTTAAACTGAATAGCCCTTGCTTATCGGAGTTGGTTCACTAGCTGTATATAGAGGTAAACTTGTTTATGAGTTCGGTTTATTAAATGTACATAGACAGTACAGCCATTAATTTTATCAATGCTTTGTGTTCAATTCCATTTTTATTTAACACCATTTACGATGTTTTAACATGTATTTCCCCTTTGTTTACGGTCTATGTTTACGGTCCATGTTCAATCTCTCTTTCCTCTAGTCACTACTGCCCGCGCCATCATCTCAATCAACTGTGAGTCTGTGCTATATGTTGCTATAAACAAAACGCTTGTTTAAACCAAAAAATGCGTGCAAATGTACAGAATGTGTGCGAATCCTTTCTTAAATGTCTAGTATACACACGAACGTGTTATACATACAAAACCCTCAGCACACGCCACGTTAGCTGATATATATATATACATGTTCCAGTTCTAGAATAAAAAATGGTTAACTAGTTGCAGTATTTCAGGTGTAACCACTACTGTACGTGGAGAGCTCCTTTATCTGTTGTGAAAAAAAGTGTAAAAGTGCGTTTGTAGTGAAAATGTACATTTCATGTCACGAGTGCTTTTTACATTAGCTTTATTTTAGCGGAGATCTGTTCTTAGCAGTGTAATGCGCCTTTTTATGTTGTACAAGATTCCGAGTTCAGATTGTTCTTTGTCATGTGTGTAACTGAATATTTGACTGTTTCTTTGCATATAACTGTAAATTTCGATGGCTTAAAAATATAGCACGAGATCTGGTCACGTGGTGTGCGCTGTTGTCATACTTTTGGAATACATGTGTATGTTTATTATTGATAAGTTCTATGTTTTTATTTTTTACATATTTGTGTACTGTGTAAAAGTGATTTGAATATTATGTCACATAACTCTAATTCGACAGGGCTTATCTCATTCCATAACTCTCTTTCGACAGGGCTTATCTCATACCATAACTCTATTTCGACAGGGCTTATCTCATACCATAACTCTAATTCTACATACAATAACTCTAATTCGACAGGGCTTATCTCATACCATTCTTAAAAGGTAAGGTATGCGTAATAAAGCCTTTATAAGAACCGCAACGAAGAGCTAAACGCTTATGGAAAGCCAGAACCGTGGAAGTGTGGTACACAAATGTTTATTTATCATTTCTGTGATAGTGCGGTTAAGTTTAGTTGTTTCCTTCCATTTCATCAATTATCTATCTCCTGTGGAGAAATAACGTAAATGAAAAAAATGTGTTGACCTTCGGATTGGGGTCATGTGACATAATAGATATATGGATAGTTACTATTTACACTGAACAATACTCACCTCTGTAGTTTACCCATATATGTAGGATGTATTCTATAGCAATAACATTCTCAAGTGTAATACTCTCTACAATACTCAAGTTCGGCTAAGTGTTGTTCCGCCTTTGTATTTTACTGGTTTGGCAGTTTTGATTTCCTGGTAGAGTAGGGAGATAAGGTTTGAAGTTTAAAATGAAGAAAAAAGAAGTTTAATTTAGCATATTTTTGAAATCATTTCTTCTTTAAAATATAGTAATTTTTTTACAGCAAATTTGATTTTCGTTCCGCAAATGGCGGAAGTGTAATATAAACTTAAATTAATTTATATTATTTCCTGTGTTTATGTTTTGACAGAAAGCTCTCTATGTAAGGGACTTGTATACACTTTGTGCTTTGACAGGACAAGTTCGAGGTGACAATGTGTTGCATAAGTGTACTCCACATTTCTGGAAATAATTGTACACCTGTATTACCACTGTCACCCAACACGTAAATGACACTAGCTATGGTTACTTCCCCTGTTGCCAAGGTGATAGCAATTTCTGCTATGAAATGATGTACGGCACTGTGCCTGCTCTTTCTGGAATCAGTGTTTCGGTTTAATGCTGAATTGGTTACGTCCAATGTTGACTAAGTTAGAAATATTATCGGTGTTAACCAGACCAAGTGTTGCGTTAAATGGTTAGGTATTCATTACCGGGTTAGGTATAATTAGGAGCTGGTAAGGTATTCATTACCGAGTTAGGTATAATGGGGAGCTGGTTAGGTATTCATTACCGAGTTAGGTATAATGGGGAGCTGGTTAGGTATTCATTAACGGGTTAGGTATAATGGGGAGCTGGTTAGGTATTCATTAACGGGTTAGGTATAACGGGGAGCTGGTTAGATAATGTTGACCGGGTTAGGTACATTATGGATGGTGATAGGACCAAGTCTTCTGATGGCTGACGTAATGCTTATTGGTACTTGGGTTGATGTTGACCGGCTGGTCTGTTTGTTTACATGGTTAACGGTAGTTACGATATCGAAACTGACCGGATCAGTCTTTTGTTGGCTAAACTAGGTAAGATATTCTGTAGTGAAGGTGTTCTCATCATGACCCGACTGAGCAGTGCTAGAGCTAGTACCCCAGAACCGTGGGACAGGGGGTACCGTTACTAGTGTCATCCGGTCCTCGCTGGCCAGGATATATTTATGCAATGGATGTAATGCTAAGTGCTGTAACTTTCTAATAAAAAGAGGAAAAAAACGATTCGTTTGATGTATTTTGTATATTTTACGGTAAGCGTTATTCACCAATATTTTCAATATGCAAGGAGTAAATTGGTTATGTCCCGTTGTGCCATACCGGTTACAAACATAGTCATTGATGTAACGGGACACAACCCGACAAACCGGTTACAAACATAGCCACTGATGTAACGGGACACAACCCGACATACCGGTTACAAACATAGCCATTGATGTAACGGGACACAATCCGACATACCGGATACAAACATAGCCACTGATGTAACGGGACACAACCCGACATACCGGTTACAAACATAGCCACTGATGTAACGGGACACAACCCGACATACCGGTTACAAACATAGTCACTGATGTAACGGGACACAACCCGACAAACCGGTTACAAACATAGCCACTGATGTAACGGGACACAACCCGACATACCGGATACAAACATAGCCACTGATGTAACGGGACACAACCCGACATACCGGTTACAAACATAGCCACTGATGTAACGGGACACAACCCGACATACCGGTTACAAACATAGCCACTGATGTAACGGGACACAACCCGACATACCGGTTACAAACATAGCCACTGATGTAACGGGACACAACCCGACATACCGGTTACAAACATAGCCACTGATGTAACGGGACACAACCCGACATACCGGTTACAAATATAGCCATTGATGTAACGGGACACAACCCGACATACCGGTTACAAACATAGCCACTGATGTAACGGGACACAACCCGACATACCGGTTACAAACATAGCCATTGATGTAACGGGACACAACCCGACATACCGGTTACAAACATAGCCACTGATGTAACGGGACACAACCCGACAAACCGGTTACAAACATAGCCACTGATGTAACGGGACACAACCCGACATACCGGTTACAAACATAGCCACTGATGTAACGGGACACAACCCGACATACCGGTTACAAACATAGCCATTGATGTAACGGGACACAACCCGACATACCGAATACAAACATAGCCACTGATGTAACGGGACACAACCCGACATACCGGTTACAAACATAGCCACTGATGTAACGGGACACAACCGACATACCGGTTACAAACATAGCCACTGATGTAACGGGACACAACCCGACATACCGGTTACAAACATAGCCACTGATGTAACGGGACACAACCCGACATACCGGTTACAAACATAGCCACTGATGTAACGGGACACAACCCGACATACCGGTTACAAACATAGCCACTGATGTAACGGGACACAACCCGACATACCGGTTACAAACATAGCCATTGATGTAACGGGACACAACCCGACATACCGGTTACAAACATAGCCACTGATGTAACGGGACACAACCCGACATACCGGTTACAAACATAGCCACTGATGTAACGGGACACAACCCGACATACCGGTTACAAACATAGCCACTGATGTAACGGGACACAACCCGACATACCGGTTACAAACATAGCCACTGATGTAACGGGACACAACCCGACATACCGGTTACAAACATAGCCACTGATGTAACGGGACACAACCCGACATACCGGTTACAAACATAGCCATTGATGTAACGGGACACAACCCGACATACCGGTTACAAACATAGCCACTGATGTAACGGGACACAACCCGACATACCGGTTACAAACATAGCCACTGATGTAACGGGACACAACCCGACATACCGAATACAAACATAGCCACTGATGTAACGGGACACAACCCGACATACCGGTTACAAACATAGCCACTGATGTAACGGGACACAACCGACATACCGGTTACAAACATAGCCACTGATGTAACGGGACACAACCCGACATACCGGTTACAAACATAGCCACTGATGTAACGGGACACAACCCGACATACCGGTTACAAACATAGCCACTGATGTAACGGGACACAACCCGACATACCGGTTACAAACATAGCCACTGATGTAACGGGACACAACCCGACATACCGGTTACAAACATAGCCACTGATGTAACGGGACACAACCCGACAAACCGGATACCAACATAGCCACTGATGTAACGGGACACAACCCGACAAACCGGTTACAAACATAGCCACTGATGTAACGGGACACAACCCGACATACCGGTTACAAACATAGCCACTGATGTAACGGGACACAACCCGACATACCGGTTACAAACATAGCCATTGATGTAACGGGACACAACCCGACATACCGGTTACAAACATAGCCATTGATGTAACGGGACACAACCCGACATACCGGTTACAAACATAGCCACTGATGTAACGGGACACAACCCGACATACCGGTTACAAACATAGCCATTGATGTAACGGGACACAACCCGACATACCGGATACAAACATAGCCATTGATGTAACGGGACACAACCCGACATACCGGTTACAAACATAGCCACTGATGTAACGGGACACAACCCGACATACCGGTTACAAACATAGCCATTGATGTAACGGGACACAACCCGACATACCGGTTACAAACATAGTCACTGATGTAACGGGACACAACCCGACATACCGGTTACAAACATAGCGACTGATGTAACGGGACACAACCCGACATACCGGTTACAAACATAGCCACTGATGTAACGGGACACAACCCGACATACCGGATACAAACATAGCCACTGATGTAACGGGACACAACCCGACATACCGGTTACAAACATAGCCACTGATGTAACGGGACACAACCCGACATACCGGTTACAAACATAGCCACTGATGTAACGGGACACAACCCGACATACCGGTTACAAACATAGCCACTGATGTAACGGGACACAACCCGACATACCGGTTACAAACATAGCCACTGATGTAACGGGACACAACCCGACATACCGGTTACAAACATAGCCACTGATGTAACGGGACACAACCCGACATACCGGTTACAAACATAGCCACTGATGTAACGGGACACAACCCGACATACCGGTTACAAACATAGCCACTGATGTAACGGGACACAACCCGACATACCGGTTACAAACATAGCCACTGATGTAACGGGACACAACCCGACATACCGGTTACAAACATAGCCACTGATGTAACGGGACACAACCCGACATACCGGTTACAAACATAGCCACTGATGTAACGGGACACAACCCGACATACCGGTTACAAACATAGCCATTGATGTAACGGGACACAACCCGACATACCGGTTACAAACATAGCCACTGATGTAACGGGACACAACCCGACATACCGGTTACAAACATAGCCACTGATGTAACGGGACACAACCCGACATACCGGTTACAAACATAGCCACTGATGTAACGGGACACAACCCGACATACCGGTTACAAACATAGCCACTGATGTAACGGGACACAACCCGACATACCGGTTACAAACATAGCCACTGATGTAACGGGACACAACCCGACATACCGGTTACAAACATAGTCACTGATGTAACGGGACACAACCCGACATACCGGTTACAAACATAGCCACTGATGTAACGGGACACAACCCGACATACCGGTTACAAACATAGCCACTGATGTAACGGTACACAACCCGACATACCGGTTACAAACATATCCACTGATGTAACGGGACACAACCCGACATACCGGTTACAAACATAGCCACTGATGTAACGGGACACAACCCGACATACCGGATACAAACATAGCCACTGATGTAACGGGACACAACCCGACATACCGGTTACAAACATAGCCACTGATGTAACGGGACACAACCCGACATACCGGTTACAAACATAGCCACTGATGTAACGGGACACAACCCGACATACCGGTTACAAACATAGCCACTGATGTAACGGGACACAACCCGACATACCGGTTACAAACATAGCCACTGATGTAACGGGACACAACCCGACGTACCGGTTACAAACATAGCCACTGATGTAACGGGACACAACCCGACATACCGGTTACAAACATAGCCACTGATGTAACGGGACACAACCCGACATACCGGTTACAAACATAGCCACTGATGTAACGGGACACAACCCGACATACCGGTTACAAACATAGCCACTGATGTAACGGGACACAACCCGACATACCGGTTACAAACATAGCCACTGATGTAACGGGACACAACCCGACATACCGGTTACAAACATAGCCACTGATGTAACGGGACACAACCCGACATACCGGTTACAAACATAGCCACTGATGTAACGGGACACAACCCGACATACCGGTTACAAACATAGCCACTGATGTAACGGGACACAACCCGACAAACCGGATACCAACATAGCCACTGATGTAACGGGACACAACCCGACAAACCGGTTACAAACATAGCCACTGATGTAACGGGACACAACCCGACATACCGGTTACAAACATAGCCACTGATGTAACGGGACACAACCCGACATACCGGTTACAAACATAGCCATTGATGTAACGGGACACAACCCGACATACCGGTTACAAACATAGCCATTGATGTAACGGGACACAACCCGACATACCGGTTACAAACATAGCCACTGATGTAACGGGACACAACCCGACATACCGGTTACAAACATAGCCATTGATGTAACGGGACACAACCCGACATACCGGATACAAACATAGCCATTGATGTAACGGGACACAACCCGACATACCGGTTACAAACATAGCCACTGATGTAACGGGACACAACCCGACATACCGGTTACAAACATAGCCATTGATGTAACGGGACACAACCCGACATACCGGTTACAAACATAGTCACTGATGTAACGGGACACAACCCGACATACCGGTTACAAACATAGCGACTGATGTAACGGGACACAACCCGACATACCGGTTACAAACATAGCGACTGATGTAACGGGACACAACCCGACATACCGGATACAAACATAGCCACTGATGTAACGGGACACAACCCGACATACCGGTTACAAACATAGCCACTGATGTAACGGGACACAACCCGACATACCGGTTACAAACATAGCCACTGATGTAACGGGACACAACCCGACATACCGGTTACAAACATAGCCACTGATGTAACGGGACACAACCCGACATACCGGTTACAAACATAGCCACTGATGTAACGGGACACAACCCGACATACCGGTTACAAACATAGCCACTGATGTAACGGGACACAACCCGACATACCGGTTACAAACATAGCCACTGATGTAACGGGACACAACCCGACATACCGGTTACAAACATAGCCACTGATGTAACGGGACACAACCCGACATACCGGTTACAAACATAGCCACTGATGTAACGGGACACAACCCGACATACCGGTTACAAACATAGCCACTGATGTAACGGGACACAACCCGACATACCGGTTACAAACATAGCCACTGATGTAACGGGACACAACCCGACATACCGGTTACAAACATAGCCACTGATGTAACGGGACACAACCCGACATACCGGTTACAAACATAGCCACTGATGTAACGGGACACAACCCGACATACCGGTTACAAACATAGCCACTGATGTAACGGGACACAACCCGACATACCGGTTACAAACATAGCCACTGATGTAACGGGACACAACCCGACATACCGGTTACAAACATAGCCACTGATGTAACGGGACACAACCCGACATACCGGTTACAAACATAGCCACTGATGTAACGGGACACAACCCGACATACCGGTTACAAACATAGTCACTGATGTAACGGGACACAACCCGACATACCGGTTACAAACATAGCCACTGATGTAACGGGACACAACCCGACATACCGGTTACAAACATAGCCACTGATGTAACGGTACACAACCCGACATACCGGTTACAAACATATCCACTGATGTAACGGGACACAACCCGACATACCGGTTACAAACATAGCCACTGATGTAACGGGACACAACCCGACATACCGGATACAAACATAGCCACTGATGTAACGGGACACAACCCGACATACCGGTTACAAACATAGCCACTGATGTAACGGGACACAACCCGACATACCGGTTACAAACATAGCCACTGATGTAACGGGACACAACCCGACATACCGGTTACAAACATAGCCACTGATGTAACGGGACACAACCCGACGTACCGGTTACAAACATAGCCACTGATGTAACGGGACACAACCCGACGTACCGGTTACAAACATAGCCACTGATGTAACGGGACACAACCCGACATACCGGTTACAAACATAGCCACTGATGTAACGGGACACAACCCGACATACCGGTTACAAACATAGCCACTGATGTAACGGGACACAACCCGACATACCGGTTACAAACATAGCCACTGATGTAACGGGACACAACCCGACATACCGGTTACAAACATAGCCACTGATGTAACGGGACACAACCCGACATACCGGTTACAAACATAGCCACTGATGTAACGGGACACAACCCGACATACCGGTTACAAACATAGCCACTGATGTAACGGGACACAACCCGACATACCGGTTACAAACATAGCCACTGATGTAACGGGACACAACCCGACGTACCGGTTACAAACATAGCCACTGATGTAACGGGACACAACCCGACGTACCGGTTACAAACATAGCCACTGATGTAACGGGACACAACCCGACATACCGGTTACAAACATAGCCATTGATGTAACGGGACACAACCCGACATACCGGTTACAAACATAGCCACTGATGTAACGGGACACAACCCGACATACCGGTTACAAACATAGCCACTGATGTAACGGGACACAACCCGACATACCGGTTACAAACATAGCCATTGATGTAACGGGACACAACCCGACATACCGGTTACAAACATAGCCACTGATGTAACGGGACACAACCCGACATACCGGTTACAAACATAGCCACTGATGTAACGGGACACAACCCGACATACCGGTTACAAACATAGCCACTGATGTAACGGGACACAACCCGACATACCGGTTACAAACATAGCCACTGATGTAACGGGACACAACCCGACATACCGGTTACAAACATAGCCACTGATGTAACGGGACACAACCCGACATACCGGTTACAAACATAGCCACTGATGTAACGGGACACAACCCGACATACCGGTTACAAACATAGCCACTGATGTAACGGGACACAACCCGACAAACCGGTTACAAACATAGCCACTGATGTAACGGGACACAACCCGACATACCGGTTACAAACATAGCCATTGATGTAACGGGACACAACCCGACATACCGGTTACAAACATAGCCACTGATGTAACGGGACACAACCCGACATACCGGTTACAAACATAGCCATTGATGTAACGGGACACAACCCGACATACCGGTTACAAACATAGCCACTGATGTAACGGGACACAACCCGACATACCGGTTACAAACATAGCCACTGATGTAACGGGACACAACCCGACATACCGGTTACAAACATAGCCATTGATGTAACGGGACACAACCCGACATACCGGTTACAAACATAGCCACTGATGTAACGGGACACAACCCGACATACCGGTTACAAACATAGCCACTGATGTAACGGGACACAACCCGACATACCGGTTACAAACATAGCCACTGATGTAACGGGACACAACCCGACATACCGGTTACAAACATAGCCACTGATGTAACGGGACACAACCCGACATACCGGTTACAAACATAGCCACTGATGTAACGGGACACAACCCGACATACCGGTTACAAACATAGCCACTGATGTAACGGGACACAACCCGACATACCGGTTACAAACATAGCCACTGATGTAACGGGACACAACCCGACATACCGGTTACAAACATAGCCACTGATGTAACGGGACACAACCCGACATACCGGTTACAAACATAGCCACTGATGTAACGGGACACAACCTGACATACCGGTTACAAACATAGCCACTGATGTAACGGGACACAACCTGACATACCGGTTACAAACATAGCCACTGATGTAACGGGACACAACCCGACATACCGGTTACAAACATAGCCACTGATGTAACGGGACACAACCCGACATACCGGTTACAAACATAGCCATTGATGTAACGGGACACAACCCGACATACCGGTTACAAACATAGCCACTGATGTAACGGGACACAACCTGACATACCGGTTACAAACATAGCCACTGATGTAACGGGACACAACCCGACATACCGGTTACAAACATAGCCATTAATGTATCCGGACACAACCCGACAAAAAGCATAATTCAAATTGTCAATGAAGCATTGTTAGCTATTTTTAGTTAAAAAAGAGGTCTCCGTTAAGTTTTTTGACTGCCTCAACTCTACCAATTTTAGCATACTTTGCATTAGAGGGGAAATAACTCTCACTTGTAAACGCAAACCGTTAAAAAACCCTTTAATAAAGACCTCGTCATAAACTTGGTCATACTAGTATAGTTTAACATTGTACCTCAGATGCACAGGAACCTGAGAATTTGTTACAGCTAGTTTTGAACCTTACCTAGGTTGTTTAAAGTAATTTTACACTTTTGGGGTGTTTAGATCAATTTTCGATAAAAATGCCTCCTCAATGCTTTCAGGGTGGAGAAATCGACCAAAACTTCCTTTGTTGCATAAAAAAACATATTTCTTGTTGTGGTACGAAAAAAACGCTTGGTACCGTTACACAGATGGATAATTGTTATTTTAAAAACCTCCTAAATGCACGTGAAATGTGTCCTTCTGCAGAAATAATCTCGATTTCCTCCAAAATCACGCAAAATGTTCTTGTCCAAGTTTTCGTCGGCTATCCTGCCACTTTTGCATAGCAAATGATTTTGACATTGCTGCATGCGCTGGCCTTTCGCTGTCATTGGATGCCAATATTTAGAGTAAGACCACCATTCAATGACCGCGAAAGGTCAGCGCGTGCAGTGACGTCAAAACTTATTTGCTATGCAGTTACTGGGCTGAGCGTAGTCCACCATCGTATTCTGGTTCACTCAACAGTAACACATCGTCCGACAGACAGCGGGGCGTCAAAGAGGACGTGATAATAACAGTAGGGAGCAACCCCTAGATGATCTGACTCAACGAAGCACAGGGAACGCGGGATACCGCGGCTATCGGTTTCCTCAATGTAGGTGGTGGGGTATGAGGCAAGACGTGAAAGGTCCTCAAAACTCACTTTTTAGAGAAACCATTATTAAATCTCTAAATTTTGATATATTTGCTGCGTTGAAATATTTTGGAGAGATGAAAACCATTTCAATATTACGGTATGTATATACAAAAACAGGAAAAAACCAGTTCTAATGCCAGGAGAGGCAGTGGTGGTGTATGTTTTTTCATAAAGGATAAGTTTTACCAAAATTAAAAATTTATTACCCTTAAAGACTCATGTTAAGATTGTATATGGGTAAAATTTGATTCTTCTGTAATCTGACCGAAAAAAGTCGATATGTACCAAAGCCTGGGACCTGTATATATTACAGGAGACTTCAACGCTAGATGTGGTGACCTTACAGATTATGTAGAAAGTGTTGATGACATAGCAGGTCGCGCTGTGGTCGACAATCATGGCTATAAGCTAATTGATTTCCTCTAGATCTCTGATACCAATTTTTGTATCGCTAACGGTAAAACAGGTAACCAAAACTTTAATCAAGTTTCATCAAAAGGAAAGTCTGTTGTTGATCATCCTCGATATCCAGGGGTTACGATCACCTATGTAATCTACACCCCTGGAATATCTCATGGCAAAATTGAAAGCTCCCGGGTCTGCCACCTAGCGGTCGGTGTGCGTTGTTTCCCTTTGAATCACGTAATCACCGACCAATCAAAATGCGTGCAACAAAACGGCTTCTGCAATGAATGTAAACAAGGAAGAACATCTCATTCGGTTGATCTGTGAAAAATTCAAGCTTGATCAAATTAGACAGCATCAGGAAACGGCGATCCACGCACTGAGTCCTTACCGTAAATGTGTCGTTGAAGATTGTTCTTCTCTGTATTACTTGTAAAGATCCATGACACAGTCGACACTGTGCCGTGTTTGTTTACATTTTTTTCTGTTCCATAAGAAGAGGGCGTGATCAAATGTAAGGTGCGCTCTGATTGGACGCAGCCAGACCTAGCTGCATCCAATGAAAATTCTCGTCGCGGGATCTACGAAATGTTGTCTATATATGCCAAGGGTTAAGATGAGTGTGCGGATCGTAACCCTTGGCTAGCGAAGATGGTTGTTGATGTACTTCACTAGGAACTCACTAGTGTTAATGATTTTAATGTTAAGCTAATGTCGGAGAGTAGTGAAAACTTACCACTAAATCATATCGACCGTATCCAGATCACTCTTTTCTAGAATCCAATTTAACATTACGTGCTGTTTAAACTGATCAAACTGACGTCACAGAGACAAAGTGACGTCACCGAGCCAAAGTGACTTCACAGAGACAAGATGTAACAGACCACAACGTTTTAATACTAAAATATCCCAGACAATTTTATGAAAGATGACGAGGCAATATACATACAGTCGATTTACCAAGTTAATTGAAAGTAAAATGAAGGCTAAGCTACAAAAATTGAGCGTAAGAAAAGACACTGGAACAATGAACACCACACTTCGACGTAAACCTTATTTGACTGACGAGTTACAGAACTTAGTTCACAAACGTAATGAAAATGAAAGGTTATGGTTAAAGTGTAACGGCCATGTAAGTTTAAAGCGAACACTAAGGTCTCAATAAATTAATGATCGTAATTTTAAAAGTTTTTAACAATATTAACACATGAGAAACGACGATATCAAAAAATCAAACAAGACAAACCGCTTGCTTGACATAAAGACAGACATAACACCATACCAAATACAATGAGGGATGCGAATGGCAATATTACGAAAAACTCTAGTGAATCTTTAAAGGTATGTTACGATACCTTCCAAAACCTTCAAAACTCTGACATGGTAGACGTGACTGACGGAATAAAACTTGATATTGATAACACTTTGTTGAATTGAGCGATATCACGTCAGGATGTTAAAGATTCTGTTTAAGTTAAAGATATAGATAGGGGGTACAGTCTCTTCAGATGTTTTGCTTAATAATTTGGATATACATTTAATCACATACATGTATCATATATCATTGGAAAGGTTATTAAATTTTCTATCAAGTGAACATATAATTATAGTGTTAAAGTAATTCATAATTGCATAATAGTATATAATATAAAAAATAACGGACACTTTTGAATTTGGATCTTCTTTCACATTTTCTTACAAAGACTGACAATACTTTTCCTATTGATGGACAGAAAGGTCATCTACAAAAACGTGCCTCAGAGTTTTCCTATATGTTCCAGAATTGAAGTAATTTCGATTTTATGGTCTCTGGGTGGGATTTTCATGCCCATATTCACTTAATTGGTTATAAATCTTGTTGTAGCTAAATTCTTCAGAAACTGAGGCACGTTATTGTTGACAAGGTCATTCCCAACAATCCTGCAAAGTTTGGAAGAAATCGGTCCACAGATGCCAAAGTTGAAGGCTGTTTGAAGTTGACAACTTGTTGAATTCATGAAAGTGCTCTAAAGACCTTTTCCACTCTTTGAAATCGGATATCTCTGGTTTTAACACTTATCTGACCGATTCTGCCTACCAAACCATTAATCATGACTAGACATGTATCCATCAAGCTGTCCTCCAAAAAAACGGAGCATGCATTGGTTCAAATAACTGAGAAATTAATGAATATTAAAATATTTCTCAGTGAAAATGCCCCTTTCCCGCGAAATGTCAGACTGGACATAGGATAACTCCTCCCATGTAATGAAGGGGTCATTAGAAACGCTCCGGCCCCTCTCTTATAGTAGGGACTATAGGGCTGTATTACATCAAAGACTGACCATGACTTAATGGATTATAGCAGCATGATTACCCATCACTTCACACCACCATAGCACAGGGCTAATTACTTTTTAATTTACCACGCCACTGTGTGATGTACATTGTATCTGTTTATGGTGTAAACAGTACCACGTGTTGATCTGTATGAGCGTGTTCAATGTTAAATCACGTTAATTGACACATTTGGGAACATAATTTTGAAAATTACTTTTTGTTATATGATGTAGCATGTTTATAAGTAATCAATTTTGCAAAAAACAAAAAATCAAAATTTTTTTTTGTTACCCCCTAGCGTATAGACAATACGCAGAGCAATGTCCTCAGGAATCCAGCCCGTATTGACCTCTTGCATCTGTTTTGATTCTGGTAGAGTTCCGGATAAATGACCTCAAAGTATTATGAACCCTATTCTAAAGGCAGGAAAAGATCCGCTAGGTCCACTTAGTTATAGAGGAATTACACTTATATCGATCACATGCAAAATTTATGCTGACATTTTCCACCAACAATTATCAAAATGGTTAGAAACAAATGATTTACTTTCAGATGAAAAGAACGATTTTAGAAAGAACATTAGTTGCTTAGATCACCAGTATGTTGTTCTCTGTTTTGAATAACAGAAAAACGAAGAAAAATCTACTATGGTGTGTTTTGGTGATATGAAGAAAGCGTTTGATTGTGTGAACAGAGATCTTCTTTTGGCTAAGTTAGAACATTTTGGTTTAAATTGATTTTTCTAAAAGCAATTAAATCACTATATTTTAACTATGAGTGTAGAAATTAGAATCAATCGTGTTTTAACGTCACCCATGAATATGAAGCAAGGTCTAAAACAGGGTTGTAATGCCTCACCAACAATTTTTTCTATGTTTACCAATGATTTGGCAAAAGATTTAAATGATTTGAAATGTGACATAGATATTGAATCATGTATCATCTCCATACTTGTTTATGCTGATGACACTACTCTTATTGCCCCTGATGAAAGTTCTATGCAACGGATGTTGGATGTTTTAAAAAAAGTAGTGTAAAACAGGAAAATTGAAGTTAACCAAGACAAAATTTACATAGTTTCATTTTAGGGATAATCCATCCCTATAAAAGACTGTAAATTTCCGTGTGGTGACATAAATATCACCTTAATTAAGAAATATAAGTATTTAGGACTCTGGTTTGAAGAACATTTATATTTGCATTTAACTGTCAGAGAACTGTAGTAGAGCACTTACAACGTTGTATTTAAAATATTCACACGCCAGTGAAATGTCTTATGAAGTGTTTAACAAGTTGTGTGCAACTCTAATTGAGCCGGTACTTTTTGTGGATGTGGATTATGGGTATAAATAAATACAGAGAGGTTTCTGTCTAATTGCACAAGGCAAGTAGATAGTACTAGCAATCTAGCACTCAGAGGTGATATGGGACGCCACTCTTGCAACGTTACTCAGGTCTTAGAAACGATAGGTTTATTTTTAAGGATCAAATATTGTCCGAAACATGAAAAAATCTTGGGATTCTAGAATTTTAAATTTGATTGAAGACAAAAGATTTAATGAGATTGTACTTATCGTTTTTTATTAAACACAAAATTAGACGAGTAAAAGAAAAGCTGGTTATTTCAGATGTTGATGATTGGTACAAAGCTATATGGGACGATGGCAGTAATATAAATGGTAACAAACTGAGAACATACAGAACTTTTAAATCGGAGTTATTACCAACCTAGTATATTAAACTCGTTAGGCAAAGGAGCAAACGAAGAGTATTTGCTATTTAAGATGTGGCTCTCTACATCTAACAGTGAAAACTGGCAGATACGCCAAACCTGTGATTCCACTAGAGGATCGTTTTTGTAAGATATGTACAAATGTGAATAGTTGTATAGAGGATGAATTACACTTTTTAATTGAATGTATTGCGTATAATGATATCTGATAATCCTTATTTAATGAAGCAAATAATATAAGAAATTCTTTCAGTAGTTTTGATAACATAGACAAATTCAGCTTATTAATGTCTAACGATGAATTACAAATTCCACTTGCGAATCATTTATATAGCATGTACAGAAGACGTAGCAGCCTATGTGAATGATTATATTTTAAATGGTGTCTTGTAAGCCATATTTGGCTGAATATCACATACAATTACATTTTTATATTTATGCATATGTTAAATATGATAAAGGTGTTAATCAGTATTCTTAAATAATATTCCGTTAAATTGTACTTAGCTTCTTAGAATTTAGCAGACCTCGCTGGTATGGGGCTCCCCAACCCTTGGAAGCGGGGCTCCCCAACCCTTGGAAGCCTGAATTCCCCTTCTATGTAGAACTAGAAAATTATAAAATTATAATCTGTCAAATTATCCATTTTATTCAATATTATTGTAATAATCTTTTAAAGGCATACTTTTTATTATGTAGGTCATTTGTTAATACAATCTCAGAGAGCTTGTTAGGTAGGGGATGTCCCAATCACCTGCTCTCTAGATTGGGATCTGTGATAGGTCTTTTGGTTTTATATAATGTATTAGGATATC
This sequence comes from Mimachlamys varia, assembly GCA_947623455.1. Classification (NCBI taxonomy): domain Eukaryota; kingdom Metazoa; phylum Mollusca; class Bivalvia; order Pectinida; family Pectinidae; genus Mimachlamys; species Mimachlamys varia. The sequence continues at coordinate 27,533,241 of OX392534.1, forward strand.
ACTAGTCTTTATTTTTATTACGGTTTAGGTAACTGATCACGACTATTTAACTATATGTTTGATACTGTGTAACTATGATACTTGTATGGTGTAATTGTGATATATGACACTTTAATAAAACAAATTTATTGATTGATTTTACAATTTTACAATCGCATTATAACTTGTACATAATTTTAAACATCAACCCTACTGCGTGCATCTCAAATGTTCTTGTTTTAATCTGTAAATCACTGGGAACATCAAAGTTAAAAAAAATATACTTCGAAACAATCTCCCTAAAAAATGTATGCCAGTTTTGTGATAATGCAAAAGTGTGCATATATCAGTTCAACATTTCTTTAAAAAAAAAACAAACAATATATCACAATTAGAGTAAAAAATGCCTTGTGGTAAATGATATTTTACGGAACACGATTTCTCACATGGGTTCGTGTTTTAAAAAAAATCAGAGAATACCAAAGCATCAACAAAACCACAATCCAAACTCAAGGAACAAAAGAAAGATTTACATGGAGACTCTCGTAAAAAGCACAAGAGAATAGGACCAGGTGTTTCGGAATAGTAAGCGTTTTCTGCTTCATCGACGGCACCCGCCATGTAAACATCATAGTCAATCACAACAAGTAAACACACCAATGAGCATACTCAAAAACGTCCATCTCGATATCATTTTAAGATACAGAATATTTCTCAATTTCGTCAGCTATTCTGCCAGTTTTTGCATAACAATGAGTTTTGACGTCAAGCAAAAATGTAAAAATACTCTAATCACCTTAAATTAGGTCCAATATGTTACAAATTCCCAGGTCCCTGTGTCAATACTCACATGTGCGCGCACCTTATACACAGATACACACAAACCAGTTTATACACAGATACACACAAACCACCTTATACACAGATACACACAAACCACCTTATACACAGATACACACAAACCAGTTTATACACAGATACACACAAACCAGCTTATACACAGATACACACAAACCAGTTTATACACAGATACACACAAACCAGTTTATACACAGATACACACAAACCAGTTTATACACAGATACACACAAACCAATTTATACACAGATACACACAAACCAGTTTATACACAGATACACACAAACCACCTTATACACAGATACACACAAACCACCTTATACACAGATACACACAAACCAGTTTATACACAGATACACACAAACCAGCTTATACACAGATACACACAAACCAGTTTATACACAGATACACACAAACCAGTTTATACACAGATACACACAAACCAGTTTATACACAGATACACACAAACCAGTTTACTTTCTTTATGACAGTACATGTGTTTATCCATTCACGGAAAACTGATTATATTTGAAAAAAGAGTGATTGATATGAGTTGTATAACTTATTTCAATAATTATTGTAAAATGAATATAGTTTTATGACAAGGAACGCGATATACATGTATAAACTATAAACAATCTGCATACCAGCCAATATATCAGCCAATCTGGACTCCACCTTAGACGAACATTTTGTCAATAAAGATAATTAAAAAAAAAAAAATATTCAGGTCGCAGAAGTGTTCGTAGAATTCCTCCTTTTTGATAATTTTGCTGTAATGTTAATTCTTAAAATTCCCCATTTAAACCCCTTGAAATGTGGGGTTTCCTCCTTTTTAACAATTGACTGGTTATTTCATCTTAGCTTTTGTCGTGTTTTTCACAAAGTATGTTCCAAGATAGCTCACTACCATATATTTGTATCGTCGTCCGCCTTTCTTGGAAAAGAAAGCTCTCATAACAAGAGATGTCAGACGTTCCTTCAGTTTTGTATGAGGTGTTAGTGTACAGGGTGAAAAATCAAATGTTTTGACCGAAAGGACATTGTTTAGGAGGGCGTTTTCAAGACTGATCAACAGACCTTTCTAGGTTTTTAAAATCCACACCCCATTAATTCCACTTCTGGAGTATACAGTGTCACAATAAACAGAAGCCCTGATTTTATGGTACTAAGAATAGATACTGTCGTAAGAAGTTTTGACATTGGCTTGGTCGAGCAATTAGCAGAGCCAGCGGTAAAACGGATCCTTGTGTAGTTTCGCCATCCAATAAAGACGAGGTAGGTCAGCGTCTTACTCATTAACCGTACTTTGAAAGACTGTAATACTGAAGCATGGTTAGAGAGTATTTCATCTTTCGAAAAACGGGTCAGTGTGTAAGTAGGGTTACCTTCGTTATGAAGCGGCCTGGTTCCTTTTGCAAGCAATAAATGTAATAGTGTTTGCAAACAATTACAAAGTTGTTAGATGCTTTGTCTGCAGACACAACCATATACTTCTCATGTAGATCGTTGAATGTTGTTCGAACATCGGGGTCAAGAAATATCGACTTATGTTTAGTTTTCATTTTATGATGCAAACTGCTTATTCTTTTTCTGAATAGAGGACCTGACAGACCTCACTCGTTCTGAGTGAATCCAATTTAGCATGTTCACGTTTAGCTTATTGTCTGGCATACTCTTCTAACGAGTCCATAAGAATCTTGAAATTCACAAGATGGATTCTCTCGATACTTAGGACCGTTCATGAAAAGTTCCCAAACCTTTACTTTGGGGATGATTTTCAGATTGCCAGTTACTCTGTGTCAAGCTGAACCAAAGTAATATTGAGATGAAGAACATGCACATGCTGAAGGAGGAGTATCTATATTCAATTGTTGCAGTGTTTTCTTATAAATGAAAAGCTTTGGTGCAATAGGTATAGAATAACTGTAGGAATAATCGTTGAACTTTTATATCTTTTTGATGCAAGCTATTGCTGATGTTAATGACACCAATCCCCTTATTGGCAAATTCGACTTTCATGATATGTCGAGTCGATGGTGCCAGTTTCAAAATAATTGGGTTTGTTAAGAGTTTTGCTAAGTTGAAATATTACGGACATTTGTCTAATTATTGAGAAATTGGGTAAAATCAAATTCCTTGATCGGACTAAATAGCTAGGATATTAATGCTACAGAACATTGGTAATCCTGAGTTGTTTTAGGCTTGCTTTTAATCTGTAAATCAAACTAAACGTTATTATTTTTGGTACATCATGCGGGGTATCAGATAAAAACGTAAATCCTCATAACTCAACCTCAGACATAAAATACAAACTAGGATAGAAGTAAATCCCTAGTAAAATGTACAGGTGTATATTAGTAGGTCAGCCCCAGACCAGGATAGAAGTTAATCCCTAGTAAAATGTACAGGTGCATATTACAATGTAATAGGTCAACCCCAGACCAGGATAGAAGTTAATCCCTAGTAAAATGTACAGGTGTATATTAGTAGGTCAGCCCCAGACCAGGATATAAGTTAATCCCTAGTAAAATGTACAGGTGTATATTAGTAGGTCGACCTCAACCAGGATAGAAGTAAATCCCTAGTAAAATGTACAGGTGTATATTAGTAGGTCAACCCCAGACCAGGATAGAAGTAAATCCCTAGTAAAATGTACAGGTGTATATTAGTAGGTCAACCCCAGACCAGGATAGAAGTTAATCCCTAGTAAAATGTACAGGTGTATATTAGTAGGTCAGCCCCAGACCAGGATAAAAGTAAATCCCTAGTAAAATGTACAGGTGTATATTAGTAGGTCAGCCCCAGACCAGGATAGAAGTTAATCCCTAGTAAAATGTACAGGTGCATATTAGTAGGTCAACCTCAGACCAGGATAGAAGTTAATCCCTAGTAAAATGTACAGGTGCATATTACAATGTAATAGGTCAACCCCAGACCAGGATAGAAGTAAATCCCTAGTAAAATGTACAGGTGTATATTAGTAGGTCAACCCCAGACCAGGATAGAAGTAAATCCCTAGTAAAATGTACAGGTGTATATTAGTAGGTCAACCCCAGACCAGGATAGAAGTAAATCCCTAGTAAAATGTACAGGTGTATATTAGTAGGTCAACCCCAGACCAGGATAGAAGTAAATCCCTAGTAAAATGTACAGGTGTATATTAGTAGGTCAACCCCAGACCAGGATAGAAGTAGATCCCTAGTAAAATGTACAGGTGTATATTAGTAGGTCAGCCTCAGACCAGGATAGAAGTAAATCCCTAGTAAAATGTACAGGTGTATATTAGTAGGTCAGCCCCAGACCAGGATTGAAGTAAATCCCTAGTAAAATGTACAGGTGTATATTAGTAGGTCAGCCCCAGACCAGGATAGAAGTTAATCCCTAGTAAAATGTACAGGTGTATATTAGTAGGTCAGCCCCAGACCAGGATAGAAGTTAATCCCTAGTAAAATGTACAGGTGTATATTAGTAGGTCGACCTCAACCAGGATAGAAGTAAATCCCTAGTAAAATGTACAGGTGTATATTAGTAGGTCGACCCCAGACCAGGATATAAGTTAATCCCTAGTAAAATGTACAGGTGTATATTAGTAGGTCAACCTCAGACCAGGATAGAAGTTAATCCCTAGTAAAATGTACAGGTGTATATTAGTAGGTCAGCCCCAGACCAGGATAGAAATAAATCCCTAGTAAAATGTACAGGTGTATATTAGTAGGTCAACCCCAGACCAGGATAGAAGTAGATCCCTAGTAAAATGTACAGGTGTATACTTGTAGGTCGACCTCAACTACGATAGAAGTAAATCCCTAGTAAAATGTACAGGTGTATATTAGTAGGCGTTAATTGTTACGTCTCTAGTAAATAAAGTAAAAAAACTCGCGGCCTTAATGCCAAAAGCAGACAACAAAACCGCAGTCACAACTTACTCCAACATACATTGAACAAGAAAAGGGGAATAACTCCGATATACTAGTAGTATGATTTCAACGCCCCTCTTGGTTATTTTGCCAATTCAGATATAACCATATACTTTACACACAAATGTGATTTTGTTTTAAATTAGACACCGATGGTCAGCCAGTACAAGTAATCGATGTTAGGTATATAAATCTGACAACGGAACATGTAACCAGGGACTTATAGATAATCTAGCTCCGTGACTATGTAGTACTAAAAAAGGACGATAACATATATATATTCACTCATTTGTTTTGACTGGCATTTATAGAGAGTACATGCAACAATTAAACAATCACAAATAGTCATGTTACCTACAAAGTATGTATAAAAATATATGCTTATTAAGCCGTCAGTGAAATATGCAGATAAAAAAAAGTTGAAATAGATATTTAGATTCTCGTCAGCAATGGTCCAGTGTACAAATGTACGTATGCAACTTTTTTTTTTTTTTTTTTATAATGATTTCTTTATTTAGGATTTTTTTTTTACAACACATGACATTAAATTCCATATAACAATTCTGTATGACTTGAAATCAAAACAATCGCCCGCAAAGTATACACACAACATATGGATCAATATTTCACTAACACACACAGAAAAATTATCAGATATACTTATATTCAGCTCAACATGTGCATAGACATGTTATCTGTTCAGCACACTTATGTATATATATGTATATGTATATGTACATCTTCAAGTAATTAAAAAAAACAGCTTGTGGAAATTAAGTCAAGTGTTGTTGTTTATAAGATAGAAAGAGAGTAAGAAAAGAGATAACTGACAATCGTATAAACTGATGGACATACAGACAGACACATATTTACAGACAAACTGACATACATGGATGAACATACACAGACAGACGCATATATAGACAAACAGACATACACGGAAACACAGACATACAGACAGACACATATTTACAGACAGACTGACATACACGGATAAGCATACACAGACAGACCGACAAACACACACAAACAGACAGGCGAACAGACGCACATACAGACAGACAGACTGGTTGTTTTTTTTAGCAATTATATGTATTTAGAAACTATATTGTTCTCACAAACACGATTTCTCCTTTAAAAGACTGTCAGGATCTAGGTTGAGTTTGGTGTAATATATAGCGTTAGTTCCGATTACATATATATACATGTATAATCATATTAAATAAGTAATAATTTATTCCACTTTCTCCAATCTAAGTTAAAACCTTCCAGAAAGGAATCACCTTTACTAACTGCAATATATTTTTTAACATTATGATGATCTTTAATTGAGTTAACTAGTGATTTTAAGTTAAGAGAATTGTGTAAGCACCTAGTTTTATATATATATAGTGCTTAATGATGAGGTAAATTTCATTATCAGTCTTATTATACTTATTTGTCTGCGACCAGGAACCGAAAATCAATGATTGTTTATTAATTGTGAATGGAATTAAGAGTGATTCCAAAAGGTATTCTAGACTCTGAAGTAACTTTTGAACCTCTTGACATTCCCAGAGTATGTGTGTTATTGTTTCTGTCTCTACATGGCAGAGTGAACATAATGTACTTTGAACAATGTTTGCCTTAGATAAAAGAGAATTTGTAGTTAAAATTTTGTGTAGAACCCTATACTGGAGCCACTGAAGTTTTGAGTTATTTGTTACTTTAAAAGGTAGTGAAAAAATCAACTTCCATGTAGATTCATCAAAATCAAAAACATCTGGCCATTTTTTCCTACCTGTTGGAATTTCTTCATTTTCAGACATGATATTGTACAGGTCTTTTGTTCCTTCGGCCTTTTTTAACAAAAACTCTATATTTAAAGGGATAAAAGGAAGAAAGGTTTTTCTTCTTGAATCAATTGTATTCCAGTATTGGTTTTTATAGAATTGATAATACCTTGGAATTGAAGAAAATTTGTTACTAAATCATATTTCTTTGTAAATTCCTCATAGGTTAAAAAAGTGAGAGTGCTTGAGTCTCTGAACATGTCATTTACCACTCTAACGTCCTTATAGTACCAATCTTTATGTAAAACAGAATGCCCACCTATTTTCAAATTTGGGTTGTGCCATAAAGGCATTTTAATAATGAGAGTTGTCCCCCCTGATACTTTTTGATATAATTGGAACTCAATACCTTATCCCAAGCTTTAAATACATCAGACCAAAAGTTATTTTTACAATTTACTTGGCACATATGTATATAATTCCTTCCACAATTAATCATAAGGTCTGTGTTTATAAGATATTCCAATATAGCTTGCCACTTGCTGGTACTTTGAAAAAATCTTCTTAACCATCCTAACTTTAAAGCATCTATAAAAGCTGGAATGTTTACCATTTTCAGCCCCCCTTCGATGTAAGTTTTTGTAACAATTTTCCTTTTAACTTTATCAGTTTTTCCATTCCAAAGAAAGTTAAAAAGCAAAGTGTTAAGTCTAGAGAGAATATGCCACTCTGGTTTGGTAAAGCGATGAACAAGTGATTAAATTGTGAGATTAAGAGGGATTTAATAATATGTATTTTACCAATGGGAGTGAGTTTTCATCTGCTCCAAGTACTAATTAGAGATTTAAGCTTAATTAACTTTTTATCAAAGTTTAATTTAGGTATTTCATGTAAATTTATACTAAAGTCTATCCCCAAGAGTGAAAATCTTTCCTTGCCCCATTGTAAATCTAAATCTGGTAAAAAGGGTCCTTGCTGAATTTTTTGCTTCCAATCCATATAACCTGAGTTTTGTTTGTATTAATCTTCAAACCAGAAATACTGGCAAATAAATTTAATTCAACTATGGACTCGTGCAAAGATTTTTCAGACCCATCGAGAATTAAAGAAGTGTCATCTGCATATTGTGATAGAAGAATCGGACAATCATTTACGTGTATACCTTTTATATATTCGTTATGTCTTATCCTTACTGCTAATATTTCTGTACACAAGATAAAGATATAAGGAGCGATTGGATCTCCTTGTCGACAACCGCGTTTAACCTTGAAGAATGATGAGATATTTCCACCCTGATTTATAGCTGAATTAATATTAGTATGAAAAGTTTTTACCTATTTTCTAATACTATTCCCAAACCCCAAAAAAGCTAAGTGTTTTGTCAATAAATTTCCATGAAACAGAATCAAAGGCCTATTCAAAGTCTATCATCAAAAGCATTCCAGGTATGTCATTTTCTTCTGCAAAATTCATTATGTCATAAATAAGTCCGGTATTTTCCCCGATGTAACGCCCTGCTAAGAATCCTGACTGATCATTATCTATAAGTTTCCCTAATAATCTTTTTAATGTACTAGCTATAGCACCTGGGGCAATTTTGTAAACAGTATTTAAGAGAGATATAGGTCGCCAATTTTTAATAAAATGTCGAGATGATTCCCTTTTGGTATGCAGGTTACAACACCCTGTGTTTGTGTAATAGAAAGCTCACTTTTATCATACCCTGAATTAATGGATCTTACAATAAATACACCTAATTGTCTCCAAAAACATTTAAAACATTCAGTGGTGAATCCATCAGAGCCAGGACTTTTATTATTTTTCATTTGGTTCAAAATTTTTCCTGCTTCTTCCAAAGTAATATTACCTTCCAAACATTTCGATTCTAGATTATCAAGTTTTGGAACAATGCAATCTTTTAAAAGTTCATTTAAATCAATATTTTCTATTTTGTCAGAATCATTGTATAGTTATTCATAAAAATCTTTGACTTCATTCAAAATTTGTACCTGATCAGTGATAAGTTCACCATTTTCCTTCTGTAATTCTGTAACGTATGCAACCTATCTCAATCAATATAAACACATGTAAACTTTTCAGTAAAAGGAAAAGAACATATAAGATATTTCATGACAGGACCAGGAAGTGACCGTGTGAATTTGATTTGGGGATAACCGTAGATCGAAATATGTGTATGTGTATTAACACACCACGGACTCTAAACAAGGCTAATGTAATCGTTGGACTCAAGAAGGAGCTGATCTGTTCTGTCAACGTTTTAAAGCCCTAGTTAAAAAAACATCAACACGCATGCAGTTCTGGCACCTTTTAAAATCGGCTTGAGTTCGGCTTATGGTTAAGTTGACGCATCGCTGTTCTTTGATTTTTTTTAATCCCGAAGGATACAAAAAAGACATCATTCATGCATCAAGACTTGACAATTTACTCTTTGTAAAATATCATTGATCAAACACAAGAGGTCATACAGAAAGATAAACCAATGTTAATTATATACCAGAAAATTTATAGCTATATACTCAAAAACAAAGAACTTTCGAGGTCAATAAATGTAAAAACTGGCAAAATAGAAATATGATCATTTCGGCAGTTTTGTAAGGTTTTACATTTTGTACTTGTGTGTGAAAATGAAAAAATATCAGAGAATACCAAAGCATCACCAAAACCATAATCAGACATTACGATCGATATATCCATTCCTAAAATACATATCATTACACGATTATGCTCAAACAAGGAATTAACTAAAGTCCGTGGTTAAACTAAGACTATTTTGACATATCATAAAGTCCGTGGTTAAACTAAGGCTATTTTGACATATCATAAAGTCCGTGGTTAAACTAAGCTATTTTGACATATCATAAAGTCCACAGTTAAATTAAGGCTATTTTGACATATCATACAGTCCGTGGTTACACTAAGGCTACTTTGACATATCATAAAATCCGTGGTTAAACTAAGGCTATTTTGGCATATTATACAGTCCGTGGTTAAACTAAGGCAATTTTGACATATCATACAGTCTGTGGTTACACTAAGGCTACTTTGACATATTATAAAATCCGTGACATATCATACAGTTTGTGGTTAAACTAAGGCTACCTTGACATATTATAAAGTCCCTGTGCTAGACTTAACTGTATATATTACGAAATATATACGTACAGGTAGTGCATGTATAATGACGCACAGTCCTTCTCCTGTTTGATTTTTTCTTCTTACCGAAATTAAAAAAACACCAAACAAATCTAATAGGAGATATAGGTCAAAAAGTGAGCTGGAATATGCGGTTTACCCGTTTTTGATTAGTGTCACGTTAGTTTCAACTCTGAGTCAAAGGCCTATATTTGGAGACAAAAAACACCTATTAGACAGAGTCGGCTGGATTATTTTCTTGTGTCAGAAGATATTTATGCTAGAATAAAAGATACAACTATAATACCAGGATATAAATCAGATCACTTCTGTGTTACCACTCAGGTAAATTTAACAACCCACCTAGAGGTAAGGGGTATTGGAAACATAATGCAATATTATTGGATGATCAAGAGTATATTAAAAAGTTAAAATATGTATTAATGAGACAATAGATGAATAATTTGTGCAAGGGGGGGGGGGGGGATGTGGAATAGGTGATTTTTAGAATTAATGACCAAATGTTCTTCGAAATTTTAAAAATGAAACTCAGAACCATGTCGATTACACATTCAATAGAGAAATCAAAGTTGAGGAAAATGCAGGAAAAAACCTTAGAATCAGAAATAGAAAAGTTAGAAGTAATAATTCATTCTGAACCAAACAGTACAGTCTATGAAACATTGAAAGAGAAGAAACCCATTTAGAAAACTTTCGTAAACGAAAAACAGAAGCCCTTATTTTTATAATTAAAAGACAACTGGTATGAATATGGTGAAAGGAACACCGAAATATTTCTGCAATGTAGAGAAAAGAAATTACAGAAATAGAACAATAACTGAATTAATATCTGATGATTGAAGCATATTAGAGCAACAGGCAGATATTTTACATGAGGAAGCATCCTTTTATGAAAGATTGTACTCAGGATTCTGATAGACTCTATTTTCTACTTGTTCTTCAACATAACATTATGTTAAATGAGGAGCAGAAGGAGGGTTGTCAGGGGGTACTTACTTTAAAGGAATTGTCTTTAGCTCTAAAGAATACGAGAAATGGGAAAGCCCTAGGTTCTGACGGATTTAGCGTGGAATTTAATAAAAAAAGGAAAGATTTAGGCAAAATAGTTGGTAAATCAATAAATTATGCTTACTCTGTGGGAAAATTGTCTTCCAAAGAAAATAAGGATAGAAGACATAAAAACTGGCGTCCTATATCATTATGAAAAAATCAGAGAATACCAAAGCGTCAACAAAACCATAATCCGAACTCAAAATCGATTAAACTAGGGGCAAAATAGGAACAAAGGAAAGATTTACATGGAGACTCTCGTAAAAGCACAAGAAAATAAGACCAGGTGTTCCGGAAGAGTAAGCGTCTTCTGCTTCATCGACGACACCCGCCATGTAAATCTTGGTCACATCCAAGTAAGCATCAATCCTCAAAATGAGAACCGAGTCATCATTGTCATCACGACAAGTAAACACACTAAGTACAGACCCTGGACCGTTTTTCTTGTCCGTTTTAACGGAAACGCAACGGAAACGGAACGCAAACGCAACGGAAATGTAACGGAAACGTAACGCAAACTGAACGGAAACGTAACGGAAACTGAACGTGAACGGAACGAAAACGCAACGGAAACGCAACGGAAATGTAACGGAAACGCAACGGAAACGTAACGCAAACGCAAACAAATTGTTTGGTTATAGCGCAGATAATGCGCCCGATAACGGACTTAAATAGATGTACTTGGTCACGGAAGCGTGTCGGTCTCTGACCCTAACTCTGACCCGTGTTTACCTATACATCGGTCGCATGTTATTTGCACAGCGGGGATGTACTTATAGGCAACACTGTCCCCGCCAGCAATAAAATGAAATTTTAAACAATGGTTTTCCAACGATATTTTGTGATTACTGGTTTTGGTTTTCATACAGAATTAAATTTTTAATTACGTATATTTACAACAGTACATACATGTACATTGTAACACCTAATTAGTAAATATATACGATAAAGATACGAAACACATTCCTTTATACGAATTAATTAGCTTAAAATTATATTTGATGTTCTTCCATAGGCTTCATTCCTAATTCCATATTTTCCCAAATATCATTTTATTATAATGGTCTTGAACAAACGTTCGTTAACATGAGCAGTTTTATTGTTTTTAGTCTTAAATTCAAATCTGAACTTGGTGTTGAAAACAATATATACAGCGTATAAACCAAATATTGTAAGTTTATGGTTTTCAAAATAAACAATAGAAAACGTCCAAAAGAAAAATCTGAAACTTGTGTTAGGGAAAAAATGTAACTACATATCAATACTTTAAGGGGGAAAATGTTGGTTAAGAATGTTATTCCTTTATTAGTACATTAATATTAGCGCAGACATCATTAATTTTACTAGGTTCAAGGTAATAAAGAACTGAACTGAACTATTCCAAAAACTAGTGGCTTAATCTCCACTAGCATCTGGCCTTTTTCTTTTATCTGGCTTTCTATATAATTACCTATTGTGTGGGCAACCTATTACCTGCGACGATTGTTAGTTTGAAGGTAAAGTCTACGAAATTAATACCTGTGGTTTCAGTCACAGGGACCCACACTTGCCAGTAGTAAACATCGTCTCTTCAAAGAGATTAGATACAATTTTGAAAACTCTTATTTGGGTATGCTATATTTAGTTTAGTTTAACAATAGTTTTATTCAAGAATAATACAGTATAATATATCAGAGCCGTATACCAGTGTTCCTCAGTTAACTCAGGGACGGATATACGTCCCTGGTTAACTGAATTAAAATGTTTCAAATTGAATAATGTATATTTAAATTACATATACTGTGTTCAGTATCTGTGTCATCAACTTCGTTAATGAGTGTATTGTTTATATGTAATCAGCACGAATATTGTTCTGATTGTGTTCTCCGACATCTTGCACACAGGAATTGTATGAATCATGTTAATCTTGCATGCCGTACGTACTGCATTGAAATGTAAATAGCCCCCACCCACCCACATACAAACACTTAAAGGTTTTGTCACGAAATCGGCGAATTCAAGAATATATATATATATCAGATGTTGGGGAGAATGATACTTTCGTTAATATTTGCGAGTCCATAAATTTTATCCTACTCTATACGTCCCTGATTAAACTATGGTTCAGATTTCAAACGGGGAATATACATGGCTTTAAACGTATACGTCTCTGGTGTGATGAATATTACACTAAAAATAACTGACATTCACATTATGCGTCCGAATCCTATGGTGTTAGGTATATATAAAGGACATTATAGGTGCAGAGGTCATTTGTATATTTTATGTATAATACGCGTCTGATAAAGAAGGGATGGATTGGTGCTGACAGGAACGTACATAATATGTGAAATTACGCTTTAATTATGATTATAATATCTGTATATCTATGCTTATATATGTTCCATATCAATCGGATTCATGATCTTCAGATAATTTCTTCTTTAAAATCCAAATTGTCTTGTGTTTGTTACTTTTGTCTTTGTACCCGTATTTTAACTTTGTTTTATATTTTATGTACATTCCGTGAATGTGATATAATGTGTTTTTGTGTCTTGATAAAGGGACGGATAGTCTTAAAAATCGACAATTCATTTATGCATACGGTTGATACCCAGGTTTTCACATTATCTATAACAGCTGATTTGCCACAAAGATCATGTCAAAAATACTGGACCGTCTATCACTGCGACATCGAAACGTCTTTTTATTGGCGGTGGTAGCGACCGCAAGTATTTCTGGCTAGGCGATTCGTTGCCGTATTTCGCGAGTTCGAAGCCCGGATAGGGCAGGAGTCGACAATTTTTGACTCGTGCCCCGTCCGTGCCTCAAACTCACGATCTACGACACCATATATACTCAGCTTCTTTTATTTCTCTTAGCATGATCTTCTTTTACTTTATAATCATAGTTCTATGTTTCTAGTAGACAAAACTTTCCAACTCTTTTATGCTAACGTAAACCTGAGACGTATATCTCACATATACGTCCCTGCTTAACCACATATTTAGATATAAGCCCGTGCTTATAAACATATACTAAACCTAACGTATCGAGACTTGAATAAAACTTGAAAAACAGTCTGATATCCGATTTACCTGGATATGTAACGAGAATTGATGGGTATGTTAGTGTAACGTGCACCGTGGTCGGTACCTATCTGGTCCGTCCCAAGTGTCCCCCGGGATATGCTGTGCTTCTAACGGTAGCTTATCAATGGTAGCCGTGGCAAGTAGCACGGCACTGTTTCGTTAATATTAGTGTATATTCTGTTTCACTGGGTTCTCGACATAGAAATCATTTGTAAATATTACTGATTGGCGTTTGATTGAGAAAGGGTCTATAGTGGTCTAGTAGGTTGACGACGGCTCGCATATAAGTAAATGCGCCACGGCTACCATTGATAAGCTACCGTTAGAAGCACAGCATATCCCGGGGGACACTTGGGACGGACCAGATAGGTACCGACCACGGTGCACGTTACATAATTTTTGGCGGCAGCGGTGGGATTACTGCTTGTGCTATTGAATCAACGGGCTGTACTACTAGAATTTGCTATACGACCATAACATGGAAATGGAGACTGTAAACGAGGAAATAAGCCAAATTGAGACCCAGCTGTCATTGTTAAAGCTAGAAAGAGACAGGTTTTATGAGAGCTTCACACACTCAACGCCAAAGCCACCGAGAGGTGAGGATATTGATTCGGGCGTTGCAAGTGCGCAGAGATCTGGAGAACCTCGTCAAATGTCGACAAATTTGTATGATACTAACACAGCCATGGTCGGCTCTAACCTGGACGGAATACAACCTGATAATACCCAGGCACCAAAGGCGCTGAGTCCTGTATCATCTGATATGGGAGCAAGGCCCAAGGTGAGATTTTCGGATGTTATGGATTGTGGTGAGCCTGTACATATTACTGCAGGAGGCAGTGATTGGCGACATGTGACGGAGAGGAGGTCGAACAGGAGGCAACTCCCGTCGCCACCGACAATACATCAGACCGGGGAACAAAACCGTACAGATAGACATGGCGTTCGTGTTAAGCCAGCGACATATGACGGTTCCGGCTCATGGAAAGATTTCAAGTCACATTTTGATACCTGTGCCAGGATAAACAAATGGAGCACAGAAGAAAAGGGCATGTACCTGGCTGTTTCTCTACGTGGACAGGCGCAGGGGGTCCTCGGGGTCCTCGGAGACAGCATTACGAATTGCTGGTGGCGTCTCTAGAAGAAAGATTTGCACCACCAAGTCAAACAGAACTGTAAAGAGTACAGCTAAGGGAGCGGCGCCAGAAAGCTTCAGAGACCCTCCCGGAAATGGGTCAGGCAATCAGAAGGTTATCTAGCTTGGCTTATCCTACAGCCCCTAGGGAAGTACAAGAAACATTGGCCAAGGAGCAATTTATCGATGCACTGTTTGATTCTGAAATACGGATTAGAATAAAACAGTCGCGGCCAGTCTCTCTGAATGATGCCATACGTCTTGCTGTAGAGCTGGAGGCTTTCAATAAGGCTGAGCACCGACGTAAGGAAGGGCAAGGGCATCTGCGGGTGGCCAGTGCGACAGACGCTCATCAGGAAGCACAGCAGCCCGTGTTTGATGAAATGTTTAAGGCTATGAAGGCAATGCAGGACAAGCTAGAGGACCTGACAAAGGATATGGAACACTTAAGGGCTAACAAGGGGCATAAGCGCCAACAAGGAGCAAATAACAAATTCCTGGAGGACATTACTTGCTATTATTGCAAAGAAAAGGGACACATGAGGCGGAAATGCCCAGCGCTAAAAAGTGCCGATGCCGAGAAACATAAACCTGGAGGAGGAACACCGGGGAAGGGGTCATCGGCAAAACGTTTAATGACGCGCCGAGAACGACGGCGGATGTTACAGAACAGCACTAGACCTTCAATTGGAGCAAGTGCAGTGACCGACGAGGCAGGCATGTATGTTAAAGCCTCAATACAAGGGACCGATGTAAAATTCCTTGTTGATACTGGAGCGTCTCTCTCCCTTTTATCAGCAAAGCTTTACGACAGATTGTCTCACGTCAGTAGACCGGACTTGTCAAGTGTGAAATATACAGTTGCGGCAGCAGGAGGCAGCGACCTAGTGTTGTCGGGAAAGGGGAATTTTACATTTGTTTTGGGTGACCAGATGTTCACAATGGATATGATAGTTGCCGAGTTAAGCATAGATGGTATTCTGGGTCTTGATTTTCTGAAGGCTCACGGCGGTGTGGTCGACGTCAATAGAGAGGTATTGAGTATCAATACGCAGGCCACTCCACTTGTGTTTCAAGGTCCATTTGGGTGTTTCAAGATCACTGCACTAGAAACAGTGAGCATTCCCCCAAGAGCGGAGTTCATTTGTCCTGGTAAGGTGTTGGAGGCAGAGGGAATGTTGCCCAAGGGTCTAGGTATTGTGGAGCCGTCAGAAAGATTTCTCAAATCGGACCGGGGACTTGTCGCCAGAGCCCTGGTACAGTGTAAAGACGTTATTCCAGTGAGAATGCTGAATCCCTCTGACGAGACAAAGATTGTATATGGAGGAACCATGATAGGCGAGCTTGCGCAAGTAAAAAGGGTCCTGGATGTGAAATCCTCTGTACGCACCGGACATAATAGCGAATTACAGCGCTTACGAGACGAGACTATTAAGGACCTATCCAGCGAACAGGCTACTGATGTTGAGCAGTTGCTAGACGAGTATAGAGATTTGTTTGCAGCGTCCAATAACGACTTGGGTCGCACCGACATTGTCCAACATACAATAGACACTGGCGAAGCACGGCCAATCAAACAACCTGCACGACGCGTACCAGTGCATATGCGTGAGGAAGTAGACTCGCTGATCGAGGACATGCTGGAACGGAAGGTCATAGAACCTTCACGTAGCCCTTGGTCGTCAGGTATCGTCCTAGTAAAGAAGAAGGACGGGACAACTCGCTTTTGTGTCGACTACCGGCGATTAAACAGCGTCACTATAAAGGATGCTTACCCTCTACCGCGGATTGACGATTCGCTAGACCAATTGTCTGGTAATTCCTGGTTCTCTACCTTGGATTTATGCTCTGGGTATTGGCAGGTGGAAGTAGAGCCAAGTGACCGACCCAAAACCGCATTTGCAACAAGGAAGGGATTGTTTCAGTTTCGGTTGATGCCATTTGGATTGTGTGCGGCGCCAGCAACTTTCCAGAGACTTATGGAGACAGTCTTGGCGGGAGTGCAGTGGCAAATATGTCTGGTGTACCTTGATGATATAATAGTGGTCGGGCGAACGTTTGAGGACATGCTGTCAAACCTGAGAACTGTGTTTGATAGACTCAAAGAAGCTGGTTTGAAGCTCAAACCAAAGAAGTACCAACTATTCGCCAAGCGCGTACGCTTTCTGGGCCACGTTGTATCAGAGGAAGGCATCACCACGGACCCCGACAAGGTGACAGCTGTAAAGGAATGGCCAACACCATCCAATGTTACCGAGCTGAGATCTTTCCTGGGGCTCTGTAGCTACTACAGGCGATACATTCATCAGTTCTCTGCGATAGCGAAATGTTTGCACAGCTTGACAGAAAAAGGGAGGGCATTTGTTTGGAGCAAAGAATGTGAGGAGGCCTTTCACGAACTAAAGCAGCGACTTGTCCGCGCCCCAATTCTCGCTCATCCCGATTTCGCAAAGCCCTTCATTCTGGACACAGATGCCAGCAATGCAGCAATAGGAGCAGTGCTTTCACAGGAGTTTGACGGCCAAGAAAAGGTGATCGCATACGCAAGTCGCACCTTGACCAAGGCAGAGCGCCAGTATTGTGTGACAAGAAAGGAGCTTTTGGCGATAATTGCTTTTGTTAAACTTTTCCGGCACTACCTTTATGGCAGGAAGTTTAAAGTCAGGACTGATCATGGATCGCTGCGATGGCTGCTCAATTTCAAAAACCCAGAGGGACAGCTAGCTAGATGGCTTGAGATCATTGGGGCCTACGACATAGAGATAGAGCACAGAGCAGGTGCTAAGCACCAGAACGCAGATGCTTTGAGTAGAGTGCCATGCAAGCAGTGTGGGTTCGAACCTGACTGGGAGAAAACAAAAGAAACTGTCAACAAAGTATCGGGCAAAGGCGGAGAATACGGGGAAGCCGGAGTTGGTGACGAAGAAAGTGCACTGTCTTTGAAAAGTTGCCAGGATAAGGACAGTGATATCCAAACCGTAAAGGAATGGTTGGAGCAAGGGAGTCGACCATCTTACAAGGATACTAGAGGTAACAATTTCGTGGTCAAGTCGTTGTGGTCACAATGGGACAAGCTCGTTGTCGAAGCAGGGCTACTTTGTCGAAGGTGGGAGGACATGGGCACCAAGAAGACCTGGCTACAAGGTATTGTACCTAGAACAGAGCGTAGACATGTCTTGCAGCAATGTCACGACTCTAAAACATCTGGTCATCTTGGTCTGAGGAAAACCATTGCGAAGATAAGGCAACGGTATTACTGGCCAGGATTACAAGCGGACACCAGGAGCTATGTAGCGGGTTGTGAGCACTGCACAAAAAGGAAAAGTCCATTGAAGACCAAGCGTGCACCTATGGGGATTGTCCATTCGGGATCACCTATGGAAAGAATTGCTACTGATATCCTTGGAGAACTGCCTGAAACAGATGCTGGCAATCGCTATATCCTAGTAGTCAGTGACTACTATACCAAATGGACGGAAAGCTTTGCCATGCCAAACATGGAGGCACGAACTGTGGCTAGAATAATTGTGGAGGAGGTCGTTGCACGGTTTGGGGTGCCTCAGTATATACATTCGGACCAGGGGAAGCAATTTGAAGGGAAGCTGTTCAGGGAGATGTGCCAGTTGTTACACATAAACAAGACAAGGACAACGCCCTACCATCCGCAGTCGGACGGAATGGTGGAGCGCTTCAACAAAACCCTGGCGACAATGCTTAGCGCCTACGTCAATGAGCACCATTCCGACTGGGACACATACATACCATATGTCATGATGGCATATCGGTCTGCCCAGCACGAAACCACAGGGTATACACCAAACCAGCTCATGCTAGGTCGTGAAGTTGCTACGCCCTTGAACTTGATGTATGAAATGCCTCGAGTTGCAAAGTCCATCCCTCAACACCAGTGGGTGTGGGAATTACAGGAGAGAATGAAAGAGGCTCATTCATTTGTTAGAGAGAAAACAGCTGGGGCCATGCTCAGACAGAAGCAGTATCACGACCAGAAACTAAGCTGGCAGACCTTCGCACTTGGAGAGATGGTGTACGTGTTCTTTCCTCAGAAGAAGCAGGGGCTATCACCCAAATTGACGAGCTTCTGGCGGGGACCATTCAAAGTGTTAGGCAAGTGCTCTGATTTGACTTATAAAGTCAATTGTGGACCAAGAGGGAAACCGCAGGTGATTCATGTAGACCGTATGCGCAAGAAGCTAGGTCAGCATTTGAGGGGCGAAGAGAAGGGTGGTCAAAATCAGACTACGGTAGTTGGCAATGGGTTCGATGACACTGACCACGAACCAACAGCGTCGGGAAATGATAAGCTTGTAGAAGCACGGGGTTTTGAATCTGACATAGAAGATATAAGCAGTGATAGTTCAGACATTGAATCTCGAACTGACCGTGCTCGGCGGCGACGACCACCTAGTTGGATGAAAGACTATGTCCGATATTGCTCGGGCAATGCCAGAGAGATATTTGTTTAGTGTTCTCTCGTTCTGTATCAATTCAGATGTCCACTCTGTGGTGCCAAGTTCTTGTCCAGTTACCTTGCCTATGCGGCAGGCAGCGCATGGGGAAGGATGCCTTTGTATTTAACGTCAGCGCATGCAGCTGCGCCAGCGCTAAGAAGACTGACCATCATCCGGTATAAACTACATTTTGTTAGTTTGTTTTATCTGTCACTAAGCAAGTGACAAATACCGCTAATGCGAGGACGCATTATTTCGAGGGGAGGGTGATGTAATGAAAATCGGTCGTGTTTAATTATCATGTAGTTTATTCCCGTGTTCGCATTGTCGGTATTGTTAACATGTAAACAAACAGCGTAGATTCACTGCTGCGCTGAGTCTATAAATAGAATAGTGGCGTGCACGTGCTATCAGGCTGTAAACGTTTGGAGGACCAAGAAGTCTGGTGACGTCACAGAAAAATGGAATAACCTGGTTTACCCCAGAATGGGTTGAGCGAAAGCATATATAAGAGAGAGCTCGCTTCATTCTGGAGGAGAACTCCTGACGATTGCGGATAGATCGGCCGACACAGAATACTACGGAAGCTAGACAGGTATATATAAGGTCCTATATATAATAAAGACTGAATAAGTCTTTGTGGAGAGACTGGATAAGTCTTTCGGCTAGCGGGAGTAAAATAGGTCTCTGAAGAAGGGACTGGTGGTCGTGGTTGCCGAGGCAGTCAGGGATCAGACAGCGATAGGTCTGTAGGGCAGTATTGATACTACAGCTAGCGGTGGTAAGCAGAGGGCTGTTAAGGGGACAGTGCTCTATCGGCCCGTGCGCAGTAGCCGTGTTGTAGGTACTGTAACAAGTGCGCTGTGCCACTGCGTTGAGCAAGTGCGCTGTACAACAGCGCTGAGCAAGTGCGCTGTACAACTGCGCTGAGCAAGTGCGCTGCTCTAAGGTAAAGCAGTGCGCAGGGGGCGACACTGCGCGGAGGTAATACCTGTTTGTATTTGTTAGTTATCGTTACAGTTTGAGAGTGCCGTGGTAAGTAGCACGGCACTGTTTCGTTAATATTAGTGTATATTCTGTTTCACTGGGTTCTCGACATAGAAATCATTTGTAAATATTACTGATTGGCGTTTGATTGAGAAAGGGTCTATAGTGGTCTAGTAGGTTGACGACGGCTCGCATATAAGTAAATGCGCCACGGCTACCATTGATAAGCTACCGTTAGAAGCACAGCATATCCCGGGGGACACTTGGGACGGACCAGATAGGTACCGACCACGGTGCACGTTACATTAGTTACGATGACCATGACCGTCTTAGCTCAGCGGGGGGCGCCCACCCCTCACCGGTCACCTCACTTGTCGCCCTCTGAGCATTCTTAGCTCATGCAGTAAAGACCTGCTCATCAGATATACATGCATCCGTATCTGATCAGACACGTTGAAGTACGGTTTCTTTTAATTTTTTGTTTTTGTTTGAAAAAATAAGCAGGCCTATACACTAATATTATAATAATTGTATACATTTTAACGGTACCGACTATTTTTGAGAAAATTAGGCGGGTCGATCTTTCACTGTACATGTATTATGACTATGGGTTGGAGGTGGGGGGGGGGATACTATCGAAAATTGATACCCCCCCCCCCCCCGGATATATTAAAAACTAGTAGTAACACATTTCCATGCCCCTGTGGTTTTAAATGTAATGTCGTCGAAATTTTATATTTCGTCATTATATTAATCGTCTACAAGTACATATTGACTTTGATTTACAATACAATAATTAAACCATCACTCACGGGGTGACAAATCGTATTGCCTGCAATATTAGTTAGGGCATTATATACATCATCTATAAAAGTTTGACCAGCTGTTCAGTTTGCTTCTTATCAATCCTAAAAAACGTCTCTTTTTCTTAGTTCGTTGGTGTAGTCATTTTAATTCAAAATAAAATCCGTTGTCCATGTCATCATGATGAACAGAGCCTTACGAATGGAACCTAAATTCTTATCCAGTTAGAGAGATATAAAAACTTTATTTCTCTCTGATTTGCTATGTGTTTTTAGAATTAAGAGTTTAATATATAAAATCGTATTTTTATCGTCGACCATCGGTTTTGAAAATGATGGAGCTGTTCTGAAACAATAACATTAAAACACTTTAAGGTATAAGATGCTTATAAATCATGCTACGGGCTAAGAGGATGATACATTCGTCCTTTTCTTCTATTATTGGGATGTAGTGAGTTAGTTAGATTGCTGTTTACAATACAGATCTGAAGAACGTGAAATTTTCTAAATTTCGACATGGATATTTCAGGTATATATAAAGGTTGTTTTCAAACTGATTATTATGTTTAGATGTTGTTTGTTATTCATTTGTATACGAATGTTCTTACGATAAAACAGAGACGTACGCGTCTCTTGCTAAAGTCTTAACCTATTGACGTAGCAATGAGTATTATAAATATTATTTTAATTATGTTGGATGCGGTCTCCGCCATCTTGCAAAATGATATAAGATTTAATATGTTTACATATGGTAATCTTGTCTGTTGCATACGGAATAAAATAAAATAAAATAAAATTGACTCAACTAGAACCTTGGATCCCCTTTCCCCCATGCTATTAAGATTCCCGATATACTATCTTCAAGTGTGAGTAAATGGTTTGAGTAGTGAAATTACGTTTGTTAAAAAAATACAATCAAATAATATGTTTCAACAGAGGCATACATATATAAAGCCTTTATATATATCTGGTTGTGTATAAACGGGAGATATACGTCCCTGGTATAACTACATTTTGTAAATGGGTCTGTATTTTTTACACAATTTATCATATGACGGTTGTAGTTTTTATACTTCTATGATACTATAAAATGTGTGTTCTATGGTAAACTGTAGTAATAGGGAAAAATAACCGGAACGGCTAAAGTATCATAAAATAGTCACATCCATACTAAATTGAGACTTTTGATGTGGACACGTGGAGTCCTTTACACTACATAATATGCATATCATATGCAACGAATTGTTGCCAGTCCTTTCCAGGACCTACAACACATAAACGAGCTGCTTGCTCACCATTCCAGATTTTTCTCTAAAAAGTATATGAAATCAAAGAAAGTTTATGTGCTGTATCAATGTAATCTGTAAAAAAATCATATATTCTTTCTGCAACAGAGAAAGAATAGAACGACCTAAGTTAAATTTGTTTTTCGTCCAAGAATATTTGAGGCCTTCTAAAAACATTTCATGTACTATAAAGTTGCCTCCTCACCTTGGACATTTATCTTCGGTATTGAAGGCGTCCATGTTATATACACGTACGTACATGTAGACTTGCCCTGTGGCTATTCCTCACGGGTGCAAAAACCCCCGTCACGGTTCACTGACCAATTTAATTGGTGCTGGGTTGTCACTTAGTGGCGACTATTGGACACCCCGGGTCTGATACATGTTATGTATACAGCTTATACGTTATACATAGACTCAGTTTTCAATTTGATTAAACACAACTCCTCAGGAGTTAAAGAACCAATACTCACTGCAATACTTGCCTCATACCTGCATCTCCATCTTAATGAAGGCTGGGCCGTTACTAAACTTTAACCAAAATCTAACGTTCCATGATTTTTTGTTCAAAGTTTCACTTCACAGCATTTGTATTGTTATATTTGTTATATATATATATCTATCCTGGTAATCAGCATCTTATATACCGCTATTAATGGATACTTCACCAACGACAGACGGACTGTCGGACTGACAGACGCAAACAAAACATATAATGCACCACCCCCATCCCCGTCCACCAGTTTTACCAGTAGGGACCTATGAAATTAATATTAGCCAAATACATATATAATAACTAACACTTCAATACATTTTGTCGTTTTCTATTGGCAATTCTTAAAGGAACTATTGCCGTATACATGTATTGCATAACAAGGAAACAGGATATTAGTGTAATAATTGCTTGAATCGAATTATGGATATTGATAAATCAATATATGGATATCGATAAATCAATATATGGATATCAATAAATCGATTTATGGATATCAATCAATAAATCGATTTATGGATATCAATCAATAAATCGATTTATGGATTTCAATAAATCGATTTATGGATTTCAATATGTGTTCAAGATGTGGTATTATGGGCGCGGGTGGGGGGGGGGGGTTGTTCTGGAAAAAACAACTCCAGTATGTTGGTCATTCAGATGAACTTAAATATAAGTCTTCCTCATACCGTTATATATATGAGTACGGAGAAGGATCCAGAGTTGTTTTTTATGTTTAAGAGTAACTGTAGGCCTAGTGCAAATAAAAACGGACATTATCAGATTCGTTGTGTCTGCATTAATACTTCGAAATCGGCCAACTGGTTACAAAGTTACGACAGGTTGAACTTGGGTTTTTTTACCTGTTTTGCCACAAGCTAATCAAGCGCACCGCTAACCGCTGGAAGTTGTGCACACGCATTGGTGACGTCATAACGGGAACACAAGAAATTGGGTCCTTCGCATACGTCAATAATATACAGTGACGTGCCAAAAGTCTTTAGTTTTTTTTTTGCTATATATTCTTGTATTTCCAACTTTTTTTTCAATGACTTTTCCCACCTTTGTTCATGGATCAATTTTAATGAAATTCTGTGTACACATAAAGAATGGTAGTAGTTCAGCACATTCTGTATATCTTTCTTCTCGATCACTCAACGTCCTGTAGAATCTATTCTGTTTTCGCCAATAACGCCATTTAATCCAGCCTTAACATCTAAACTAACTTCTACATTAGGGACATCCTACGATACCTACAACTAACCTCTACATTAGGGACACCCTACGATACTCAAAATATACCACTACATTAGGGACACCTTACGATACCTACAACTTACCTCTACACCAGGGACACCCTACGATACCTGCAACTAACCTCTACATTAGGAACACCCTACGATACCTGCAACTAACCACTACATTAGAGATACCCTACGATACCTACAACTTAAGTCCACATTAGGGACACCCTACAATACCTACAACTAACCTCTACATTAGCGACACCTTACGGTGCCTTCAACTAGCCTCTACATTAGGGACACCCTACACGATACCTACAACTTACCTCTACACTATGCACATCCTGGGATACCTGCAACTAACCTCTTCATGAGGGACACCCTACGATACTTACAGATTACCTCTACATAAGGGACACCCTAAAATACCTACAACTAACGTCTACATGAGGGACAACCTGGGAAACCTACAACTAACTTCTACATTAGCGACATCCTACGATACCTACAACTAACCTCTACATTAGGGACACCCTACGATACTTACAGATTACCTCTACATTAGGGACACCCTACAATACCTACAGCTAACCTCTACATGAGGGACACCCTACAATACCTACAACTAACCTCTACATTAGGGACACCCTACGATGCCTTCAACTAACGTCTACATTAGGGACACCCTACGATACTTACAGATTACCTCTACATTAGGGACACCCTACGATACCTAAAACTAACTTCTACATTAGGGACATCCTACGATACTCAAAATATACCACTACATTAGGGACACCTTACGATACCTACAACTTACCTCTACATTAGCGACATCCTACGATACCTACAACTAACCTCTACATTAGGGACACCCTACGATACTTACAGATTACCTCTACATTAGGGACACCCTACAATACCTACAGCTAACCTCTACATGAGGGACACCCTACAATACCTACAACTAACCTCTACATTAGGGACACCCTACGATGCCTTCAACTAACGTCTACATTAGCGACATCCTACGATACCTACAACTAACCTCTACATTAGGGACACCCTACGATACTTACAGATTACCTCTACATTAGCGACATTCTACGATACCTACAACTAACCTCTACATGAGGGACAACCTGGGATACCTACAACTAACTTCTACATTAGGGACACCCTACAATACCTACAACTAACCTCTACATTAGGGACACCCTACGATGCCTTCAACTAACATCTACATTAGGGACACCCTACGGTACTTACAGATTACCTTTACATTAGGGACACCCTACGATACCTACAACTAACTTCTACATTAGGGACACCCTACGATACCTACAACTAACCTCTACATGAGGGACACCCTACGATACCTACAACTAACTTCTACATTAGGGACACCCTACGATACTCAAAATATACCACTACATGAGGGACACCCTACGATACCTACAACTAACTTCTACATTAGAGACACCCTACAATACCTACAACTAACTTCTACATTAGAGACACCCTACAATACCTACAACTAACTTCTACATTAGAGACACCCTACAATACCTACAACTAACCTCTACATTAGAGACACCCTACAATACCTACAACTAACTTCTACATTAGAGACACCCTACAATACCTACAGCTAACCTCTACATTAGAGACACCCTACAATACCTACAACTAACTTCTACATTAGAGACACCCTACAATACCTACAGCTAACCTCTACATTAGAGACACCCTACAATACCTACAACTAACTTCTACATTAGAGACACCCTACAATTCCTACAGCTAACCTCTACATTAGAGACACCCTACAATACCTACAACTAACTTCTACATTAGAGACACCCTACAATACCTACAACTAACCTCTACATTAGGGACACCCTACGATACTTACAGATTACCTCTACATTAGGGACACCCTACGATACCTACAACTAACTTCTACATTAGGGACATCCTACGATACTCAAAATATACCACTACATTAGGGACACCTTACGATACCTACAACTTACCTCTACATTAGGGACACCCTACGATACCTACAACTAACTTCTACATTAGGGACATCCTACGATACTCAAAATATACCACTACATTAGGGACACCTTACGATACCTACAACTTACCTCTACATTAGCGACATCCTACGATACCTACAACTAACCTCTACATTAGGGACACCCTACGATACTTACAGATTACCTCTACATTAGGGACACCCTACAATACCTACAGCTAACCTCTACATGAGGGACACCCTACAATACCTACAACTAACCTCTACATTAGGGACACCCTACGATGCCTTCAACTAACGTCTACATTAGCGGCATCCTACGATACCTACAACTAACCTCTACATTAGGGACACCCTACGATACTTACAGATTACCTCTACATTAGCGACATTCTACGATACCTACAACTAACTTCTACATTAGGGACACCCTACGATACCTACAACTAACCTCTACATGAGGGACACCCTACGATACCTACAACTAACTTCTACATTAGGGACACCCTACGATACTCAAAATATACCACTACATGAGGGACACCCTACGATACCTACAACTAACTTCTACATTAGGGACACCCTACGATACCTACAACTAACCTCTACATTAGAGACACCCTACAATACCTACAACTAACTTCTACATTAGAGACACCCTACAATACCTACAGCTAACCTCTACATTAGAGACACCCTACAATACCTACAACTAACTTCTACATTAGAGACACCCTACAATACCTACAGCTAACCTCTACATTAGAGACACCCTACAATACCTACAACTAACTTCTACATTAGAGACACCCTACAATTCCTACAGCTAACCTCTACATTAGAGACACCCTACAATACCTACAACTAACTTCTACATTAGAGACACCCTACAATACCTACAACTAACCTCTACATTAGGGACACCCTACGATACCTACAACTAACCTCTACATGAGGGACACCCTACAATACCTACAACTAACCTCTCCATTAGGGACACCCTACAATACCTACAACTAACCTCTACATGAGGGACACCCTACGATACCTACAACTAACCTCTACATTAGAGACACCCTACAATACCTACAACTAACCTCTACATTAGAGACACCCTACAATACCTACAACTAACTTCTACATTAGAGACACCCTACAATACCTACAACTAACCTCTACATTAGCGGCACCTTACGGTGCCTTCAACTAGCCTATACATTAGGGACACCCTAAGATACCTACAACTTACCTGTACACTATGCACACCCCACAACTAACTTCAACATTAAGAACATCCTACGATACCTTCCAAATACCTCTACATTAGGGACACCCTACGATACCTACAACTAACCTCTACATTAGGGACACCCTACGATACCTACAACTAACCTCTACATGAGGGACACCCTACGATACCTACAACTAACCTCTACATGAGGGACATCCTACGATACCTACAACTAACATCTACATTAGGCCGGGACACCCTACGATACTTACAGATTATCTTTACATTAGGGACACATTACGATACCTACAACTAACCTCTACATGAGGGACACCTTACGATACCTACAACTTAACTCTACACCAGGGACACCCTACGATACCTGCACGTAACCTCTACATTAGGGACACCCTACGATACCTACAACTAACCTCTACATTAGTGACACCCTACGATACCTACAACTTACGTATTCCTCATCCATTAACCCAACCCCTCCCCCTCTCCATCACTCGTTCATACCCAACCTCATCCCAATCACTTTTTCCTTTCATACTCAGTACAACCTCTCAATATGCAGTTAAATACCTTCCAAAATTATGCAATAATGTCAAATTAATGTTTAGTTAATCATCTACTAATTGAAACGGATTAATGTAAGTTTTCATAAAACTTGTTTCCGGATCCTATTCCTTCCGACTGAAACACGTGTGTGTGAATGTACATGTATGTGTTTTATTTTGTGAAAGGGTTCATTTTTCACCACTGCGACAACAGCGTGGCGTCATGTACAATAATGTGACGTCTTTCATATGTGGCGTCACAAATATAATTCCACAGTCAATATGCACATTTATAATTAGGAAATTTAGAATTATTACACACACACCGTACTTTTGCGAGACGCTTTCATGTACTGTCAGCTCCAACGAAAACAGATAGAAATACCAAATAGATAGAGCGTATCTTTTCTATTTTTGTTATGTTTTCGGCCATGCACCTTTGCAAAATCACTGGTGGTGTATATAGGGTCTGTTGGAAGAACTCTTATCCATTGTTCAACGCGAGTAATTATCAAGATTAATATCACGATTATAATGATCTCATAATGGTCAAAACGGAATCAGCGAAATACTTTAAATCACGCATTAGACGGAATGAGACCCGGTACAATGAGGTCATAATCACTTTCTTGAAAAAAAACATAAGATAAAATCAGTATCAGACTAGAAAAGAAAACTTATCATGAATGTATTCAGAATTCCAATCTCACATTTACATGTACGTCCCTGGTGCACGATACCTGTTTCTGGATGTTTATTCCTTTGTATATATTATTGAATCTTTTAACATGTTTTTGGCTACACGTTGCTAGCAAGATACAATTCAAGGATTCATGTTACTGGGTACAGTGTAACTTGGTAAATGTTACAGAATTCAATTCTGCATACGAGTTACTAGTATCAGGTACAGGTTACCGTGTACATGTTTCTGGCTTCAATTATGTTGGCAGCGAGATATAATTTAAATGATACAGGTTACAGGGTACATTGATTCTGTGTACGAGTTACTAGTAGCAGAATACAGGATAGAGGTTACCGTGTACATTTTACCGGGTGTTGGTTACAGACTTCATATATGTGTCTGGATACAAGGTACTGATCCTGGATACAGGTTTCTCGGGCCAGCATCACTAGGTAGGGTCCTTGTATGTGTTTCTTTGTACAGGCTTATAGCTAAAGAGTACGGGTTTCTTGTTCTGGGTACAGAGTACTAGGTACATGATACAAGTTTCTGTGTAAAGATTCCTGGAAAGATGTTGCTGAGTAAAGGTTAAACCAGTCACACTTTATTACGCTACGGGTTACCTCTTACAGGGTACAAGTTATACAGTGTTCAGGTTTCTTTGTATATGTTACAGTTGTCATGGTACTGCATGATTTCAAGCTCCTTTGAAGGATTCAACAGTGAGGTATACCGGTAAATATATTATCATCATAGGTTAGACCACAAAACTCAAATTAAGATAAACCAAAAATCTAAATAATCTAAAAAAAAAAGTATCTGAAAAGATATTTTGTATAGAGACAAGGACATGATCAATCGTCTCTCACTGGAGTGCAGCGAAATCAGAATCGGAGGTGATGAGCCTGCGGTCACCGGTGGTATTTCTCGCAATTCTTTCTTTGCTTCGTAGATAACCTGTTTGTCGAAACGTCGTATGAAACGAACAATGATGTGTACTTTTCCCTCCCTGGGAGCTTCCAAAAATGCCAATTTGAGATGACAGATGGAGTCAGCTTTACATTCAGTCGGATGATTTGTCAGCCCCCATTGATATGAAAAGGAAATATACTTCGGAGATATAGACGTATATATGCTCCAGAATATCCATAGAATTCAAAGACGCATTCAAAAATGCCCTCAATGGTCATACAAGCTATTGACCATTGAGGGGCATTATCTTTTATTCCCCAGTGTAATATTACTCTAAGCACATTAGTTTTGGTCCAAAACTAGCTGTAACAAATTCCCAGGTCCCTGTGGCCTGCCCCTTCGCAATTGAGACCGACAGGTACCTCAGATCGCATATACATGTACCTATAACATGTTCAAATCGTTATTTCCATAAAGTTGGGAATGAAAAACTTTTTATTATCGAATGTAAGCTGTACCCCGATACAAGATACTTGATAGTTTGAAAAAAAATATGCAACTTTTAATTTTGGTTTTACGATGGATATTGATGAAAAATCTATCAATATAACTCAAAGCGATCTCCAGATAGACATAGAAAGTAAATGACTAAAGGAACTTATTCAATATTTGTTATCGTCAACATGCTAGGACTCAAATAATATTGTATGCAACGATTCATGTTAAGATTTAAAATGAACAGTGTTTTAGGAACTATCTTTACGAAATTAATTTGTGAAAGGGATCTTATGAAGCGCATGAATTGTGTATTTTAATTGTATCATAAAAATGCATGTAGTATTTCATAGATCGATGATCTGTTTTGAAAATATTATGAATTATGTTTTTAAAAAGAATATATGAAAGTATTTTATAAATCCTTTTTTTCTGATGAATATTATGAATTATGTATCTTAAAGTATAACAGTGCCTCATAGGTCAAACCAGGGACGTATATACGTCCCTGGTCAAACCCTGGCAAGATATTAGTTAAGTTTATTGTATTATAACAGTTTATGTGATCTCATTTGTAAATTTATACGTGGCACTTGAATAAATAATTATTTTAATTAAATGGTACACCAATGTTACATACACTCTACATGGGATTACTTGGTCCTAGTGTCTATGACATTGAAACATCGAACGCTATCACCACCAAATTGCACAAATAATTAGATTAATCACACGTCAATATCTGTCCAGCCCCTGTGTCACTCGAACCTCGCAGGAAGCACCCACGCGATACACATAATGGCGAGCGATCTGGACGTAAACAAAACCCGCGATACTACAATAAAATTAACGAGAAAGTACACGAACACACAAGTACAAAGAAAACAAATTCAGACATACTGTATAAATGAACTCGGCGATAAGATGCACGATTCAAACATATCTTCAATTCAAACTAAGTGGTTTAACAGTGGCATTACGTAAGAAACCATTAGTCACGCATACGGTGATTATGATTTAGCTTAATTTGATTGCGATATTCCGATGAACAGAACGATATCAGTATAATTATGACAAGAAAATATTTAGAAAATATCACCTGTAATTACCCTTTTACATCGATTGATTCTTATTATATGTCAATTCATTCCACCGGGGTAAGGTACGTGATTGCATGTATATCGTATTCTTACATAAACGATCATCACATGTCTAACGCACAAAAAACGGTGAACGGAAACGCAACGAAAACGGAACGGAAACGCAACGGAAATGCAACGAAAACGCAACGCAAACGCAACGCAAACGGAACGAAAATGCAACGGAAACGGAACAAAAACGCAACGGAAACGCAACGGAAACGGAACGGAAACGCAACGCACTTTTGGTAAAGAAAAACGGTCCAGGGTCTGTAGCAAACTCAAAAACGTCCATCTTCATATCACACAAAGATACAGAATATTTCTCGATGATATCAAGATGGCGACCATAAAGCTTGCCCATAGTCTTCATCAACCTGCATTTCTCGAATCCCTGTGCCGTAAGTTTGTTCGTCAGCATTGCCTCTGCAGTTATAGCCAACAAATTAAAGGGAGTTTTACAATCTATCATAGGTGAGACACAGACAGGATTAATGAAAGCTTCATAGGAGATAACACAAGGCAATTGTATGATGTTTTGCAGTTTTATAGGAAAATAACAAATCAGGTTTATTGTATCTTCTAGACTTCGAAAAGGCGTTTGACTGAGTGGAGTGGGATTGTTTAGACAAAGCATTAGAAAGTATCAATTTTGGTTCATCAGTTCGTAAAAAGTTAAACCTTTTTACTTTAATTCAAAAAGCTGTGTGATTGATAATGGTAACCTGTCAAAGTTTTTCAATCTAGAACGAGGCTGTCGCCAAGGCGACTAAATATCACCGCACATCTTTGTTATTGGAGTTGAATTACTTTTCTTTAAGATTAAAGTCTGATAATAGGATTAGGGCTCTTATAATAGTTGATAAAAAGGTGTTGCTTGGACAATGTGCAGACGATGCATATCTTCTGTTAGATGGTAAAAGTGAATCGCTATACGAGGCAGTGTACTTACTGGACGATTTTTCTATAATATCAGGACTAAGAACAAATTTATCGAAGTCACGGCTCTATGGGAATGGAAATAAAAAAAGTCTCAGATGAGGCTATTTGTCCAGATATCAATCTAACCTAGTCTACTGAAAATGTCAGACTCCACGGAATTACATTCTCCTTAAACCTGGAAGAAATGGAACATATCAATTATGAATACACTTTGAATCAAGTTGAAAATATGCTTAGGTCCCGGGCAGACCGAGATTTAACTTTTATTGGAAGAATAACAATACTGAAAACACTTGTTATTCCTAAGTTTGTTCATTTATTTAATATTCTGCCAAGCCCATTTAGAGACATTTTAATAGACTAGATATGTCATTCTTCAGGTTTATTTGGAATTCAAATACAGAAAAGGTTAAAAGAGACACTGTAGTTGCATTATAGGATGATGGTGGATTAACTATGATAAACAGTTCAGCTTTTAACAAGTATATTTAACTCAGATGGACTAAGAGATATTATACAAAGGCAGATTGTGAATGGAGTTCCTTTTTGAAACATACATTAAAAGGAAATCCTGACAGAATATTTCATTTAGATGCAGGAAAACTGAGACAAATAGCAAAAAAAAATTAAAAAAACTATTCTGGCAGTCTGTTTTATTTTCCTTAGCTGAACTAATACATCAACAAAATACTCTAGCAGAATTTTTAGCGGTAGATTTAACTTATCTTGTACCTCTCAGGAAAGTTAACCACTGTATCCTGTGGAGGGATTTTGGTCTTCATATAGTAAAAGACTTAAACACGGGAGGAGCCAAACCATATGTCACATTTGAATTGTATTGAATGCCATGCAATATTTCGGAAAATGGATAAAAACGTGAAAAATGAATACAGAATTGCATCATTAAGTGGCGAAACATTATACTTATAAAAAATGATATTGTTCAAGAACTGTTAAATATGTATATTTTCGTTGCCAGCTACGGGCATACTACTGTATACGTAGTCAAACTTATATATTAGGTATACATGACGAACCTGATCTTCTCAAACGGCCTTCAATATGAATCCAATCCATCAGACTCTGAATCGGTCAAATTGCACAACAAAGTTTGCCACGTTGTTCCCCAGCATCTGTACACTATTTATCTTACCTGTGTTAAGATTGCCATGTACCAACGTATACTTAAATATTGATAAAGTTGTTGTGGCGTGTGCTTTAATATAACATAAACAAAACAAAAAGAAAAGAATAAAATGAAAGCTTAGGTTTTTTTTTTTCAAATTTAGACACACTTATAATAAAAGCCAAGATGCCAATGTTGTTGATAACTCAGATAGAACACGGAAATAACTAGCAAAACAATTGATCCATTGATTACAGCTGTTTAAACCTCGCTTTACTTTACGTCAGCCTACTATCGTTCATAGTGAGAAACAAGGCTAATGGATAGACGAACACGTACTGTACACTATCTGGACACGAAATCGGGAAACATGAATTAGCAACATTTATAAATGTAAGAACAGACACTCCCAGACCGTGTAAATATTGACCTGCAGGTCAGTGTAGACAATCACAGACAGTGTAAGTACTGACTCCCTACAGGTCAGTGTAGACAATCACAGACAGTGTACGAACTGACCACCTGCAGGTCAGTGTAGACAATCACAGACAGTGTAAGTACTGGCCCCTGCAGGTCAGTGTATAGACAATCCCAGACAGTGTAAGTACTGACCCCCTGCAGGTCAGTGTAGACAATCACAGACAGTGTAAGTACTGACTCTCTTCAGGTCAGTGTAGACAATCCCAGACAGTGTAAGTACTGACTCCCTGCAGGTCAGTGTAGACAATCACAGACAGTGTACGAACTGACCCCCTGCAGGTCAGTGTAGACATTCACAGACAGTGTAAGTACTGACTCCCTACAGGTCAGTGTAGACAATCACAGACAGTGTAAGTACTGACGCCGTACAGGTCAATGTAGACAACCACAGACAGTGTAGTTACTGACTCCCTACAGGTCAGTGTAGACCATCACAGACAGGTTAAGTACTGACCCCTGCAGGTCAGTGTAGACATTCACAGACAGTGTAAGTACTGACTCCCTTCAGGTCAGTGTATAGTCAATCCCAGACAGTGTAAGTACTGACCCCTGCAGGTCAGTGTAGACATTCACAGACAGTGTAAGTACTGACCCCTGCAGGTCAGTGTAGACATTCACAGACAGTGTAAGTACTGACTCCCTACAGGTCAGTGTAGACATTCACAAACAGTGTAAGTACTGACTCCCTGCAGGTCAGTGTAGGCATTCCCAAACAGTGTAAGTACTGACTCCCTGCAGGTCAGTGTAGACAATCACAGACAGTGTACGAACTGACCCCCTGCAGGTCAGTGTAGACATTCACAGACAGTGAAAGTACTGACCCCTGCAAGTCAGTGTAAAGACAATCCCAGACAGTGTAAGTACTGACCCCCTGCAGGTCAGTGTAGACAATCACAGACAGTGTAAGTACTGACTCCCTGCAGGTCAGTGTAGACATTCACAGACAGGGTAAGTACTGACTCCTTACAGGTCAGTGTATAGACAATCCCAGACAGGGTAAGTCCTGACCCCTGCAGGTCAGTGTAGACATTCACAAACAGTGTAAGTACTGACCCCTGCAGGTCAGTGTAGACATTCACAGACAGTGTAAGTACTGACTCCCTACAGGTCAGTGTAGACATTCACAAACAGTGTAAGTACTGACCCCTGCAGGTCAGGGTAGACAATCACAGACATTGTAAGTACTGACCCCTGCAGGTCAGTGTAGACATTCACAGACAGTGTAAGTACTGACCCCCTGCAGGAGAGTGTAGACAATCCCAGACAGTGTAAGTACTGACTCCCTGCAGGTCAGTGTATAGACAAACACAGACAGTGTAAGTACTGACTCCCTACAGGTCAGTGTAGACAATCCCAGACAGTGTAAGTACTGACCCCTGCAGGTCAGTGTAGACATTCACAGACAGTGTAAGTACTGACCCCCTGCAGGAGAGTGTAGACAATCCCAGACAGTGTAAGTACTGACTCCCTGCAGGTCAGTGTATAGACAAACACAGACAGTGTAAGTACTGACTCCCTACAGGTCAGTCTAGACAATCCCAGACAGTGTAAGTACTGACTCCGTACAGGTCAATGTAGACAACCACAGACAGTGTAGTTACTGACTCCCTACAGGTCAGTGTAGACCATCACAGACATTGTAAGTACTGACCCCTGCAGGTCAGTGTAGACATTCACAGACAGTGTAAGTATTGACCCACTACAGGTCAGTGTAGACAACCACAGACAGTGTAAGTACTGACTCCCTACAGGTCAGTGTAGACATTCACAGACAGTGTAAGTACTGACTCCCTACAGGTCAGTGTAGACATTCACAGACAGTGTAGGTACTGACTCCCTACAGATCAATGTAGACAACCACAGACAGTGTAAGTACTGACTTCCTACCGGTCAGTGTAGACATTCACAGACAGTGTAAGTACTGACTCCCTACAGGTTAGTGTAGACATTCACAGACAGTGTAGGTACTGACTCCCTACACGTCAATGTAGACAACCACAGACAGTGTAAGTACTGACTCCCTACAGGTCAGTGTAGACATTCACAGACAGTGTAAGTACTGACTCCCTACAGGTCAATGTAGACAACCACAGACAGTGTAAGTACTGACTCCCTACAGGTCAGTGTAGACATTCACAGACAGTGTAAGTACTGACTCCCTGCAGGTCAGTGTAGACAATCACAGACAGTGTAAGTACTGACCCCCTGCAGGTCAGTGTAGACAATCACAGACAGTGTAAGTACTGACTCCCTGCAGGTCAGTGTAGACAATCACAGACAGTGTAAGTACTGACTCCCTACAGGTCAGTGTAGACAATCACAGACAGTGTACGAACTGACCACCTGCAGGTCAGTGTAGACAATCACAGACAGTGTAAGTACTGACCCCCTGCAGGAGAGTGTAGACAATCCCAGACAGTGTAAGTACTGACTCCCTGCAGGTCAGTGTATAGACAAACACAGACAGTGTAAGTACTGACTCCCTACAGGTCAGTGTAGACAATCCCAGACAGTGTAAGTACTGACCCCTGCAGGTCAGTGTAGACATTCACAGACAGTGTAAGTACTGACCCCCTGCAGGAGAGTGTAGACAATCCCAGACAGTGTAAGTACTGACTCCCTGCAGGTCAGTGTATAGACAAACACAGACAGTGTAAGTACTGACTCCCTACAGGTCAGTCTAGACAATCCCAGACAGTGTAAGTACTGACTCCGTACAGGTCAATGTAGACAACCACAGACAGTGTAGTTACTGACTCCCTACAGGTCAGTGTAGACCATCACAGACATTGTAAGTACTGACCCCTGCAGGTCAGTGTAGACATTCACAGACAGTGTAAGTATTGACCCACTACAGGTCAGTGTAGACAACCACAGACAGTGTAAGTACTGACTCCCTACAGGTCAGTGTAGACATTCACAGACAGTGTAAGTACTGACTCCCTACAGGTCAGTGTAGACATTCACAGACAGTGTAGGTACTGACTCCCTACAGATCAATGTAGACAACCACAGACAGTGTAAGTACTGACTTCCTACCGGTCAGTGTAGACATTCACAGACAGTGTAAGTACTGACTCCCTACAGGTTAGTGTAGACATTCACAGACAGTGTAGGTACTGACTCCCTACACGTCAATGTAGACAACCACAGACAGTGTAAGTACTGACTCCCTACAGGTCAGTGTAGACATTCACAGACAGTGTAAGTACTGACTCCCTACAGGTCAATGTAGACAACCACAGACAGTGTAAGTACTGACTCCCTACAGGTCAGTGTAGACATTCACAGACAGTGTAAGTACTGACTCCCTGCAGGTCAGTGTAGACAATCACAGACAGTGTAAGTACTGACCCCCTGCAGGTCAGTGTAGACAATCACAGACAGTGTAAGTACTGACTCCCTGCAGGTCAGTGTAGACAATCACAGACAGTGTAAGTACTGACTCCCTACAGGTCAGTGTAGACAATCACAGACAGTGTACGAACTGACCACCTGCAGGTCAGTGTAGACAATCACAGACAGTGTAAGTACTGGCCCCTGCAGGTCAGTGTATAGACAATCCCAGACAGTGTAAGTACTGACCCCCTGCAGGTCAGTGTAGACAATCACAGACAGTGTAAGTACTGACTCCCTTCAGGTCAGTGTAGACAATCCCAGACAGTGTAAGTACTGACTCCCTGCAGGTCAGTGTAGACAATCACAGACAGTGTACGAACTGACCCCCTGCAGGTCAGTGTAGACATTCACAGACAGTGTAAGTACTGAATCCCTGCAGGTCAGTGTAGACAATCACAGACAGGTTAAGTACTGACCCCTGCAGGTCAGTGTAGACATTCACAGACAGTGTAAGTACTGACTCCCTTCAGGTCAGTGTATAGTCAATCCCAGACAGTGTAAGTACTGACCCCTGCAGGTCAGTGTAGACATTCACAGACAGTGTAAGTACTGACCCCTGCAGGTCAGTGTAGACATTCACAGACAGTGTAAGTACCGACTCCCTACAGGTCAGTGTAGACATTCACAAACAGTGTAAGTACTGACTCCCTGCAGGTCAGTATAGGCATTCACAAACAGTGTAAGTACTGACTCCCTGCAGGTCAGTGTAGACAATCACAGACAGTGTACGAACTGACCCCCTGCAGGTCAGTGTAGACATTCACAGACAGTGAAAGTACTGACTCCCTACAGGTCAGTGTAGACATTCACAGACAGTGTAAGTACTGACTCCCTACAGGTCAGTGTAGACATTCACAGACAGTGTAGGTACTGACTCCCTACAGATCAATGTAGACAACCACAGACAGTGTAAGTACTGACTTCCTACCGGTCAGTGTAGACATTCACAGACAGTGTAAGTACTGACTCCCTACAGGTTAGTGTAGACATTCACAGACAGTGTAGGTACTGACTCCCTACACGTCAATGTAGACAACCACAGACAGTGTAAGTACTGACTCCCTACAGGTCAGTGTAGACATTCACAGACAGTGTAAGTACTGACTCCCTACAGGTCAATGTAGACAACCACAGACAGTGTAAGTACTGACTCCCTACAGGTCAGTGTAGACATTCACAGACAGTGTAAGTACTGACTCCCTGCAGGTCAGTGTAGACAATCACAGACAGTGTAAGTACTGACCCCCTGCAGGTCAGTGTAGACAATCACAGACAGTGTAAGTACTGACTCCCTGCAGGTCAGTGTAGACAATCACAGACAGTGTAAGTACTGACTCCCTACAGGTCAGTGTAGACAATCACAGACAGTGTACGAACTGACCACCTGCAGGTCAGTGTAGACAATCACAGACAGTGTAAGTACTGACCC
Source organism: Mimachlamys varia (assembly GCA_947623455.1). NCBI lineage: Eukaryota > Metazoa > Mollusca > Bivalvia > Pectinida > Pectinidae > Mimachlamys > Mimachlamys varia. Next base: position 27,571,924 of record OX392534.1, read on the forward strand.
CCTGCAGGAGAGTGTAGACAATCCCAGACAGTGTAAGTACTGACTCCCTGCAGGTCAGTGTATAGACAAACACAGACAGTGTAAGTACTGACTCCCTACAGGTCAGTGTAGACAATCCCAGACAGTGTAAGTACTGACCCCTGCAGGTCAGTGTAGACATTCACAGACAGTGTAAGTACTGACCCCCTGCAGGAGAGTGTAGACAATCCCAGACAGTGTAAGTACTGACTCCCTGCAGGTCAGTGTATAGACAAACACAGACAGTGTAAGTACTGACTCCCTACAGGTCAGTCTAGACAATCCCAGACAGTGTAAGTACTGACTCCGTACAGGTCAATGTAGACAACCACAGACAGTGTAGTTACTGACTCCCTACAGGTCAGTGTAGACCATCACAGACATTGTAAGTACTGACCCCTGCAGGTCAGTGTAGACATTCACAGACAGTGTAAGTATTGACCCACTACAGGTCAGTGTAGACAACCACAGACAGTGTAAGTACTGACTCCCTACAGGTCAGTGTAGACATTCACAGACAGTGTAAGTACTGACTCCCTACAGGTCAGTGTAGACATTCACAGACAGTGTAGGTACTGACTCCCTACAGATCAATGTAGACAACCACAGACAGTGTAAGTACTGACTTCCTACCGGTCAGTGTAGACATTCACAGACAGTGTAAGTACTGACTCCCTACAGGTTAGTGTAGACATTCACAGACAGTGTAGGTACTGACTCCCTACACGTCAATGTAGACAACCACAGACAGTGTAAGTACTGACTCCCTACAGGTCAGTGTAGACATTCACAGACAGTGTAAGTACTGACTCCCTACAGGTCAATGTAGACAACCACAGACAGTGTAAGTACTGACTCCCTACAGGTCAGTGTAGACATTCACAGACAGTGTAAGTACTGACTCCCTGCAGGTCAGTGTAGACAATCACAGACAGTGTAAGTACTGACCCCCTGCAGGTCAGTGTAGACAATCACAGACAGTGTAAGTACTGACTCCCTGCAGGTCAGTGTAGACAATCACAGACAGTGTAAGTACTGACTCCCTACAGGTCAGTGTAGACAATCACAGACAGTGTACGAACTGACCACCTGCAGGTCAGTGTAGACAATCACAGACAGTGTAAGTACTGGCCCCTGCAGGTCAGTGTATAGACAATCCCAGACAGTGTAAGTACTGACCCCCTGCAGGTCAGTGTAGACAATCACAGACAGTGTAAGTACTGACTCCCTTCAGGTCAGTGTAGACAATCCCAGACAGTGTAAGTACTGACTCCCTGCAGGTCAGTGTAGACAATCACAGACAGTGTACGAACTGACCCCCTGCAGGTCAGTGTAGACATTCACAGACAGTGTAAGTACTGAATCCCTGCAGGTCAGTGTAGACAATCACAGACAGGTTAAGTACTGACCCCTGCAGGTCAGTGTAGACATTCACAGACAGTGTAAGTACTGACTCCCTTCAGGTCAGTGTATAGTCAATCCCAGACAGTGTAAGTACTGACCCCTGCAGGTCAGTGTAGACATTCACAGACAGTGTAAGTACTGACCCCTGCAGGTCAGTGTAGACATTCACAGACAGTGTAAGTACCGACTCCCTACAGGTCAGTGTAGACATTCACAAACAGTGTAAGTACTGACTCCCTGCAGGTCAGTATAGGCATTCACAAACAGTGTAAGTACTGACTCCCTGCAGGTCAGTGTAGACAATCACAGACAGTGTACGAACTGACCCCCTGCAGGTCAGTGTAGACATTCACAGACAGTGAAAGTACTGACCCCTGCAAGTCAGTGTAAAGACAATCCCAGACACTGTAAGTACTGACCCCCTGCAGGTCAGTGTAGACAATCACAGACAGTGTAAGTACTGACTCCCTACAGGTCAGTGTAGACATTCACAGACAGGGTAAGTACTGACTCCTTACAGGTCAGTGTATAGACAATCCCAGACAGGGTAAGTCCTGACCCCTGCAGGTCAGTGTAGACATTCACAAACAGTGTAAGTACTGACCCCTGCAGGTCAGTGTAGACATTCACAGACAGTGTAAGTACTGACTCCCTACAGGTCAGTGTAGACATTCACAAACAGTGTAAGTACTGACCCCTGCAGGTCAGGGTAGACAATCACAGACATTGTAAGTACTGACCCCTGCAGGTCAGTGTAGACATTCACAGACAGTGTAAGTACTGACCCCCTGCAGGAGAGTGTAGACAATCCCAGACAGTGTAAGTACTGACTCCCTGCAGGTCAGTGTAGACAAACACAGACAGTGTAAGTACTGACTCCCTACAGGTCAGTGTAGACAATCACAGACAGTGTAAGTACTGACGCCGTACAGGTCAATGTAGACAACCACAGACAGTGTAGTTACTGACTCCCTACAGGTCAGTGTAGACCATCACAGACATTGTAAGTACTGACCCCTGCAGGTCAGTGTAGACATTCACAGACAGTGTAAGTATTGACTCCTTACAGGTCAGTGTAGACAACCACAGACAGTTTAAGTACTGACTCCCTACAGGTCAGTGTAGACATTCACAGACAGTGTAAGTACTGACTCCCTACAGGTCAGTGTAGACATTCACAGACAGTGTAGGTACTGACTCCCTACAGGTCAATGTAGACAACCACAGACAGTGTAAGTACTGACTCCCTACAGGTCAGTGTAGACATTCACAGACAGTGTAAGTACTGACTCCCTACAGGTCAGTGTAGACATTCACAGACAGTGTAGGTACTGACTCCCTACACGTCAATGTAGACAACCACAGACAGTGTAAGTACTGACTCCCTACAGGTCAGTGTAGACATTCACAGACAGTGTAAGTATTGACTCCCTACAGGTCAGTGTAGACAACCACAGACAGTGTAAGTACTGACTCCCTACAGGTCAGTGTAGACATTCACAGACAGTGTAAGTACTGACTCCCTACAGGTCAATGTAGACAACCACAGACAGTGTAAGTACTGACTCCCTACAGGTCAGTGTAGACATTCACAGACAGTGTAGGTACTGACTCCCTACAGGTCAATGTAGACAACCACAGACAGTTAAAGTACCGACTCCCTACAGGTCAGTGTAGACATTCACAGACAGTGTAAGTACTGACTCCCTACAGGTCAGTGTAGACATTCACAGACAGTGTAAGTACCGACTCCCTACAGGTCAGTGTAGACATTCACAGACAGTGTAAGTACTGACTCCCTACAGGTCAGTGTAGATAATCACAGACAGTGTAAGTACTGACCCCCTGCAGGTCAGTGTATAGACAATCACAGACAGTGTAGGTACTGACCCCCTACAGGTCCGTGTAGACATTCACAGACAGTGTAAGTACTGACTCCCTGCAGGTCAATGTAGACAACCACAGACAGTGTAGTTACTGACTCCCTACAGGTCAGTGTAGACCATCACAGACATTGTAAGTACTGACCCCTGCAGGTCAGTGTAGACATTCACAGACAGTGTAAGTATTGACTCCCTACAGGTCAGTGTAGACAACCACAGACAGTGTAAGTACTGACTCCCTACAGGTCAGTGTAGATATTCACAGACAGTGTAAGTACTGACTCCCTACAGGTCAATGTAGACATTCACAGACAGGGTAAGTACTGACTCCTTACAGGTCAGTGTATAGAAAATCCCAGACAGGGTAAGTCCTGACCCCTGCAGGTCAGTGTAGACATTCACAAACAGTGTAAGTACTGACCCCTGCAGGTCAGTGTAGACATTCACAGACAGTGTAAGTACTGACTCCCTACAGGTCAGTGTAGACATTCACAAACAGTGTAAGTACTGACCCCTGCAGGTCAGGGTAGACAATCACAGACATTGTAAGTACTGACCCCTGCAGGTCAGTGTGTAGACAATCACAGACAGTGTAAGTACTGACTCCCTGCAGGTCAGTGTAGACAATCACAGACATTGTAAGTACTGACTCCTGCAGGTCAGTGTAGACATTCACAGACAGTGTAAGTACTGACCCCCTGCAGGAGAGTGTAGACAAACCCAGACAGTGTAAGTACTGACTCCCTACAGGTCAGTGTAGACATTCACAGACAGTGTAAGTACTGACTCCCTACAGGTCAGTGTAGACAATCACAGACAGTGTAAGTACTGACTCCCTACAGGTCAATGTAGACAACCACAGACAGTGTAAGTACTGACTCCCAACAGGTCAGTGTAGACATTCACAGACAGGGTAAGTACTGACTCCTTACAGGACAGTGTATAGACAATCCCAGACAGGGTAAGTCCTGACCCCTGCAGGTCAGTGTAGACATTCACAAACAGTGTAAGTACTGACCCCTGCAGGTCAGTGTAGACATTCACAGACAGGGTAAGTCCTGACCCCTGCAGGTCAGTGTAGACATTCACAAACAGTGTAAGTACTGACCCCTGCAGGTCAGTGTAGACATTCACAGACAGTGTAAGTACTGACTCCCTACAGGTCAGTGTAGACATTCACAAACAGTGTAAGTACTGACCCCTGCAGGTCAGGGTAGACAATCACAGACATTGTAAGTACTGACCCCTGCAGGTCAGTGTAGACATTCACAGACAGTGTAAGTACTGACCCCCTGCTGGAGAGTATAGACAATCCCAGACAGTGTAAGTACTGACTCCCTGCAGGTCAGTGTAGACAATCACAAACAGTGTAGTTACTGACTCCCTACAGGTCAGTGTAGACCATCACAGACATTGTAAGTACTGACCCCTGCAGGTCAGTGTAGACATTCACAGACAGTGTAAGTATTGACTCCCTACAGGTCAGTGTAGACAACCACAGACAGTGTAAGTACTGACTCCCTACAGGTCAGTGTAGACATTCACAGACAGTGTAAGTACTGACTCCCTACAGGTCAGTGTAGACATTCACAGACAGGGTAAGTACTGACTCCTTACAGGTCAGTGTATAGACAATCCCAGACAGGGTAAGTCCTGACCCCTGCAGGTCAGTGTAGACATTCACAAACAGTGTAAGTACTGACCCCTGCAGGTCAGTGTAGACATTCACAGACAGTGTAAGTACTGACTCCCTACAGGTCAGTGTAGACATTCACAAACAGTGTAAGTACTGACCCCTGCAGGTCAGGGTAGACAATCACAGACAGTGTAAGTACTGACCCCTGCAGGTCAGTGTGTAGACAATCACAGACAGTGCAAGTACTGACTCCCTGCAGGTCAGTGTAGACAATCACAGACATTGTAAGTACTGACCCCTGCAGGTCAGTGTAGACATTCACAGACAGTGTAAGTACTGACCCCCTGCAGGAGAGTGTAGACAAACCCAGACAGTGTAAGTACTGACTCCCTGCAGGTCAGTGTAGACAATCCCAGACAGTGTAAGTACTGACTCCCTACAGGTCAGTGTAGACAATCACAGACAGTGTAAGTACTGACGCCGTACAGATCAATGTAGACATTCACAGACAGTGTAGGTACTGACTCCCTACAGGTCAGTGTAGACAATCACAGACATTGTAAGTACTGACCCCTGCAGGTCAGTGTAGACATTCACAGACAGTGTAAGTATTGACTCCCTACAGGTCAGTGTAGACATTCACAAACAGTGTAAGTACTGACCCCTGCAGGTCAGGGTAGACAATCACAGACATTGTAAGTACTGACCCCTGCAGGTCAGTGTAGACATTCACAGACAGTGTAAGTACTGACCCCCTGCTGGAGAGTATAGACAATCCCAGACAGTGTAAGTACTGACTCCCTGCAGGTCAGTGTAGACAATCACAAACAGTGTAGTTACTGACTCCCTACAGGTCAGTGTAGACCATCACAGACATTGTAAGTACTGACCCCTGCAGGTCAGTGTAGACATTCACAGACAGTGTAAGTATTGACTCCCTACAGGTCAGTGTAGACAACCACAGACAGTGTAAGTACTGACTCCCTACAGGTCAGTGTAGACATTCACAGACAGTGTAAGTACTGACTCCCTACAGGTCAGTGTAGACATTCACAGACAGGGTAAGTACTGACTCCTTACAGGTCAGTGTATAGACAATCCCAGACAGGGTAAGTCCTGACCCCTGCAGGTCAGTGTAGACATTCACAAACAGTGTAAGTACTGACCCCTGCAGGTCAGTGTAGACATTCACAGACAGTGTAAGTACTGACTCCCTACAGGTCAGTGTAGACATTCACAAACAGTGTAAGTACTGACCCCTGCAGGTCAGGGTAGACAATCACAGACAGTGTAAGTACTGACCCCTGCAGGTCAGTGTGTAGACAATCACAGACAGTGCAAGTACTGACTCCCTGCAGGTCAGTGTAGACAATCACAGACATTGTAAGTACTGACCCCTGCAGGTCAGTGTAGACATTCACAGACAGTGTAAGTACTGACCCCCTGCAGGAGAGTGTAGACAAACCCAGACAGTGTAAGTACTGACTCCCTGCAGGTCAGTGTAGACAATCCCAGACAGTGTAAGTACTGACTCCCTACAGGTCAGTGTAGACAAACACAGACAGTGTAAGTACTGACTCCCTACAGGTCAGTGTAGACAATCACAGACAGTGTAAGTACTGACGCCGTACAGATCAATGTAGACATTCACAGACAGTGTAGGTACTGACTCCCTACAGGTCAGTGTAGACAATCACAGACATTGTAAGTACTGACCCCTGCAGGTCAGTGTAGACATTCACAGACAGTGTAAGTATTGACTCCCTACAGGTCAGTGTAGACAACCACAGACAGTGTAAGTACTGACTCCCTACAGGTCAGTGTAGACATTCACAGACAGTTTAAGTACTGACTCCCTACAGGTCAGTTTAGACATTCATTCACAGACAGTGTAAGTACTGACTCCCTACAGGTCAATGTAGACAATCACAGACATTGTAAGTACTGACTCCCTGCAGGTCAGTGTAGTCAATCACAGACATTGTAAGTACTGACACCCTGCAGGTCAATGTAGACAATCACAGACAGTGTAAGTACTGACTCCCTACAAGTCAGTGTAGACAACCACAGACAGTGTAAGTACTGACTCCCTACAGGTCAGTGTAGACATTCACAGACAGTGTAAGTACTGACTCCCTACAGGTCAGTTTAGACATTCATTCATAGACAGTGTAAGTACTGACTCCCTACAGGTCAATGTAGACAATCACAGACATTGTAAGTACTGACTCCCTGCAGGTCAGTGTAGACAATCACAGACATTGTAAGTACTGACTCCCTGCAGGTCAATGTAGACAATCACAGACAGTGTAAGTACTGACTCCCTACAGGTCAATGTAGACAACCACAGACAGTGTAAGTACTGACTCCCTACAGGTCAGTGTAGACATTCACAGACAGTGTAAGTACTGACTCCCTACAGGTCAGTGTAGACATTCACAGACAGGGTAAGTACTGACTCCTTACAGGTCAGTGTATAGACAATCCCAGACAGGGTAAGTCCTGACCCCTGCAGGTCAGTGTAGACATTCACAAACAGTGTAAGTACTGACCCCTGCAGGTCAGTGTAGACATTCACAGACAGTGTAAGTACTGACTCCCTACAGGTCAGTGTAGACATTCACAAACAGTGTAAGTACTGACCCCTGCAGGTCAGGGTAGACAATCACAGACAGTGTAAGTACTGACACCCTGCAGGTCAATGTAGACAATCCCAGACAGTGTAAGTACTGACTCCCTACAGGTCAGTGTAGACAATCCCAGACAGTGTAAGTACTGACTCCCTTCAGGTCAGTGTAGACAATCACATACAGTGTAGGTACTGAATCCCTACAGGTCAGTGTAGACAATCACAGACAGTGTAAGTACTGACTCCCTACAGGTCAGTGTAGACAATCCCAGACAGTGTAGGTACTGACACCCTACAGGTCAGTGTAGACAATCCCAGACAGTGTAAGTACTGACACCCTACAGGTCAGTGTAGACAATCCCAGACAGTGTAGGTACTGACTCCCTACAGGTCAGTGTAGACAACCACAGACAGTGTAGGTACTGACACCCTACAGGTCAGTGTAGACAATCACAGACAGTGTAAGTACTGACCCCTGCAGGTCAGTGTAGACAATCACAGACAGTGTAAGTACTGACTCCCTACAGGTCAGTGTAGACATTCACAGACAGTGTAAGTACTGACTCCCTACAGGTCAGTGTAGACATTCACAGACAGGGTAAGTACTGACTCCTTACAGGTCAGTGTATAGACAATCCCAGACAGGGTAAGTCCTGACCCCTGCAGGTCAGTGTAGACATTCACAAACAGTGTAAGTACTGACCCCTGCAGGTCAGTGTAGACATTCACAGACAGTGTAAGTACTGACTCCCTACAGGTCAGTGTAGACATTCACAAACAGTGTAAGTACTGACCCCTGCAGGTCAGGGTAGACAATCACAGACAGTGTAAGTACTGACCCCTGCAGGTCAGTGTGTAGACAATCACAGACAGTGCAAGTACTGACCCCCTGCAGGAGAGTGTAGACAAACCCAGACAGTGTAAGTACTGACTCCCTGCAGGTCAGTGTAGACAATCCCAGACAGTGTAAGTACTGACTCCCTACAGGTCAGTGTAGACAATCACAGACAGTGTAAGTACTGACGCCGTACAGATCAATGTAGACATTCACAGACAGTGTAGGTACTGACTCCCTACAGGTCAGTGTAGACAATCACAGACATTGTAAGTACTGACCCCTGCAGGTCAGTGTAGACATTCACAGACAGTGTAAGTATTGACTCCCTACAGGTCAGTGTAGACATTCACAAACAGTGTAAGTACTGACCCCTGCAGGTCAGGGTAGACAATCACAGACATTGTAAGTACTGACCCCTGCAGGTCAGTGTAGACATTCACAGACAGTGTAAGTACTGACCCCCTGCTGGAGAGTATAGACAATCCCAGACAGTGTAAGTACTGACTCCCTGCAGGTCAGTGTAGACAATCACAAACAGTGTAGTTACTGACTCCCTACAGGTCAGTGTAGACCATCACAGACATTGTAAGTACTGACCCCTGCAGGTCAGTGTAGACATTCACAGACAGTGTAAGTATTGACTCCCTACAGGTCAGTGTAGACAACCACAGACAGTGTAAGTACTGACTCCCTACAGGTCAGTGTAGACATTCACAGACAGTGTAAGTACTGACTCCCTACAGGTCAGTGTAGACATTCACAAACAGTGTAAGTACTGACCCCTGCAGGTCAGGGTAGACAATCACAGACAGTGTAAGTACTGACCCCTGCAGGTCAGTGTGTAGACAATCACAGACAGTGCAAGTACTGACTCCCTGCAGGTCAGTGTAGACAATCACAGACATTGTAAGTACTGACCCCTGCAGGTCAGTGTAGACATTCACAGACAGTGTAGGTACTGACCCCCTGCAGGAGAGTGTAGACAAACCCAGACAGTGTAAGTACTGACTCCCTGCAGGTCAGTGTAGACAATCACAGACAGTTAAAGTACCGACTCCCTACAGGTCAGTGTAGACAAACACAGACAGTGTAAGTACTGACTCCCTACAGGTCAGTGTAGACATTCACAGACAGTGTAAGTACTGACTCCCTACAGGTCAGTGTAGACAATCCCAGACAGTGTAAGTACTGACTCCCTACAGGTCAGTGTAGACAAACACAGACAGTGTAAGTACTGACTCCCTACAGGTCAGTGTAGACAATCACAGACAGTGTAAGTACTGACGCCGTACAGATCAATGTAGACATTCACAGACAGTGTAGGTACTGACTCCCTACAGGTCAGTGTAGACAATCACAGACATTGTAAGTACTGACCCCTGCAGGTCAGTGTAGACATTCACAGACAGTGTAAGTATTGACTCCCTACAGGTCAGTGTAGACAACCACAGACAGTGTAAGTACTGACTCCCTACAGGTCAGTGTAGACATTCACAGACAGTGTAAGTACTGACTCCCTACAGGTCAGTTTAGACATTCATTCACAGACAGTGTAAGTACTGACTCCCTACAGGTCAATGTAGACAATCACAGACATTGTAAGTACTGACTCCCTGCAGGTCAGTGTAGACAATCACAGACATTGTAAGTACTGACACCCTGCAGGTCAATGTAGACAATCACAGACAGTGTAAGTACTGACTCCCTACAAGTCAGTGTAGACAACCACAGACAGTGTAAGTACTGACTCCCTACAGGTCAGTGTAGACATTCACAGACAGTGTAAGTACTGACTCCCTACAGGTCAGTTTAGACATTCATTCACAGACAGTGTAAGTACTGACTCCCTACAGGTCAATGTAGACAATCACAGACATTGTAAGTACTGACTCCCTGCAGGTCAGTGTAGACAATCACAGACATTGTAAGTACTGACTCCCTGCAGGTCAATGTAGACAATCACAGACAGTGTAAGTACTGACTCCCTACAGGTCAATGTAGACAACCACAGACAGTGTAAGTACTGACTCCCTACAGGTCAGTGTAGACATTCACAGACAGTGTAAGTACTGACTCCCTACAGGTCAGTGTAGACATTCACAGACAGGGTAAGTACTGACTCCTTACAGGTCAGTGTATAGACAATCCCAGACAGGGTAAGTCCTGACCCCTGCAGGTCAGTGTAGACATTCACAAACAGTGTAAGTACTGACCCCTGCAGGTCAGTGTAGACATTCACAGACAGTGTAAGTACTGACTCCCTACAGGTCAGTGTAGACATTCACAAACAGTGTAAGTACTGACCCCTGCAGGTCAGGGTAGACAATCACAGACAGTGTAAGTACTGACACCCTGCAGGTCAATGTAGACAATCCCAGACAGTGTAAGTACTGACTCCCTACAGGTCAGTGTAGACAATCCCAGACAGTGTAAGTACTGACTCCCTTCAGGTCAGTGTAGACAATCACATACAGTGTAGGTACTGAATCCCTACAGGTCAGTGTAGACAATCACAGACAGTGTAAGTACTGACTCCCTACAGGTCAGTGTAGACAATCCCAGACAGTGTAGGTACTGACACCCTACAGGTCAGTGTAGACAATCCCAGACAGTGTAAGTACTGACACCCTACAGGTCAGTGTAGACAATCCCAGACAGTGTAGGTACTGACTCCCTACAGGTCAGTGTAGACAACCACAGACAGTGTAGGTACTGACACCCTACAGGTCAGTGTAGACAATCACAGACAGTGTAAGTACTGACCCCTGCAGGTCAGTGTAGACAATCACAGACAGTGTAAGTACTGACTCCCTACAGGTCAGTGTAGACATTCACAGAGAGTGTAAGTACTGACTCCCTACAGGTCAGTGTAGACATTCACAGACAGGGTAAGTACTGACTCCTTACAGGTCAGTGTATAGACAATCCCAGACAGGGTAAGTCCTGACCCCTGCAGGTCAGTGTAGACATTCACAAACAGTGTAAGTACTGACCCCTGCAGGTCAGTGTAGACATTCACAGACAGTGTAAGTACTGACTCCCTACAGGTCAGTGTAGACATTCACAAACAGTGTAAGTACTGACCCCTGCAGGTCAGGGTAGACAATCACAGACAGTGTAAGTACTGACCCCTGCAGGTCAGTGTGTAGACAATCACAGACAGTGTAAGTACTGACTCCCTGCAGGTCAGTGTAGACAATCACAGACATTGTAAGTACTGACCCCTGCAGGTCAGTGTAGACATTCACAGACAGTGTAAGTACTGACCCCCTGCAGGAGAGTGTAGACAAACACAGACAGTGTAAGTACTGACTCCCTGCAGGTCAGTGTAGACAATCCCAGACAGTGTAAGTACTGACTCCCTACAGGTCAGTGTAGACAAACACAGACAGTGTAAGTACTGACTCCCTACAGGTCAGTGTAGACAATCACAGACAGTGTAAGTACTGACGCCGTACAGATCAATGTAGACATTCACAAACAGTGTAGGTACTGACTCCCTACAGGTCAGTGTAGACAATCACAGACATTGTAAGTACTGACCCCTGCAGGTCAGTGTAGACATTCACAGACAGTGTAAGTATTGACTCCCTACAGGTCAGTGTAGACAACCACAGACAGTGTAAGTACTGACTCCCTACAGGTCAGTGTAGACATTCACAGACAGTGTAAGTACTGACTCCCTACAGGTCAGTTTAGACATTCATTCACAGACAGTGTAAGTACTGACTCCCTACAGGTCAATGTAGACAATCACAGACATTGTAAGTACTGACTCCCTGCAGGTCAGTGTAGACAATCACAGACAGTGTAAGTACTGACTCCCTACAGGTCAATGTAGACAATCACAGACAGTGTAAGTACTGACTCCCTACAGGTCAATGTAGACAACCACAGACAGTGTAAGTACTGACTCCCTACAGGTCAATGTAGACATTCACAGACAGTGTAAGTACTGACTCCCTACAGGTCAGTGTAGACATTCACAGACAGTGTAAGTACTGACTCCCTACAGGTCAGTGTAGACATTCACAGACAGGGTAAGTACTGACTCCTCACAGGTCAGTGTATAGACAATCCCAGACAGGGTAAGTCCTGACCCCTGCAGGTCAGTGTAGACATTCACAAACAGTGTAAGTACTGACCCTGCAGGTCAATGTAGACATTCACAGACAGTGTAAGTACTGACTCCCTACAGGTCAGTGTAGACATTCACAAACAGTGTAAGTACTGACCCCTGCAGGTCAGGGTAGACAATCACAGACAGTGTAAGTACTGACACCCTGCAGGTCAATGTAGACAATCCCAGACAGTGTAAGTACTGACTCCCTACAGGTCAGTGTAGACAATCCCAGACAGTGTAAGTACTGACTCCCTTCAGGTCAGTGTAGACAATCACATACAGTGCAGGTACTGACACCCTACAGGTCAGTGTAGACAATCACAGACAGTGTAAGTACTGACTCCCTACAGGTCAGTGTAGACAATCCCAGACAGTGTAGGTACTGACACCCTACAGGTCAGTGTAGACAATCCCAGACAGTGTAAGTACTGACACCCTACAGGTCAGTGTAGACAATCCCAGACAGTGTAGGTACTGACTCCCTACAGGTCAGTGTAGACAACCACAGACAGTGTAGGTACTGACACCCTACAGGTCAGTGTAGACAATCACAGACAGTGTGAGTACTGACCCCTGCAGGTCAGTGTAGACAATCACAGACAGTGTAAATACTGACTCCCTACAGGTCAGTGTAGACAATCACAGACAGTGTAAGTACTGACTCCCTACAGGTCAGTGTAGACAATCACAGACAGTGTAAGTACTGACTCCCTACAGGTCAATGTAGACATTCACAGACAGTGTAAGTACTGACTCCCTACAGGTCAGTGTAGACAATCACAGACAGGGTAAGTACTGAGTCCCTACAAGTCAGTGTAGACAATCACAGACAGTGTAAGTACTGACTCCCTACAGGTCAGTGTAGACAATCACAGACAGTGTAAGTACTGACTCCCTAGGGGTCAATGTAAAGACAATCCAAGACAGGGTAAGTACTGACCCCTGCAGGTCAGTGTAGACATTCACAGACAGTGTAAGTACTGACTCCTTACAGGTCAGTGTATAGACAATCCCAGACAGTGTAAGTACTGACTCCCTACAGGTCAGTGTAGACATTCACAGACAGTGTAAGTACTGACTCCCTACAGGTCAGTTTAGACATTCATTCACAGACAGTGTAGGTACTGACTCCCTACAGGTCAATGTAGACAATCACAGACAGTGTAAGTACTGACTCCCTGCAGGTCAGTGTAGACATTCACAGACAGTGTAAGTACTGACTCCCTGCAGGTCCGTGTAGACAATCACAGACAGTGTAAGTACTGACTCCCTACAGGTCAGTGTAGACAATCACAGACAGTGTAAGTACTGACTCCCTAGGGGTCAATGTAAAGACAATCCAAGACAGGGTAAGTACTGACCCCTGCAGGTCAGTGTAGACATTCACAGACAGTGTAAGTACTGACTCCTTACAGGTCAGTGTATAGACAATCCCAGACAGGGTAAGTCCTGACCCCTGCAGGTCAGTGTAGACATTCACAAACAATGTAAGTACTGACCCCTGCAGGTCAGTGTAGACATTCACAGACAGTGTAAGTACTGACTCCCTACAGGTCAGTGTAGACAATCACAGACAGTGTAAGTACTGACTCCCTACAGGTCAGTGTAGACATTCACAGACAGTGTAAGTACTGACTCCCTACAGGTCAGTGTAGACAATCACAGACAGTGTAAGTACTGACTCCCTACAGGTCAGTGTAGACATTCACAGACAGTGTAAGTACTGACTCCCTACAGGTCAGTGTAGACATTCACAGACAGGGTAAGTACTGACTCCCTACAGGTCAGTGTAGACATTCACAGACAGTGTAAGTACTGACTCCCTACAGGTCAGTGTAGACATTCACAGACAGTGTAAGTACTGACTCCCTGCAGGTCAATGTAGACAATCCCAGACAGTGTAAGTACTGACTCCCTACAGGTCAGTGTAGACATTCACAGACAGTGTAAGTACTGACTCCCTACAGGTCAGTGTAGACATTCACAGACAGTGTAAGTACTGACTCCCTACAGGTCATTGTAGACAATCACAGACAGTGTAAGTACTGACTCCCTACAGGTCAGTGTAGACATTCACAGACAGTGTAAGTACTGACTCCCTTCAGGTCAGTGTAGACAATCACATACAGTGTAGGTACTGACACCCTACAGGTCAGTCTAGACAATCACAGACAGTGTAAGTACTGACTCCCTACAGGTCAGTGTAGACAATCCCAGACAGTGTAGGTACTGACACCCTACAGGTCAGTGTAGACAATCCCAGACAGTGTAAGTACTGACACCCTACAGGTCAGTGTAGACAATCACAGACAGTGTAGGTACTGACACCCTACAGGTCAGTGTAGACAATCACAGACAGTGTAAGTACTGACCCCTGCAGGTCAGTGTAGACAATCACAGACAGTGTAAGTACTGACTCCCTACAGGTCAGCGTAGACAATCACAGACAGTGTAAGTACTGACTCCCTACAGGTCAATGTAGACATTCACAGACAGTGTAAGTACTGACTCCCTACAGGTCAGTGTAGACAATCACAGACAGTGTAAGTACTGACTCCCTACAAGTCAGTGTAGACAATCACAGACAGTGTAAGTACTGACTCCCTACAGGTCAGTGTAAAGACAATCCAAGACAGGGTAAGTACTGACCCCTGCAGGTCAGTGTAGACATTCACAGACAGTGTAAGTACTGACTCCTTACAGGTTAGTGTATAGACAATCCCAGACAGGGTAAGTCCTGACCCCTGCAGGTCAGTGTAGACATTCACAAACAGTGTAAGTACTGACCCCTGCAGGTCAGTGTAGACATTCACAGACAGTGTAAGTACTGACTCCCTACAGGTCAGTGTAGACATTCACAAACAGTGTAAGTACTGACCCCTGCAGGTCAGGGTAGACAATCACAGACAGTGTAAGTACTGACCCCTGCAGGTCAGTGTCAACAATCACAGACAGTGTAAGTACTGACCCCTGCAGGTCAGTGTGTAGACAATCCCAGACAGTGTAAGTACTGACTCCCTGCAGGTCAGTGTAGACAATCAAAGACATTGTAAGTACTGACCCCTGCAGGTCAGTGTAGACATTCACAGACAGTGTAAGTACTGACCCCCTGCAGGAGAGTGTAGACAATCCCAGACAGTGTAAGTACTGACTCCCTGCAGGTCAGTGTAGACAAACATAGACAGTGTAAGTACTGACTCCCTACAGGTCAGTCTAGACAATCCCAGACAGTGTAAGTACTGACGCCGTACAGGTCAGTGTAGACAATCACAGACATTGTAAGTACTGACCCCTGCAGGTCAGTGTAGACATTCACAGACAGTGTAAGTATTGACTCCCTACAGGTCAGTGTAGACAACCACAGACAGTGTAAGTACTGACTCCCTACAGGTCAGTGTAGACATTCACAGACAGTGTAAGTACTGACTCCCTACAGGTCAGTGTAGACAATCACAGACAGTGTAAGTACTGACTCCCTACAGGTCAATGTAGACAACCACAGACAGTGTAAGTACCGACTCCCTACAGGTCAGTGTAGACATTCACAGACAGTGTAAATACTGACTCCCTACAGGTCAGTGTAGACAATCACAGACAGTGTAAGTACTGACCCCCTGCAGGTCAGTGTATAGACAATCACAGACAGTGTAGGTACTGACCCCCTACAGGTCCGTGTAGACAATCACAGACAGTGTAAGTACCGACTCCCTACAGGTCAGTGTAGACAACCACAGACAGTGTTAGTACTGACTCCCTACAGGTCAGTGTAGACAACCACAGACAGTGTAGGTACTGACTCCCTACAGGTCAATGTAGACATTCACAGACAGTGTAAGTACTGACTCCCTACAGGTCAGTGTAGACAATCACAGACAGTGTAAGTACTGACTCCCTACCGGTCAGTGTAGACATTCACAGACAGTGTAAGTACTGACCCCTGCAGGTCAGTGTGTAGACAATCCCAGACAGTGTAAGTACTGACTCCCTGCAGGTCAGTGTAGACAATCACAGACATTGTAAGTACTGACCCCTGCAGGTCAGTGTAGACATTCACAGACAGTGTAAATACTGACCCCCTGCAGGAGAGTGTAGACAATCCCAGACAGTGTAAGTACTGACTCCCTGCAGGTCAGTGTAGACAAACATAGACAGTGTAAGTACTGACTCCCTACAGGTCAGTCTAGACAATCCCAGACAGTGTAAGTACTGACGCCGTACAGGTCAGTGTAGACAATCACAGACATTGTAAGTACTGACCCCTGCAGGTCAATGTAGACATTCACAGACATTGTAAGTACTGACCCCTGCAGGTCAGTGTAGACAATCACAGACATTGTAAGTACTGACCCCTGCAGGTCAATGTAGACAATCCCAGACAGTGTAAGTACTGACGCCGTACAGGTCAATGAAGACAATCCCAGACAGTGTAAGTACTGACTCCCTACAGGTCAGTGTAGACAATCACAGACATTGTAAGTACTGACCCCTGCAGGTCAGTGTAGACATTCACAGACAGTGTAAGTATTGACTCCCTACATGTCAGTGTAGACAACCACAGACAGTGTAAGTACTGACTCCCTACAGGTCAGTGTAGACATTCACAGACAGTGTAAGTACTGACTCCCTACAGGTCAGTGTAGACAATCACAGACAGTGTAGGTACTGACTCCCTACAGGTCAATGTAGACATTCACAGACAGTTTAAGTACTGACTCCCTACAGGTCAGTGTAGACAATCACAGACAGTGTAAGTACTGACTCCCTACCGGTCAGTGTAGACATTCACAGACAGTGTAAGTACTGACCCCTGCAGGTCAGTGTGTAGACAATCCCAGACAGTGTAAGTACTGACTCCCTGCAGGTCAGTGTAGACAATCACAGACATTGTAAGTACTGACCCCTGCAGGTCAGTGTAGACATTCACAGACAGTGTAAATACTGACCCCCTGCAGGAGAGTGTAGACAATCCCAGACAGTGTAAGTACTGACTCCCTGCAGGTCAGTGTAGACAAACATAGACAGTGTAAGTACTGACTCCCTACAGGTCAGTCTAGACAATCCCAGACAGTGTAAGTACTGACGCCGTACAGGTCAGTGTAGACAATCACAGACATTGTAAGTACTGACCCCTGCAGGTCAATGTAGACATTCACAGACATTGTAAGTACTGACCCCTGCAGGTCAGTGTAGACAATCACAGACATTGTAAGTACTGACCCCTGCAGGTCAATGTAGACAATCCCAGACAGTGTAAGTACTGACGCCGTACAGGTCAATGAAGACAATCCCAGACAGTGTAAGTACTGACTCCCTACAGGTCAGTGTAGACAATCACAGACATTGTAAGTACTGACCCCTGCAGGTCAGTGTAGACATTCACAGACAGTGTAAGTATTGACTCCCTACATGTCAGTGTAGACAACCACAGACAGTGTAAGTACTGACTCCCTACAGGTCAGTGTAGACATTCACAGACAGTGTAAGTACTGACTCCCTACAGGTCAGTGTAGACAATCACAGACAGTGTAAGTACTGACTCCCTACAGGTCAATGTAGACAACCACAGACAGTGTAAGTACTGACTCCCTACAGGTCAGTGTAGACAATCCCAGACAGTGTAAGTACTGACACCCTACAGGTCAGTGTAGACAATCCCAGACAGTGTAGGTACTGACACCCTACAGGTCAGTGTAGACAATCACAGACAGTGTAAGTACTGACCCCTGCAGGTCAGTGTAGACAATCACAGACAGTGTAAGTACTGACTCCCTACAGGTCAGCGTAGACAATCACAGACAGTGTAAGTACTGACTCCCTACAGGTCAATGTAGACATTCACAGACATTGTAAGTACTGACCCCTGCAGGTCAGTGTAGACAATCACAGACATTGTAAGTACTGACCCCTGCAGGTCAATGTAGACAATCCCAGACAGTGTAAGTACTGACGCCGTACAGGTCAATGAAGACAATCCCAGACAGTGTAAGTACTGACTCCCTACAGGTCAGTGTAGACAATCACAGACATTGTAAGTACTGACCCCTGCAGGTCAGTGTAGACATTCACAGACAGTGTAAGTATTGACTCCCTACATGTCAGTGTAGACAACCACAGACAGTGTAAGTACTGACTCCCTACAGGTCAGTGTAGACATTCACAGACAGTGTAAGTACTGACTCCCTACAGGTCAGTGTAGACAATCACAGACAGTGTAAGTACTGACTCCCTACAGGTCAATGTAGACAACCACAGACAGTGTAAGTACTGACTCCCTACAGGTCAGTGTAGACAATCCCAGACAGTGTAAGTACTGACACCCTACAGGTCAGTGTAGACAATCCCAGACAGTGTAGGTACTGACACCCTACAGGTCAGTGTAGACAATCACAGACAGTGTAAGTACTGACCCCTGCAGGTCAGTGTAGACAATCACAGACAGTGTAAGTACTGACTCCCTACAGGTCAGCGTAAACAATCACAGACAGTGTAAGTACTGACTCCCTACAGGTCAATGTAGACATTCACAGACAGTGTAAGTACTGACTCCCTACAGGTCAGTGTAGACAATCACAGACAGTGTAAGTACTGACCCCTGCAGGTCAGTGTAGACATTCACAGACAGTGTAAGTACTGACTCCCTGCAGGTCAGTGTAGACAAACATAGACAGTGTAAGTACTGACTCCCTACAGGTCAGTGTAGACAATCCCAGACAGTGTAAGTACTGACACCCTACAGGTCAGTGTAGACAATCCCAGACAGTGTAGGTACTGACACCCTACAGGTCAGTGTAGACAATCACAGACAGTGTAAGTACTGACCCCTGCAGGTCAGTGTAGACAATCACAGACAGTGTAAGTACTGACTCCCTACAGGTCAGTGTAGACATTCACAGACAGTGTAAGTACTGACCCCTGCAGGTCAGTGTGTAGACAATCCCAGACAGTGTAAGTACTGACTCCCTGCAGGTCAGTGTAGACAATCCCAGACATTGTAAGTACTGACCCCTGCAGGTCAGTGTAGACAATCACAGACATTGTAAGTACTGACCCCTGCAGGTCAGTGTAGACATTCACAGACATTGTAAGTACTGACCCCTGCAGGTCAGTGTAGACAATCACAGACATTGTAAGTACTGACCCCTGCAGGTCAATGTAGACAATCCCAGACAGTGTAAGTACTGACGCCGTACAGGTCAATGAAGACAATCCCAGACAGTGTAAGTACTGACTCCCTACAGGTCAGTGTAGACAATCACAGACATTGTAAGTACTGACCCCTGCAGGTCAGTGTAGACATTCACAGACAGTGTAAGTATTGACTCCCTACATGTCAGTGTAGACAACCACAGACAGTGTAAGTACTGACTCCCTACAGGTCAGTGTAGACATTCACAGACAGTGTAAGTACTGACTCCCTACAGGTCAGTGTAGACAATCACAGACAGTGTAAGTACTGACTCCCTACAGGTCAATGTAGACAACCACAGACAGTGTAAGTACTGACTCCCTACAGGTCAGTGTAGACAATCCCAGACAGTGTAAGTACTGACACCCTACAGGTCAGTGTAGACAATCGCAGACAGTGTAGGTACTGACACCCTACAGGTCAGTGTAGACAATCACAGACAGTGTAAGTACTGACCCCTGCAGGTCAGTGTAGACAATCACAGACAGTGTAAGTACTGACTCCCTACAGGTCAGCGTAGACAATCACAGACAGTGTAAGTACTGACTCCCTACAGGTCAATGTAGACATTCACAGACAGTGTAAGTACTGACTCCCTACAGGTCAGTGTAGACAATCACAGACAGTGTAAGTACTGACTCCCTACAGGTCAGTGTAAAGACAATCCAAGACAGGGTAAGTACTGACCCCTGCAGGTCAGTGTAGATATTCACAGACAGTGTAAGTACTGACTCCTTACAGGTTAGTGTATAGACAATCCCAGACAGGGTAAGTCCTGACCCCTGCAGGTCAGTGTAGACATTCACAGACAGTGTAAGTACTGACTCCCTGCAGGTCAGTGTAGACAATCACAGACATTGTAAGTACTGACCCCTGCAGGTCAGGGTAGACAATCACAGACAGTGTAAGTACTGACCCCCTGCAGGAGAGTGTAGACAATCCCAGACAGTGTAAGTACTGACTCCCTGCAGGTCAGTGTAGACAATCACAGACAGTGTAAGTACTGACTCCCTACAGGTCAGTCTAGACAATCACAGACAGTGTAAGTACTGACCCCCTACAGGTCAATGTAGACAATCACAGACAGTGTAAGTACTGACTCCCTACAGGTCAGTGTAGACATTCACAGACAGTGTAGGTACTGACTCCCTACAGGTCAATGTAGACAATCACAGACAGTGTAAGTACTGACTCCCTACAGGTCAGTCTAGACAATCACAGACAGTGTAAGTACTGACTCCCTGCAGGTCAGTGTAGACAATCACAGACATTGTAAGTACTGACTCCCTACAGGTCAGTCTAGACAATCACAGACAGTGTAAGTACTGACCCCCTACAGGTCAATGTAGACAATCACAGACAGTGTAAGTACTGACTCCCTACAGGTCAGTGTAGACAATCCCAGACAGTGTAAGTACTGACTCCCTACCGGTCAGTGTAGACATTCACAGACAGTGTAGGTACTGACTCCCTACAGGTCAATGTAGACAATCACAGACAGTGTAAGAACTGACTCCCTGCAGGCCAGTGTAGACAATCCCAGACAGTGTAAGTACTGACCCCCTACTGGTCAGTGTTGACATTCACAGACAGTGTAAGTACTGACCCCCTGCAGGTCAGTGTAGACAATCACAGACAGTGTAAGAACTGACTCACTGCAGGTCAATGTAGACAATCACAGACAGTGTAAGTATTGACTCCCTACAGGTCAGTGTAGACATTCACAGACAGTGTAAGTACTGACTCCCAACAGGTTAATGTAGACAACCACAGACAGTGTAAGTACTGACTCCCTGCAGGTCAGTGTAGACATTCACAGACAGTGTAAGTACTGACCCCGTGCAGGTCAGTGTAGACAATCACAGACAGTGTAAGAACTGCCTCCCTACAGGTCAGTGTATAGACCTTCCCAGACAGTGTAAGTACTGACCCCCTGCATGTCAGTGTAGACAATCCCAGACATTGTAAGTACTGACTCCCTGCAGGTCAGTGTAGACAATCACAGACAGTGTAAGTACTGACTCCCTACAGGTCAGTGTAGACATTCACAGACAGTGTAGGAAATGACTCCCTGCAGGTCAGTGTAAACATTCACAGACAGTCTAAGAACTGACTCCCCGCAGGTCAATGTAGACAATCACAGACAGTGTAAGTACTGACTCCCTACAGGTCAGTGTAGACAATCCCAGACAGTGTAAGTACTGACTCCCTACAGGTCAGTGTAGACATTCACAGACAGTGTAAGTACTGACTCCCTTCAGGTCAGTGTAGACAATCACATACAGTGTAGGTACTGACACCCTACAGGTCAGTCTAGACAATCACAGACAGTGTAAGTACTGACTCCCTACAGGTCAGTGTAGACAATCCCAGACAGTGTAGGTACTGACACCCTACAGGTCAGTGTAGACAATCCCAGACAGTGTAAGTACTGACACCCTACAGGTCAGTGTAGACAATCACAGACAGTGTAGGTACTGACACCCTACAGGTCAGTGTAGACAATCACAGACAGTGTAAGTACTGACCCCTGCAGGTCAGTGTAGACAATCACAGACAGTGTAGGTACTGACTCCCTACAGGTCAGCGTAGACAATCACAGACAGTGTAAGTACTGACTCCCTACAGGTCAATGTAGACATTCACAGACAGTGTAAGTACTGACTCCCTACAGGTCAGTGTAGACAATCACAGACAGTGTAAGTACTGACTCCCTACAGGTCAGTGTAGACAATCACAGACAGTGTAAGTACTGACTCCCTACAGGTCAGTGTAAAGACAATCCAAGACAGGGTAAGTACTGACCCCTGCAGGTCAGTGTAGACATTCACAGACAGTGTAAGTACTGACTCCTTACAGGTTAGTGTATAGACAATCCCAGACAGGGTAAGTCCTGACCCCTGCAGGTCAGTGTAGACATTCACAAACAGTGTAAGTACTGACCCCTGCAGGTCAGTGTAGACATTCACAGACAGTGTAAGTACTGACTCCCTACAGGTCAGTGTAGACATTCACAAACAGTGTAAGTACTGACCCCTGCAGGTCAGGGTAGACAATCACAGACAGTGTAAGTACTGACCCCTGCAGGTCAGTGTCAACAATCACAGACAGTGTAAGTACTGACCCCTGCAGGTCAGTGTGTAGACAATCCCAGACAGTGTAAGTACTGACTCCCTGCAGGTCAGTGTAGACAATCAAAGACATTGTAAGTACTGACCCCTGCAGGTCAGTGTAGACATTCACAGACAGTGTAAGTACTGACCCCCTGCAGGAGAGTGTAGACAATCCCAGACAGTGTAAGTACTGACTCCCTGCAGGTCAGTGTAGACAAACATAGACAGTGTAAGTACTGACTCCCTACAGGTCAGTCTAGACAATCCCAGACAGTGTAAGTACTGACGCCGTACAGGTCAGTGTAGACAATCACAGACATTGTAAGTACTGACCCCTGCAGGTCAGTGTAGACATTCACAGACAGTGTAAGTATTGACTCCCTACAGGTCAGTGTAGACAACCACAGACAGTGTAAGTACTGACTCCCTACAGGTCAGTGTAGACATTCACAGACAGTGTAAGTACTGACTCCCTACAGGTCAGTGTAGACAATCACAAACAGTGTAAGTACTGACTCCCTACAGGTCAATGTAGACAACCACAGACAGTGTAAGTACCGACTCCCTACAGGTCAGTGTAGACATTCACAGACAGTGTAAGTACTGACTCCCTACAGGTCAGTGTAGACAATCACAGACAGTGTAAGTACTGACCCCCTGCAGGTCAGTGTATAGACAATCACAGACAGTGTAGGTACTGACCCCCTACAGGTCCGTGTAGACAATCACAGACAGTGTAAGTACCGACTCCCTACAGGTCAGTGTAGACAACCACAGACAGTGTTAGTACTGACTCCCTACAGGTCAGTGTAGACAACCACAGACAGTGTAGGTACTGACTCCCTACAGGTCAATGTAGACATTCACAGACAGTGTAAGTACTGACTCCCTACAGGTCAGTGTAGACAATCACAGACAGTGTAAGTACTGACTCCCTACCGGTCAGTGTAGACATTCACAGACAGTGTAAGTACTGACCCCTGCAGGTCAGTGTGTAGACAATCCCAGACAGTGTAAGTACTGACTCCCTGCAGGTCAGTGTAGACAATCACAGACATTGTAAGTACTGACCCCTGCAGGTCAGTGTAGACATTCACAGACAGTGTAAGTACTGACCCCCTGCAGGAGAGTGTAGACAATCCCAGACAGTGTAAGTACTGACTCCCTGCAGGTCAGTGTAGACAAACATAGACAGTGTAAGTACTGACTCCCTGCAGGTCAGTGTAGACAACCACAGACAGTGTAAGTACTGACTCCCTGCAGGTCAGTGTAGACAAACATAGACAGTGTAAGTACTGACTCCCTACAGGTCAGTCTAGACAATCCCAGACAGTGTAAGTACTGACGCCGTACAGGTCAATGAAGACAATCTCAGACAGTGTAAGTACTGACTCCCTACAGGTCAGTGTAGACAATCACAGACAGTGTAAGTACTGACTCCCTACAGGTCAGTGTAGACATTCACAGACAGTGTAAGTACTGACTCCCTACAGGTCAGTGTAGACAATCACAGACAGTGTAAGTACTGACTCCCTACAGGTCAGTGTAGACAATCACAGACATTGTAAGTACTGACCCCTGCAGGTCAGTGTAGACATTCACAGACAGTGTAAGTATTGACTCCCTACATGTCAGTGTAGACAACCACAGACAGTGTAAGTACTGACTCCCTACAGGTCAGTGTAGACATTCACAGACAGTGTAAGTACTGACTCCCTACAGGTCAGTGTAGACAATCACAGACAGTGTAAGTACTGACTCCCTACAGGTCAGTGTAGACAATCACAGACAGTGTAAGTACTGACTCCCTACAGGTCAGTGTAAAGACAATCCAAGACAGGGTAAGTACTGACCCCTGCAGGTCAGTGTAGACATTCACAGACAGTGTAAGTACTGACTCCTTACAGGTTAGTGTATAGACAATCCCAGACAGGGTAAGTCCTGACCCCTGCAGGTCAGTGTAGACATTCACAGACAGTGTAAGTACTGACTCCCTACAGGTCAGTGTAGACATTCACAAACAGTGTAAGTACTGACCCCTGCAGGTCAGGGTAGACAATCACAGACAGTGTAAGTACTGACCCCTGCAGGTCAGTGTCAACAATCACCGACAGTGTAAGTACTGACCCCTGCAGGTCAGTGTGTAGACAATCCCAGACAGTGTAAGTACTGACTCCCTGCAGGTCAGTGTAGACAATCACAGACATTGTAAGTACTGACCCCTGCAGGTCAGTGTAGACATTCACAGACAGTGTAAGTACTGACCCCCTGCAGGTCAGTGTAGACAAACATAGACAGTGTAAGTACTGACTCCCTACAGGTCAGTCTAGACAATCACAGACAGTGTAAGTACTGACCCCCTACAGGTCAATGTAGACAATCACAGACAGTGTAAGTACTGACTCCCTACAGGTCAGTGTAGACAATCCCAGACAGTGTAAGTACTGACTCCCTACCGGTCAGTGTAGACATTCACAGACAGTGTAGGTACTGACTCCCTACAGGTCAATGTAGACATTCACAGACAGTGTAAGTACTGACTCCCTACAGGTCAGTGTAGACAATCCCAGACAGTGTAAGTACTGACTCCCTACAGGTCAGTGTAGACATTCACAGACAGTGTAGGTACTGACTCCCTACAGGTCAATGTAGACATTCACAGACAGTGTAAGTACTGACTCCCTACAGGTCAGTGTAGACAATCACAGACAGTGTAAGTACTGACTCCCTACAGGTCAATGTAGACAACCACAGACAGTGTAAGTACTGACTCCCTACAGGTCAGTGTAGACAATCCCAGACAGTGTAAGTACTGACACCCTACAGGTCAGTGTAGACAATCCCAGACAGTGTAGGTACTGACACCCTACAGGTCAGTGTAGACAATCACAGACAGTGTAAGTACTGACCCCTGCAAGTCAGTGTAGACAATCACAGACAGTGTAAGTACTGACTCCCTACAGGTCAGCGTAGACAATCACAGACAGTGTAAGTACTGACTCCCTACAGGTCAATGTAGACATTCACAGACAGTGTAAGTACTGACTCCCTACAGGTCAGTGTAGACAATCACAGACAGTGTAAGTACTGACTCCCTACAGGTCAGTGTAGACAATCACAGACAGTGTAAGTACTGACTCCCTACAGGTCAGTGTAAAGACAATCTAAGACAGGGTAAGTACTGACCCCTGCAGGTCAGTGTAGACATTCACAGACAGTGTAAGTACTGACTCCTTACAGGTTAGTGTATAGACAATCCCAGACAGGGTAAGTCCTGACCCCTGCAGGTCAGTGTAGACATTCACAGACAGTGTAAGTACTGACCCCTGCAGGTCAGGGTAGACAATCACAGACAGTGTAAGTACTGACCCCTGCAGGTCAGTGTCAACAATCACCGACAGTGTAAGTACTGACCCCTGCAGGTCAGTGTGTAGACAATCCCAGACAGTGTAAGTACTGACTCCCTGCAGGTCAGTGTAGACAATCACAGACATTGTAAGTACTGACCCCTGCAGGTCAGTGTAGACATTCACAGACAGTGTAAGTACTGACCCCCTGCAGGAGAGTGTAGACAATCCCAGACAGTGTAAGTACTGACTCCCTGCAGGTCAGTGTAGACATTCACAGACAGTGTAAGTACTGACCCCCTGCAGGAGAGTGTAGACAATCCCAGACAGTGTAAGTACTGACTCCCTGCAGGTCAGTGTAGACATTCACAGACAGTGTAAGTACTGACCCCTGCAGGTCAGTGTCAACAATCACCGACAGTGTAAGTACTGACCCCTGCAGGAGAGTGTAGACAATCCCAGACAGTGTAAGTACTGACTCCCTGCAGGTCAGTGTAGACAATCACAGACATTGTAAGTACTGACCCCTGCAGGTCAGTGTAGACATTCACAGACAGTGTAAGTACTGACCCCCTGCAGGAGAGTGTAGACAATCCCAGACAGTGTAAGTACTGACTCCCTGCAGGTCAGTGTAGACAAACATAGACAGTGTAAGTACTGACTCCCTACAGGTCAGTCTAGACAATCACAGACAGTGTAAGTACTGACCCCCTACAGGTCAATGTAGACAATCACAGACAGTGTAAGTACTGACTCCCTACAGGTCAGTGTAGACAATCCCAGACAGTGTAAGTACTGACTCCCTACCGGTCAGTGTAGACATTCACAGACAGTGTAGGTACTGACTCCCTACAGGTCAATGTAGACAATCACAGACAGTGTAAGAACTGACTCCCTGCAGGTCAGTGTAGACAATCACAGACAGTGTAAGTACTGACCCCCTACTGGTCAGTGTTGACATTCACAGACAGTGTAAGTACTGACCCCCTGCAGGTCAGTGTAGACAATCACAGACAGTGTAAGAACTGACTCACTGCAGGTCAATGTAGACAATCACAGACAGTGTAAGTATTGACTCCCTACAGGTCAGTGTAGACATTCACAGACAGTGTAAGTACTGACTCCCAACAGGTTAATGTAGACAACCACAGACAGTGTAAGTACTGACTCCCTGCAGGTCAGTGTAGACATTCACAGACAGTGTAAGTACTGACCCCCTGCAGGTCAGTGTAGACAATCACAGACAGTGTAAGAACTGCCTCCCTACAGGTCAGTGTATAGACCTTCCCAGACAGTGTAAGTACTGACCCCCTGCATGTCAGTGTAGACAATCCCAGACATTGTAAGTACTGACTCCCCGCAGGTCAGTGTAGACAATCACAGACAGTGTAAGTACTGACTCCCTACAGGTCAGTGTAGACATTCACAGACAGTGTAGGAACTGACTCCCTGCAGGTCAGTGTAAACATTCACAGACAGTCTAAGAACTGACTCCCCGCAGGTCAATGTAGACAATCACAGACAGTGTAAGTACTGACTCCCTACAGGTCAGTGTAGACAATCCCAGACAGTGTAAGTACTGACTCCCTACAGGTCAGTGTAGACATTCACAGACAGTGTAGGAACTGACTCCCTGCAGGTCAGTGTAAACATTCACAGACAGTCTAAGAACTGACTCCCCGCAGGTCAATGTAGACAATCACAGACAGTGTAAGTACTGACTCCCTACAGGTCAGTGTAGACATTCCCAGACAATGTAAGTGCTGACTCCCTACAGGTCAGTGTAGACAATCACAGACAGTGTAAGTACTGACTCCCTACAGGTCAGTGTAGACATTCACAGACAGTGTAAGTACTGACTCCCTGCAGGTCAGTGTAGACATTCACAGACAGTGTAAGTACTGACCCCCTGCAGGTCAGTGTAGACAATCACAGACAGTGTAAGAACTGCCTCCCTACAGGTCAGTGTATAGACCTTCCCAGACAGTGTAAGTACTGACCCCCTGCATGTCAGTGTAGACAATCCCAGACATTGTAAGTACTGACTCCCTGCAGGTCAGTGTAGACAATCACAGACAGTGTAAGTACTGACTCCCTACAGGTCAGTGTAGACATTCACAGACAGTGTAGGAACTGACTCCCTGCAGGTCAGTGTAAACATTCACAGACAGTCTAAGAACTGACTCCCCGCAGGTCAATGTAGACAATCACAGACAGTGTAAGTACTGACTCCCTACAGGTCAGTGTAGACAATCCCAGACAGTGTAAGTACTGAGTCCCTGCAGGTCGATGTAGACATTCCCAGACAATGTAAGTGCTGACTCCCTACAGGTCAGTGTAGACAATCACAGACAGTGTAAGTACTGACTCCCTACAGGTCAGTGTAGACATTCACAGACAGTGTAAGTACTGACTCCCTACAGGTCAGTGTAGACATTCACAGACAGTGTAAGTACTGACTCACTTCAGGTCAATGTAGACAATCACAGACAGTGTAAGTACTGGCTCCCTGCAGGTCAGTGTAGACAATCACAGACAGTGTACGAACTGACTCCCTGCAGGTCAGTGTAGACAATCCCAGACAGTGTATACGTAAGTACTGACTCCCTACAGGTCAGTGTAGACATTCCCAGACAGTGTACGAACTGTCCCCCTGCAGGTCAGTGTAGACAATCACAGACAGTGTACGAACTGACCCCCTACAGGTCAATGTAGACAATCACAGACAGTGTAAGTACTGACTAACGAAAAATATTCAATAAAATAGATTACAGAAGAAAAAAATTCACAGGTGATGTACAGAGTTTAGTAAACGTGATTGAAAAAGAAACAATTGATATAGATAGTTTAATAAGATATATTCGTCTCTTGCTATATGTAGAAAACGTAATATCGCTTCGCCTTGAATACTAATTAAAATAACCTTTAACCATGGAATGAGTAAAGCAGAACTTACATATATCAAATGTAAAGTAATGCAACGTATCTGTATGTAAATTCATCTCGCTTAAGACTCGCTTCAGTGAACACACTTACCTGGTGGTAGAGGCCGCCAGCCAGGTAATTAAAACCACATCGTCATGACCACGCCAGCCAATGAGAGTTCGCCGACAAGGTCGAGGATGACCGTAATATTAGCAGGAGAAAAACCTTCCGTCAACACATATGTTTACAGGTAACTGTTGGATAGAAGCCCATACTTACTTGTAGGGCACCTGGCGGTACTACCGGGTAGTACAATACGTGTATTCACTGACCGGAGAGTCTGAATGTACAACGTATATATATACTTAGTTCGAGGATTACTAACAAAACGAATGCTGGAGTTACATCATAACCACGCCTGTCGGAGAATGGGCCATCATCAGTCTCCAATGACGTACGACATTGTGATACACAACTAGAACTGGTCAGGAAACGATACCCAAACTTGTTTAAAAGTTTACAAATAGACCGGAACTGGGGAGATCATTTGGAGACGCAGCTCTTTACTACATACGTAAATACCACTGGTTATCGCATAGACTGTAACAAAGAGACAAGTGTTACTTTTAGAGTATATATTGAATGACTAGATATCGTCTGAAGACTTGGTCATGGATTCACTGGTACCTAACTTTGGCCACGGCGGTCAACAAGGCATAGGACAGATATCTGATCAGAACCATGCTTATCAGCAGCAGGCCACAGGACAGACGACTCGTCAGAGCCAGGTGACGTACGATGAACTGGACAGACCGGCCAAGGAGTTGTCTCTAGAAGTAAGCAAATTAATGCTTAATTATTCATACCTACCACTATGTCATATACATTGTTTTTACCTGTCATTTGTATAATTGCAAAACCCCTCATCCTTATTTGTAATATTGTAAATATGTTCAAATATATGTTTTTGGTAAAGTGTATGATTGTTATATCATGACTGAATTTCCATAGTTCTATATAACATAACATTAAAATTGTTCAATTATTCTCCCCTACCTATTCTCATATCATGTTTTACAAAGCTGCATATTTAGGTCACATTAACCTTACACACCCTATAAATACCCCCCTTTGTGACGTAATATTAATTTATTTTTTATAATATTTGTTATTTTACCTTTACACGTACTCTCCCTAGATAACAACAGGATGTGTTTTTATATGTATAACTATACGTATCTAAATATGATAGTTACAGAGAGTTACTGAGAACTCTTGTCGTGATAGTTACAGAGAGTTACTGAGAACTTTTGTCGTGATAGTTACAGAGAGTTACTGAGAACTCTTGTCGTGATAGTTACAGAGAGTTACTGAGAACTCTTGTCGTGATAGTTACAGAGAGTTACTGAGAACTCTTGTCGTGATAGTTACAGAGAGTTACTGACAACTCTTGTCGTGATAGTTACAGAGAGTTACTGAGAACTCTTGTCGTGATAGTTACAGAGAGTTACTGAGAACTCTTGTCGTGATAGTTACAGAGAGTTACTGAGAACTCTTGTCGTGATAGTTACAGAGAGTTACTGAGAACTCTTGTCGTGATAGTTACAGAGAGTTACTGAGAACTCTTGTCGTGATAGTGACAGAGAGTTACTGACAACTCTTGTCGTGATAGTGACAGAGTGTTACTGACAACTCTTGTCGTGATAGTTACAGAGAGTTACTGAGAACTCTTGTCGTGATAGTTACAGAGAGTTACTGAGAACTCTTGTCGTGATAGTTACAGAGAGTTACTGAGAACTATTGTCGTGATAGTTACAGAGAGTTACTGCAACTCTTGTCGTGATAGTGACAGAGAGTTACTGACAACTCTTGTCGTGATAGTTACAGAGAGTTACTGAGAACTCTTGTCGTGATAGTTACAGAGAGTTACTGAGAACTATTGTCGTGATAGTTACAGAGAGTTACTGACAACTCTTGTCGTGATAGTGACAGGGAGTTACTGACAACTCTTGTCGTGATAGTTACAGAGAGTTACTGACAACTCTTGTCGTGATAGTGACAGGGAGTTACTGACAACTCTTGTCGTGATAGTGACAGAGAGTTACTGACAACTTTTGTCGTGATAGTTACAGAGAGTTACTGACAACTCTTGTCGTGATAGTTACAGAGAGTTACTGAGAACTCTTGTCGTGATAATTACAGAGAGTTACTGACAACTCTTGTCGTGATAGCTACAGAGAGTTACTGAGAACTCTTGTCGTGATAGTTACAGAGAGTTACTGATAACTCTTGTCGTGATAGTTACAGAGAGTTACTGAGAATTCTGTCTTGATAATTACAGAGAGTCACTTACAACTCTTGTCGTGATAGTTACAGGGAGTTACTGAGAACTCTTGTCGTGATGGACAGGGAGTTACTGAGAACTCTTGTCGTGATAGTTACAGAGAGTTACTGAGAACTCTTGTCGTGATAGTTACAGAGAGTTACTGACAACTCTTGTCGTGATAGTTACAGAGAGTTACTGATAACTCTTGTCGTGATAGTTACAGAGAGTTACTGACAAATCTTGTCGTGATAGTTACAGAGAGTCACTGAGAACTCTTGTCGTGATAGTTACAGGGAGTTACTGAGGATTCTTGTCGTGATAGTTACCGGGAGTTACTGAGAACTCTTGTCGTGATAGTTACAGAGAGTTACTGAGAACTCTTGTCGTGATAGTTATAGAGAGTTACTGACAACTCTTGTCGTGATAGTGACAGAGAGTTTCTGAGAACTCTTGTCGTGATAGTTACAGAGAGTTACTGACAACTCTTGTCATGATAGTTACAGAGAGTTACTGAGAACTCTTGTCGTGATAGTTACAGAGAGTTACTGAGAACTCTTGTCGTGATAGTGACAGATAGTTACTGACAACTCTTGTCGTGATAGTTACAGAGAGTTACTGAGAACTCTTGTCGTGATAGTTACAGAGAGTTACTGAGAACTCTTGTCGTGATAGTTACAGAGAGTTACTGAGAACTATTGTCGTGATAGTTACAGAGAGTTACTGAGAACTCTTGTCGTGATAGTGACAGGGAGTTACTGACAACTCTTGTCGTGATAGTTACATAGAGCTACTGAGAACTCTTGTCGTGATAGTTACAGAGAGTAACTGAGAACTCTTGTCGCGATAATTACAGAGAGTTACTGACAACTCTTGTCGTGATAGCTACAGAGAGTTACTGAGAACTCTTGTCGTGATAGTTACAGAGAGTTAGTGAGAACTCTTGTCGTGATAGTTACAGAGAGTTACTGAGAACTCTTGTCGTGATAGTTACAGAGAGTTACTGAGGATTCTTGTCTTGATAGTAACAGAGAGTTACTGACAACTCTTGTCGTGATAGTGACAGAGAGTTACTGAGAACTCCTGTCTTGATAGTTACAGAGAGTTACTGACAACTCTTGTCGTGATAGTTACAGGGAGTTACTGACAACTCTTGTCGTGATAGTTACAAAGAGTTACTTAGAAGTTTTGTCGTGATAGTTACAGAGAGTTACTGAGAACTCTTGTCTCGATAGTAACAGAGAGTTACTGAGAACTCTTGTTGTGTTAGTTACAAAGAGTTACTGTTGAGTTTCCTTGATTGTATTTTTTGAGTTACCTTGAATGTATCTGTTGAGTTACTTGATTGTATTTGTTGAGTTACCTTGATTGTATGTGTTGAGTTACTTTGATTGTATTTCTTGAGTAACCTTGATTGTATTAGTTGAGTTACCGTGATTGTATTTGTTGAGTTACGTTATTGTATTTGTTGAGTTACCTTGATTGTATCTGTTGAGTTACTTTATTGTATTAGTTGAGTTACCGTGATTGTATTTGTTGAGTTACATTATTGTATTTGTTGAGTTACCTTGATTGTATTTGTTGAGTTACTTGATTGTATTTGTTGAGTTACTTGATTGTATTTGTTGAGTTACTTTATTGTATTTGTTGAGTTACTTTATTGTATTTGTTAAGTTACCTTGATTGTATTTGTTGAGTTACGTTATTGTATTTGTTGAGTTACCTTGATTGTATTTGTTGAGTTACCTTGATTGTATTTCTTAAGTTACCTTGATTGTATTAGTTGAGTTACCGTGATTGCATTTGTTGAGTTACGTTATTGTATCTGTTGAGTTACCTTGATTGTATCTGTTGAGTTACTTTATTGTATTTGTTGAGTTACCTTGATTGTATTTGTTGAGTTACCTTGATTGTATTTCTTAAGTTACCTTGATTGTATTAGTTGAGTTACCGTGATTGCATTTGTTGAGTTACGTTATTGTATTAGTTGAGTTACCGTGATTGCATTTGTTGAGTTACTTTATTGTATCTGTTGAGTTATCTTGAATGTATCTGTTGAGTTACTTTATTGTATTTGTTGAGTTACCTTGATTGTATTTGTTGAGTTACGTTATTGTATTTCTTAAGTTACCTTGATTGTATTAGTTGAGTTACCGTGATTGCATTTGTTGAGTTACGTTATTGTATTTGTTGAGTTACGTTATTGTATTTGTTGAGTTACCTTGATTGTATTTGTTGAATTACTTTATTGTATTTGTTGAGTTACTTTATTGTATCTGTTGAGTTACGTTATTGTATTTGTTGAGTTACTTTATTGTATTTGTTGAGTTACTTTATTGTATCTGTTGAGTTACCTTGATTGTATTTGTTGAGTTACTTTATTGTATCTGTTAAGTTACTTTATTGTATTTGTTGAGTTACTTTATTGTATTTGTTGAGTTACTTTATTGTATTTGTTGAGTTACTTTATTGTATCTGTTGAGTTACCTTGATTGTATCTGTTAAGTTACTTTATTGTATCTGTTAAGTTACTTTATTATATTTGTTGAGTTACTTTATTGTATTTGTTGAGTTACTTTATTGTATTTGTTGAGTTACCTTGATTGTATTTGTTGAGTTACTTTATTGTATTTGTTGAGTTACGTTATTGTATTTGTTAAGTTACCTTGATTGTATTTGTTGAGATACGTTATTGTATTTCTTGAGTTACCTTAATTGTATTAGTTGAGTTACCGTGATTGTATTTGTTGAGTTACGTTATTGTATTTGTTGAGTTACTTTATTGTATTTGTTGAGTTACTTTATTGTATTTGTTGAGTTACCTTGATTGTATTTGTTGAGTTACGTTATTGTATTTGTTGAGTTACGTTATTGTATTTGTTGAGTTACTTTATTATATCTGTTGAGTTACGTTATTGTATTTGTTGAGTTACGTTATTGTATTTGTTGAGTTACCTTATTGTATTTGTTGAGTTACTTTATTGTATTTGTTGAGTTACTTTATTGTATTTGTTGAGTTACCTTGATTGTATTTGTTGAGTTACGTTATTGTATTTGTTGAGTAACCTTGATTGTATTTGTTGAGTTACGTTATTGTATTTGTTGAGTTAAGTTATTGTATTTGTTGAGTTACTTTATTGTATTTGTTGAGTTACGTTATTGTATTTGTTGAGTTACTTTATTGTATCTGTTGAGTTACGTTATTGTATTTGTTGAGTTACCTTGATTGTATTTGTTGAGTTACCTTGATTGTATTTCTTAAGTTACCTTGATTGTATTAGTTGAGTTACCGTGATTGCATTTGTTGAGTTACGTTATTGTATCTGTTGAGTTACCTTGATTGTATCTGTTGAGTTACTTTATTGTATTTGTTGAGTTACCTTGATTGTATTTGTTGAGTTACCTTGATTGTATTTCTTAAGTTACCTTGATTGTATTAGTTGAGTTACCGTGATTGCATTTGTTGAGTTACGTTATTGTATTAGTTGAGTTACCGTGATTGCATTTGTTGAGTTACTTTATTGTATCTGTTGAGTTATCTTGAATGTATCTGTTGAGTTACTTTATTGTATTTGTTGAGTTACCTTGATTGTATTTGTTGAGTTACGTTATTGTATTTCTTAAGTTACCTTGATTGTATTAGTTGAGTTACCGTGATTGCATTTGTTGAGTTACGTTATTGTATTTGTTGAGTTACGTTATTGTATTTGTTGAGTTACCTTGATTGTATTTGTTGAATTACTTTATTGTATTTGTTGAGTTACTTTATTGTATCTGTTGAGTTACGTTATTGTATTTGTTGAGTTACTTTATTGTATTTGTTGAGTTACTTTATTGTATCTGTTGAGTTACCTTGATTGTATTTGTTGAGTTACTTTATTGTATCTGTTAAGTTACTTTATTGTATTTGTTGAGTTACTTTATTGTATTTGTTGAGTTACTTTATTGTATTTGTTGAGTTACTTTATTGTATCTGTTGAGTTACCTTGATTGTATCTGTTAAGTTACTTTATTGTATCTGTTAAGTTACTTTATTATATTTGTTGAGTTACTTTATTGTATTTGTTGAGTTACTTTATTGTATTTGTTGAGTTACCTTGATTGTATTTGTTGAGTTACTTTATTGTATTTGTTGAGTTACGTTATTGTATTTGTTAAGTTACCTTGATTGTATTTGTTGAGATACGTTATTGTATTTCTTGAGTTACCTTAATTGTATTAGTTGAGTTACCGTGATTGTATTTGTTGAGTTACGTTATTGTATTTGTTGAGTTACTTTATTGTATTTGTTGAGTTACTTTATTGTATTTGTTGAGTTACCTTGATTGTATTTGTTGAGTTACGTTATTGTATTTGTTGAGTTACGTTATTGTATTTGTTGAGTTACTTTATTATATCTGTTGAGTTACGTTATTGTATTTGTTGAGTTACGTTATTGTATTTGTTGAGTTACCTTATTGTATTTGTTGAGTTACTTTATTGTATTTGTTGAGTTACTTTATTGTATTTGTTGAGTTACCTTGATTGTATTTGTTGAGTTACGTTATTGTATTTGTTGAGTAACCTTGATTGTATTTGTTGAGTTACGTTATTGTATTTGTTGAGTTAAGTTATTGTATTTGTTGAGTTACTTTATTGTATTTGTTGAGTTACGTTATTGTATTTGTTGAGTTACTTTATTGTATCTGTTGAGTTACGTTATTGTATTTGTTGAGTTACCTTGATTGTATTTGTTGAGTTACCTTGATTGTATTTGTTGAGTTACGTTATTGTATTTGTTGAGTTACGTTATTGTATTTGTTGAGTTACTTTATTATATCTGTTGAGTTACGTTATTGTATTTGTTGAGTTACGTTATTGTATTTGTTGAGTTACTTTATTGTATTTGTTGAGTTACTTTATTGTATTTGTTGAGTTACCGTGATTGTATCTGTTGAGTTACTTTATTGTATTTGTTGAGTTACGTTATTGTATTTGTTGAGTTACCTTATTGTATTTGTTGAGTTACTTTATTGTATTTGTTGAGTTACTTTATTGTATTTGTTGAGTTACCTTGATTGTATTTGTTGAGTTACGTTATTGTATTTGTTGAGTAACCTTGATTGTATTTGTTGAGTTACGTTATTGTATTTGTTGAGTTAAGTTATTGTATTTGTTGAGTTACTTTATTGTATTTGTTGAGTTACGTTATTGTATTTGTTGAGTTACTTTATTGTATCTGTTGAGTTACGTTATTGTATTTGTTGAGTTACCTTGATTGTATTTGTTGAGTTACCTTGATTGTATTTGTTGAGTTACGTTATTGTATTTGTTGAGTTACGTTATTGTATTTGTTGAGTTACTTTATTATATCTGTTGAGTTACGTTATTGTATTTGTTGAGTTACGTTATTGTATTTGTTGAGTTACCTTATTGTATTTGTTGAGTTACTTTATTGTATTTGTTGAGTTACTTTATTGTATTTGTTGAGTTACCTTGATTGTATTTGTTGAGTTACGTTATTGTATTTGTTGAGTAACCTTGATTGTATTTGTTGAGTTACGTTATTGTATTTGTTGAGTTAAGTTATTGTATTTGTTGAGTTACGTTATTGTATTTGTTGAGTTACTTTATTGTATCTGTTGAGTTACGTTATTGTATTTGTTGAGTTACCTTGATTGTATTTGTTGAGTTACTTTATTGTATTTGTTGAGTTACTTTATTGTATTTGTTGAGTTACCTTGATTGTATTTGTTGAGTTACTTTATTGTATTTGTTGAGTTACTTTATTGTATTTGTTGAGTTACTTTATTGTATTTGTTGAGTTACCGTGATTGTATCTGTTGAGTTACTTTATTGTATTTGTTGAGTTACGTTATTGTATCTGTTGAGTTACTTTATTGTATTTGTTGAGTTACGTTATTGTATTTGTTGAGTTACGTTATTGTATTTGTTGAGTTACGTTATTGTATTTGTTGAGTTACTTTATTGTATCTGTTGAGTTACGTTATTGTATTTGTTGAGTTACTTTATTGTATCTGTTGAGTTACGTTATTGTATTTGTTGAGTTACTTTATTGTATTTGTTGAGTTACGTTATTGTATTTGTTGAGTTACTTTATTGTATTTGTTGAGTTACGTTATTGTATTTGTTGAGTTACTTTATTGTATTTGTTGAGTTACTTTATTGTATTTGTTGAGTTACCTTGATTGTATTTGTTGAGTTACGTTATTGTATTTGTTGAGTTACGTTATTGTATTTGTTGAGTTACTTTATTATATCTGTTGAGTTACGTTATTGTATTTGTTGAGTTACGTTATTGTATTTGTTGAGTTACTTTATTGTATTTGTTGAGTTACTTTATTGTATTTGTTGAGTTACCTTGATTGTATTTGTTGAGTTACGTTATTGTATTTGTTGAGTAACCTTGATTGTATTTGTTGAGTTACGTTATTGTATTTGTTGAGTTAAGTTATTGTATTTGTTGAGTTACTTTATTGTATTTGTTGAGTTACGTTATTGTATTTGTTGAGTTACTTTATTGTATCTGTTGAGTTACGTTATTGTATTTGTTGAGTTACCTTGATTGTATTTGTTGAGTTACTTTATTGTATTTGTTGAGTTACTTTATTGTATTTGTTGAGTTACCTTGATTGTATTTGTTGAGTTACTTTATTGTATTTGTTGAGTTACTTTATTGTATTTGTTGAGTTACTTTATTGTATTTGTTGAGTTACCGTGATTGTATCTGTTGAGTTACTTTATTGTATTTGTTGAGTTACGTTA
This sequence comes from Mimachlamys varia, assembly GCA_947623455.1. Lineage (NCBI taxonomy): Eukaryota > Metazoa > Mollusca > Bivalvia > Pectinida > Pectinidae > Mimachlamys > Mimachlamys varia. The sequence continues at coordinate 27,610,114 of OX392534.1, forward strand.
TTGTATCTGTTGAGTTACTTTATTGTATTTGTTGAGTTACGTTATTGTATTTGTTGAGTTACGTTATTGTATTTGTTGAGTTACGTTATTGTATTTGTTGAGTTACTTTATTGTATCTGTTGAGTTACGTTATTGTATTTGTTGAGTTACTTTATTGTATCTGTTGAGTTACGTTATTGTATTTGTTGAGTTACCTTGATTGTATTTGTTGAGTTACTTTATTGTATTTGTTGAGTTACTTTATTGTATTTGTTGAGTTACTTTATTGTATTTGTTGAGTTACCGTGATTGTATCTGTTGAGTTACTTTATTGTATTTGTTGAGTTACGTTATTGTATTTGTTGAGTTACTTTATTGTATTTGTTGAGTTACGTTATTGTATTTGTTGAGTTACTTTATTGTATTTGTTGAGTTACTTTATTGTATTTGTTGAGTTACCTTGATTGTATCTGTTGAGTTACTTTATTGTATTTGTTGAGTTACTTTATTGTATTTGTTGAGTTACTTTATTGTATCTGTTGAGTTACGTTATTGTATTTGTTGAGTTACGTTATTGTATTTGTTGAGTTACTTTATTGTATCTGTTGAGTTACGTTATTGTATTTGTTGAGTTACGTTATTGTATTTGTTGAGTTACTTTATTGTATTTGTTGAGTTACTTTATTGAATCTGTTGAGTTACCTTGATTGTATCTGTTAAGTTACTTTATTGTATCTGTTAAGTTACTTTATTATATTTGTTGAGTTACTTTATTGTATTTGTTGAGTTACTTTATTGTATTTGTTGAGTTACTTTATTGTATTTGTTGAGTTACGTTATTGTATTTGTTGAGTTACGTTATTGTATTTGTTGAGTTACTTTATTGTATCTGTTTAGTTACGTTATTGTATTTGTTGAGTTACGTTATTGTATTTGTTGAGTTACTTTATTGTATTTGTTGAGTTACTTTATTGTATCTGTTAAGTTACTTTATTGTATTTGTTAAGTTACTTTATTGTATTTGTTGAGTTACTTTATTGTATTTGTTGAGTTACTTTATTGTATTTGTTGAGTTACTTTATTGTATTTGTTGAGTTACTTTATTGTATTTGTTGAGTTACTTTATTGTATTTGTTGAGTTACTTTATTGTATTTGTTGAGTTACTTTATTGTATCTGTTAAGTTACTTTATTGTATTTGTTAAGTTACTTTATTGTATTTGTTGAGTTACTTTATTGTATTTGTTGAGTTACTTTATTGTATTTGTTGAGTTACTTTATTGTATCTGTTGAGTTACCTTGATTGTATCTGTTAAGTTACTTTATTGTATCTGTTAAGTTACTTTATTATATTTGTTGAGTTACTTTATTGTATTTGTTGAGTTACTTTATTGTATTTGTTGAGTTACCTTGATTGTATTTGTTGAGTTTTTTTATTGTATTTGTTGAGTTACGTTATTGTATTTGTTAAGTTACCTTGATTGTATTTGTTGAGTTATGTTATTGTATTTCTTGAGTTACCTTAATTGTATTAGTTGAGTTACCGTGATTGTATTTGTTGAGTTACGTTATTGTATTTGTTGAGTTACTTTATTGTATTTGTTGAGTTACTTTATTGTATTTGTTGAGTTACCTTGATTGTATTTGTTGAGTTACGTTATTGTATTTGTTGAGTTACGTTATTGTATTTGTTGAGTTACTTTATTGTATCTGTTGAGTTACGTTATTGTATCTGTTGAGTTACGTTATTGTATTTGTTGAGTTACTTTATTGTATCTGTTGAGTTACGTTATTGTATCTGTTGAGTTACGTTATTGTATTTGTTGAGTTACGTTATTGTATTTGTTGAGTTACTTTATTGTATTTGTTGAGTTACTTTATTGTATTTGTTGAGTTACTTTATTGTATCTGTTGAGTTACGTTATTGGATTTGTTGAGTTACGTTATTGTATCTGTTGAGTTACGTTATTGTATTTGTTGAGTTACTTTATTGTATCTGTTGAGTTACGTTATTGTATTTGTTGAGTTACTTTATTGTATCTGTTGAGTTACGTTATTGTATTTGTTGAGTTACGTTATTGTATCTGTTGAGTTACTTTATTGTATTTGTTGAGTTACTTTATTGTATTTGTTGAGTTACTTTATTGTATCTGTTGAGTTGCGTTATTGTATTTGTTGAGTTACGTTATTGTATCTGTTGAGTTACGTTATTGTATCTGTTGAGTTACGTTATTGTATTTGTTGAGTTACGTTATTGTATTTGTTGAGTTACTTTATTGTATTTGTTGAGTTACTTTATTGTATTTGTTGAGTTACCTTGATTGTATTTGTTGAGTTACGTTATTGTATTTGTTGAGTTACCTTGATTGTATTTGTTGAGTTACGTTATTGTATTTGTTGAGTTACTTTATTGTATCTGTTGAGTTACGTTATTGTATTTGTTGAGTTACTTTATTGTATTTGTTGAGTTACTTTATTGTATTTGTTGAGTTACGTTATTGTATCTGTTGAGTTACGTTATTGTATTTGTTGAGTTACGTTATTGTATCTGTTGAGTTACTTTATTGTATTTGTTGAGTTATTTTATTGTATTTGTTGAGTTACTTTATTGTATCTGTTAAGTTACTTTATTGTATTAGTTGAGTTACCGTGATTGTATTTGTTGAGTTACGTTATTGTATTTGTTGAGTTATTTTATTGTATTTGTTGAGTTACTTTATTGTATTTGTTGAGTTACTTTATTGTATTTGTTGAGTTACTTTATTGTATTTGTTGAGTTACGTTATTGTATCTGTTAAGTTACTTTATTGTATTTGTTAAGTTACTTTATTGTATTTGTTGAGTTACTTTATTGTATTTGTTGAGTTACTTTATTGTATTTGTTGAGTTACTTTATTGTATCTGTTGAGTTACCTTGATTGTATCTGTTAAGTTACTTTATTGTATCTGTTAAGTTACTTTATTATATTTGTTGAGTTACTTTATTGTATTTGTTTAGTTACTTTATTGTATTTGTTGAGTTACCTTGATTGTATTTGTTGAGTTACTTTATTGTATTTGTTGAGTTACGTTATTGTATTTGTTAAGTTACCTTGATTGTATTTGTTGAGTTACGTTATTGTATTTCTTGAGTTACCTTAATTGTATTAGTTGAGTTACCGTGATTGTATTTGTTGAGTTACGTTATTGTATTTGTTGAGTTACTTTATTGTACTTGTTGAGTTACTTTATTGTATTTGTTGAGTTACCTTGATTGTATTTGTTGAGTTACGTTATTGTATTTGTTGAGTTACGTTATTGTATTTGTTGAGTTACTTTATTGTATCTGTTGAGTTACGTTATTGTATCTGTTGAGTTACGTTATTGTATTTGTTGAGTTACTTTATTGTATCTGTTGAGTTACGTTATTGTATCTGTTGAGTTACGTTATTGTATTTGTTGAGTTACGTTATTGTATTTGTTGAGTTACTTTATTGTATTTGTTGAGTTACTTTATTGTATTTGTTGAGTTACTTTATTGTATCTGTTGAGTTACGTTATTGTATTTGTTGAGTTACTTTATTGTATCTGTTGAGTTACGTTATTGTATTTGTTGAGTTACGTTATTGTATCTGTTGAGTTACTTTATTGTATTTGTTGAGTTACTTTATTGTATTTGTTGAGTTACTTTATTGTATCTGTTGAGTTGCGTTATTGTATTTGTTGAGTTACGTTATTGTATCTGTTGAGTTACGTTATTGTATCTGTTGAGTTACGTTATTGTATTTGTTGAGTTACGTTATTGTATTTGTTGAGTTACTTTATTGTATTTGTTGAGTTACTTTATTGTATTTGTTGAGTTACCTTGATTGTATTTGTTGAGTTACGTTATTGTATTTGTTGAGTTACCTTGATTGTATTTGTTGAGTTACGTTATTGTATTTGTTGAGTTACTTTATTGTATCTGTTGAGTTACGTTATTGTATTTGTTGAGTTACTTTATTGTATTTGTTGAGTTACTTTATTGTATTTGTTGAGTTACGTTATTGTATCTGTTGAGTTACGTTATTGTATTTGTTGAGTTACGTTATTGTATCTGTTGAGTTACTTTATTGTATTTGTTGAGTTATTTTATTGTATTTGTTGAGTTACTTTATTGTATCTGTTAAGTTACTTTATTGTATTAGTTGAGTTACCGTGATTGTATTTGTTGAGTTACGTTATTGTATTTGTTGAGTTACTTTATTGTATTTGTTGAGTTACTTTATTGTATTTGTTGAGTTACTTTATTGTATTTGTTGAGTTACGTTATTGTATCTGTTAAGTTACTTTATTGTATTTGTTAAGTTACTTTATTGTATTTGTTGAGTTACTTTATTGTATTTGTTGAGTTACTTTATTGTATTTGTTGAGTTACTTTATTGTATCTGTTGAGTTACCTTGATTGTATCTGTTAAGTTACTTTATTGTATCTGTTAAGTTACTTTATTATATTTGTTGAGTTACTTTATTGTATTTGTTTAGTTACTTTATTGTATTTGTTGAGTTACCTTGATTGTATTTGTTGAGTTACTTTATTGTATTTGTTGAGTTACGTTATTGTATTTGTTAAGTTACCTTGATTGTATTTGTTGAGTTACGTTATTGTATTTCTTGAGTTACCTTAATTGTATTAGTTGAGTTACCGTGATTGTATTTGTTGAGTTACGTTATTGTATTTGTTGAGTTACTTTATTGTACTTGTTGAGTTACTTTATTGTATTTGTTGAGTTACCTTGATTGTATTTGTTGAGTTACGTTATTGTATTTGTTGAGTTACGTTATTGTATTTGTTGAGTTACTTTATTGTATCTGTTGAGTTACGTTATTGTATCTGTTGAGTTACGTTATTGTATTTGTTGAGTTACTTTATTGTATCTGTTGAGTTACGTTATTGTATCTGTTGAGTTACGTTATTGTATTTGTTGAGTTACGTTATTGTATTTGTTGAGTTACTTTATTGTATTTGTTGAGTTACTTTATTGTATTTGTTGAGTTACTTTATTGTATCTGTTGAGTTACGTTATTGTATTTGTTGAGTTACGTTATTGTATCTGTTGAGTTACGTTATTGTATTTGTTGAGTTACTTTATTGTATCTGTTGAGTTACGTTATTGTATTTGTTGAGTTACTTTATTGTATCTGTTGAGTTACGTTATTGTATTTGTTGAGTTACGTTATTGTATTTGTTGAGTTACTTTATTGTATTTGTTGAGTTACCTTGATTGTATTTGTTGAGTTACGTTATTGTATTTGTTGAGTTACCTTGATTGTATTTGTTGAGTTACGTTATTGTATTTGTTGAGTTACTTTATTGTATCTGTTGAGTTACGTTATTGTATTTGTTGAGTTACTTTATTGTATTTGTTGAGTTACTTTATTGTATTTGTTGAGTTACGTTATTGTATCTGTTGAGTTACGTTATTGTATTTGTTGAGTTACGTTATTGTATCTGTTGAGTTACTTTATTGTATTTGTTGAGTTACTTTATTGTATTTGTTGAGTTACGTTATTGTATCTGTTGAGTTACGTTATTGTATTTGTTGAGTTACCTTGATTGTATTTGTTGAGTTACGTTATTGTATTTGTTGAGTTACTTTATTGTATTTGTTGAGTTACGTTATTGTATCTGTTGAGTTACTTTATTGTATTTGTTGAGTTACTTTATTGTATTTGTTGAGTTACGTTATTGTATCTGTTGAGTTACTTTATTGTATTTGTTGAGTTACGTTATTGTATCTGTTGAGTTACTTTATTGTATTTGTTGAGTTACTTTATTGTATTTGTTGAGTTACGTTATTGTATCTGTTGAGTTACGTTATTGTATTTGTTGAGTTACCTTGATTGTATTTGTTGAGTTACTTTATTGTATTTGTTGAGTTACTTTATTGTATTTGTTGAGTTACTTTATTGTATTTGTTGAGTTACTTTATTGTATTTGTTGAGTTACCTTGATTGTATTTGTTGAGTTACGTTATTGTATTTGTTGAGTTACTTTATTGTATTTGTTGAGTTACTTTATTGTATTTGTTGAGTTACCGTGATTGTATCTGTTGAGTTACTTTATTGTATTTGTTGAGTTACGTTATTGTATTTGTTGAGTTACTTTATTGTATTTGTTGAGTTACGTTATTGCATTTGTTGAGTTACTTTATTGTATTTGTTGAGTTACTTTATTGTATTTGTTGAGTTACCTTGATTGTATCTGTTGAGTTACTTTATTGTATTTGTTGAGTTACTTTATTGTATTTGTTGAGTTACTTTATTGTATCTGTTGAGTTACGTTATTGTATTTGTTGAGTTACGTTATTGTATTTGTTGAGTTACTTTATTGTATCTGTTGAGTTACGTTATTGTATTTGTTGAGTTACGTTATTGTATTTGTTGAGTTACTTTATTGTATTTGTTGAGTTACTTTATTGTATCTGTTGAGTTACCTTGATTGTATCTGTTAAGTTACTTTATTGTATCTGTTAAGTTACTTTATTATATTTGTTGAGTTACTTTATTGTATTTGTTGAGTTACTTTATTGTATTTGTTGAGTTACGTTATTGTATTTGTTGAGTTACGTTATTGTATTTGTTGAGTTACTTTATTGTATCTGTTGAGTTACGTTATTGTATCTGTTGAGTTACTTTATTGTATTTGTTGAGTTACTTTATTGTATTTGTTGAGTTACTTTATTGTATCTGTTAAGTTACTTTATTGTATTTGTTGAGTTACTTTATTGTATTTGTTGAGTTACGTTATTGTATTTGTTGAGTTACTTTATTGTATCTGTTGAGTTACGTTATTGTATTTGTTGAGTTACGTTATTGTATTTGTTGAGTTACTTTATTGTATTTGTTGAGTTACTTTATTGTATCTGTTGAGTTACCTTGATTGTATCTGTTGAGTTACGTTATTGTATTTGTTAAGTTACCTTGATTGTATTTGTTGAGTTACGTTATTGTATTTGTTAAGTTACCTTGATTGTATTTGTTGAGTTACGTTATTGTATTTCTTGAGTTACCCTAATTGTATTAGTTGAGTTACCGTGATTGTATTTGTTGAGTTACGTTATTGTATTTGTTGAGTTACTTTATTGTATTTGTTAAGTTACCTTGATTGTATTTGTTGAGTTACTTTATTGTATTTGTTGAGTTACTTTATTGTATTAGTTGAGTTACCGTGATTGTATTTGTTGAGTTACGTTATTGTATTTGTTGAGTTACTTTATTGTATTTGTTAAGTTACCTTGATTGTATTTGTTGAGTTACGTTATTGTATTTGTTAAGTTACCTTGATTGTATTTGTTGAGTTACGTTATTGTATTTCTTGAGTTACCTTAATTGTATTAGTTGAGTTACCGTGATTGTATTTGTTGAGTTACGTTATTGTATTTGTTGAGTTACTTGATTGTATTTGTTGAGTTACTTTATTGTATTTGTTGAGTTACGTTATTGTATTTGTTGAGTTACTTTATTGTATTTGTTGAGTTACCTTGATTGTATCTGTTGAGTTACGTTATTGTATTTGTTGAGTTACTTTATTGTATTTGTTGAGTTACCTTGATTGTATTTGTTGAGTTACGTGATTGTATTTGTTGAGTTACTTTATTGTATTTGTTGAGTTACTTTATTGTATTTGTTGAGTTACTTTATTGTATTTGTTGAGTTACCTTGATTGTATCTGTTGAGTTACTTTATTGTATTTGTTAAGTTACCTTGATTGTATTTGTTGAGTTACGTTATTGTATTTGTTGAGTTACTTTATTGTATTTGTTGAGTTACCTTGATTGTATTTGTTGAGTTACTTTATTGTATTTGTTAAGTTACCTTGATTGTATTTGTTGAGTTACTTTATTGTATTTGTTAAGTTACCTTGATTGTATTTGTTGAGTTACGTTATTGTATTTCTTGAGTTACCTTAATTGTATTTGTTGAGTTACCGTGATTGTATTTGTTGAGTTACGTTATTGTATTTGTTGAGTTACTTTATTGTATTTGTTGAGTTACCTTGATTGTATCTGTTGAGTTACGTTATTGTATTTGTTGAGTTACTTTATTGTATTTGTTGAGTTACTTTATTGTATTTGTTGAGTTACGTTATTGTATTTGTTGAGTTACTTTATTGTATTTGTTGAGTTACCTTGATTGTATCTGTTGAGTTACGTTATTGTATTTGTTGAGTTACTTTATTGTATTTGTTGAGTTACCTTGATTGTATTTGTTGAGTTACGTGATTGTATTTGTTGAGTTACTTTATTGTATTTGTTGAGTTACTTTATTGTATTTGTTGAGTTACCTTGATTGTATCTGTTAAGTTACTTTATTGTATCTGTTAAGTTACTTTATTATATTTGTTGAGTTACGTTATTGTATTTGTTGAGTTACTTTATTGTATTTGTTGAGTTACCTTGATTGTATTTGTGGAGTTACTTTATTGTATTTGTTGAGGTAACGTTATTGTATTTGTTGAGTTACGTTATTGTATTTGTTGAGTTACTTTATTGTATTTGTTGAGTTACCTTGATTGTATTTGTGGAGTTACTTTATTGTATTTGTTGAGTTAACTGTATTGTATTTGTTGAGGTAACTTTATTGTATTTGTTGAGGTAACTTGATTTTATTTGTTGAGTTACCTTATTTGTTTTGTTGAGTTATTTTATTGCATTTGTTGAGTTACCTTGATTGTATTTAAAGAGTTGAATAATAGATTTTGTTTGTCTGCCGGAAAGAAATTGATTAAATTCAAAATGTTAGGAAAAATTGTCCTGTATATCGTGTCGAAAATCTAAGCTATACAAATCATACATATGGGTTGTACATCTCTATAAATGTCGTAAATAAGTCAGATTTAAATAAATAGAGGATATCTACAATACGAAATGTATTTGACGAGTGGGGCTAATAATTTGATATTTTTCGATATTTCTCAAGTGCGCAGCATATATGATAATTTTTCTTTCCCAATTATTATTCATATCGACTGTATACTACATCTGGTAACAGATCAAGGCTTATATTAACATTAAGGAAACATTTTTAATATGCCTGTGTCTATTTCTTTGGGATAAAGTCCGTAAACGTTCTCCCTTTTTTGTGAGTATTTGTTTACTGAAAGAGTCTGCTTTGAATCAAAGTCATCTAAGATATTGATTCAAAGTCATTATACATGTTAGCTGAGGCGGAGTGCAAAGCGTTGATGTAACGTAGTTCAACATTGCGCCAGAAATGGCGTTATAAAAGCCTGATTTAAATCAATGTCATTACAGCGATTGATTCAAAGCCATTATACGTGTTACCTGAGGCGGAGTGCAAAGCTTTATAGTGAAAAATATCACTTTTATAGAATGAATAATTTTTGATTCACTGGTTAATATGTCATAAATAATTGTTAGTTACTATGAATATGGATTATGTACTCAATATCACATTACACTTCTTCAGGAAAGACGATACATTAACCTGCACGGAAACTAGGTCAAACAGATAACAATACAATCTCACCCATATATAGCTCTCTGGTAAATATTCATGTATGTCTATCATCTTTTACAGTTAGTTTACACAATGGTATACCAGATGGCAGTAATGATTTAATTATCAATATTATTGACAAATGATCAAACCCGGAGTTGAAAGAGTAGACGTGAATGGTCAGTAGGGAGGCTGTGGCATATTCGTCAAATGGAGGATAAATTGATCTAATCTGTAAATCTGAACAAAATTGTGTTGAAGTAGATTTATTACGCATATCTGGCTCCCAAATCCCTCATATCTCCTTACGCGTCAGAATTAGCCTGTTTTGTGACCTTTTATGGAAAATAGGAGTCCAAACCCGGATCTCAAATCCTTTAGTCAACTGTATATGTTGACTCCATAATGCAATTTGAAAAGCTAACGTGTTGGATGGGAATGGCCTCTAAAATGATACTGTGATATTAATTTCTAAACAGGCGTATACAGATAATGTGTTACATCTATTTATAAACCATTCTGGACACAATTAAAAGATATTTAACACAGATATACTAATAAATATCTATCTTAAATCTATAGGCACCTTATATTTTGATCCCCGGTAGTTATTTGTTGTTCAAGTGTTAGAAATATTACATTACCCAGTGGTAATGGAAATAGTATATACCAAGAAGATCGAGCCGTACCACCACGAATGTACTGTTGTGGTCCAGTTTTAGAGGGCCTTTGTGTTCGGACAGACCGTGGGGGAAATAAAGAGTAATTAGTGGCGCTTACAAGGTCATCACTCTGATCATTGATACCAATCACAACATATCAATAGAAAACCTTAACATTCATGAGCATATTGTTACATACAGAGACTGTATTACGTGTACCGAATCAAGTTTGTATCAAATAACTCCTCGTTTATACACTGTTTGTCAAGTCAATCAAGCTATTTTATATCTATAGTTTCCTTATATTTTGATACGTACGTGTCAAAATGTGTTCTCTTTTGTCTGAGGCCTCTTATCTAAACTACGGGTTTGATGTCAATGAGGACAGTTGGTTATCTATTTAAATCAGATATCCAAGCTATAGCTATATTTACGAGTTTGTGAAGATATTGCAGTGAGAGATACAAAGTGTAACTATGAACGTTCTTCCTCAGGTGCTGTACCAGCTGTCGCTGAAACTACAGACTATGCCGAGGGGCAATTGGGCAAGTCTAGCCGAAATCATGGGTTACACAAGAGACAAGATTGACGAGTTTGATCACCAATCAACTGCCGAATATAAACCACCTGGTTATCTATTGCTCAGGGATTGGACAAAGCAAGAAAGAGGGCGTTCCTTATATGTCTTATTGGAATCCCTGAAACAATGCGGCCGACTGGACTGTGTTGCGTTTTTGGATCAGGAAATTAAAAGTAGGATGATGTGGATGTCGATAAGTTTATACTGCTTTTGCATTTGTAGTCAATACCCAATATCTCGATGTAAGGACTTGATAATATTTCATTTGACTAGGTCTATATGACAGGTGTCGTAACTTACCCTCCCGGGACGCCTTCTCTTATTATCCTTGTACGGATACAAGTTTAATTGTTTATAGCTTGCCCAAGTATCATTATCGTGTTCGAACTACGCTTCTGTCTTATATATACACATCAGCTCTTCAGAGAAAAATGTTGAGAAATGTCAGAATTCTGATTAATACGGTACACACTCTCTTAGCGCTTAGAGGATGAAACTGAAGTCAGTCTCCATGTAAATCTTCCCTTTGTTCATATTTTGCCCCTGGTTTAATCGATTTTGAGTTTGGATTATGATTTTGTTAACGCTTCGGTATTCTCTTATTTATTTTTATTCTCCATTAGGTTCTGCAGGATAATTAAATTTTCAGGGTCTATACAAATAAATAAATATCATTAGAAAATGTGATTCAAATCAGCAATTTTGAAATCAATGATTTTTATTATTAACATATGTACCTTCTCCTTTAGATTTGCTTTCCATGAAGCTTCACCTGAAGATAACGGATGAAACGGTCAGCCCTGATTCAGTAAAGCCATACTTTCTAACCGTGCCAACTCGTTGTCAGGCGACACTGAAAGACAGCCTGGAAAATGTATTCGGCGGCGAGCTGAGTGACTACGTGATCTGCGCCTCGTGGGCAGACAGAGCCCATAAATTTAAGGTAATAAATAATATATTTTCTGTAGTCAAATTAACATCTACTTAAGTATTCATTGAGTCATAATCTCAATGAACTTCTCCTTAATGTTTGGTTTATTAAACATTTTCTGTATTACGCCATGGGTAGTTTATCTACGATTTCTTCAACATTTCAGGGGATGCATTTGTCTGTTCGCCGGAAAAGGCGATCCAATATTGGCTCTTCACTTACATCTTACCAAGAATGTACTCACTCCCACTCTCATCAGGGACAACAGAACAATTTGTCAGACCCTAACTATCTGTTGACTGGACAAACGGACCACCAAATCACATATCAAGAAAATAATATCACATCGGGGGAGAGAAACATATCCCCAGAGGAGTTGAATGTAAGCCAAACAAATCACACAGTTTCACGAAACGGACAGAGCATTTCAGAAAATGATGAAAAACATCGTCTAGGAAATTGCCCGGGTCACAAAGACTATGTGTCGGAAGAATGCATGTATTGTGGCAAGTTCAGAACATTCACACAGGTAACTTGTCAAACCATTTTTTATGAACATTTTGTGAAATCGAATGATGAATAAGTAAATGCATAAAAGTACATTGTACATGTATACTTATATATACGATTTCAGCAAAATACAACGTAGTTTTGAATTAATGCATACAACAATTTCGTTATATCTTTAAGAAAAAGCAGAAGGCGTTTAAGATTGTTACATCAAAACTGTTTCTCATATTTTCAGAACTCACTTGGTTTTATATATTTCAGAAAATAGTTCATTCCCAAGCGGGCAAAGAGCTCAATAACCGTACCGGCCGGAAAATAGAATCCGGACTACATTGCCGTAGTTGTATCTGTGACTTATCTGTGATTGGAGGCGTGTCTCTCTCCAATAGTGAACGACCGCTCGTGACCACTCAAAGAACGGACATCACATTTGATGTCACAAGAACTGAACGAGGGTGTGACGTCACCAGTCGGAAAATAAGTGACGATTCAAATAATGAAAATGTCGTGTCATCTACAACAGATATGGAGGTGGATGTTAAACAGATAGATGACAGGGCAGAGACGGACAAACTGTCTGCGGAGACGTCTGGGTACAAAAGCTATCCCAACCTGCCATTGCAATCGGGGCACTTCGATGAGTTCTATAACGACGACCTATTGAATGAAACATTCGTAAAGTCACCGTATCACACTCAAACACACTGCAAGTTAGTGAGAGTTGTCACAGAAGATATCACAGTGGAAAACGATACTGACAATGTGACGGAGGTGCTGCCCCACGTCATGTCGCGCTCATTGTCAGATACAACATCATCATATCAACGATTGAATCGAGAAACCATGACTTACAAAGAAACGAACAGGTCTCGATTTAGGTTCGATAACTTACATGTTGTACACGGACCTCATCTTGGGACAGTCGGCGACATGTTTTCTCGTCAGCACAAAAGTCCTATCGAACACTGTGATGATGAAGAGGTTTTCAAGAATGCATATCATGGAATGTTCGTTCTAGATGGTGATGGTCATCAGCATTTAATGCCAAGAGACTATCCGCACGATAAACACACGAGTCCACATCTGCAGATACAGGAACACGGCAGGGAAAATGTTGTACCGCATGTACCGCAAAGTGGTAGTGATAATGTTTTACTGCGAAGTTGTGATGGCAATATTCCACCGCAGAGTAGAAGTGGCATTATTGTACCGCAAAATGGCAGTGGCGTTATTGTACCACAAAGTGGCAATGGTATCATTGTACCGCAAAGTGGCAATGGTATCATTGTACCGCAAAATGGCAATGGCAATGTTTTACTGCGAGTCGACAATGGCAATATTTCATCGTCTGGAAACAACCTGCCCGAAGCGCACGAAATGGTAAATCTTATAGGTGACCTTGTTCCGAAATCTACAGAGATGCAGGCAGTCCCTGCGCTACCAGCCAGAAAGGCTGAAAGATGTCAACAAATTTCATCCACTTGTGAGGATACGCCCCCAACGCTCCCTCCACGGAACAGACCGGCACCCTACCCAAGCAGCAGGTCTTCAGTCGTAGATTCTAAGTTCGTACATCTTAATAAGGCTTTACAAAGGTATCCAGAATGGCACCCGAGGGAACACGAAAGCACGGTGAGTGTTGTTATCTGAGGAATAAAATACTTTATTCGTAAGTAAGCATTTCATGTAAAATGTCCCTTATAGCTAAACGATTACGGCTAAACTCAGTACTGAATATCAACCAGTAGTCAACCAATGTATAACGCAAAATATCAATAGCTCAGACACATTTCTTTGGAAACTTAAAATGCTGCTACAGAAAACACTCAAGCACTGCAAATATTCAGAGCAATTATTGTTTTCAGAAACGATAAAGATTGACTGCAGGGTGTAACTCAGACTCGGTAGTAACATTTTTATAATTGATGATGTGACAGGTGGAGAATAAGATGTGTCGCTACCTGAATTCCGACGGGCATTATCTGTTGTGGTACATGGCTTCAAAGAAGACCTTAGTCCTTAGTGTCAGGTAAGCAATACCACCCGTTGTCTTCAATGTCTTCAATGGCATGTTGGCTGTTCTTATGGTGTTTAGAAGCTTGTATCATAAAAAAAGTGTTGGTTGACTTACCATCGGGATATCGGTCTAGACATGAAAGAATCTTACCCTGTTCTTAAATTTCAAAGTAAGTGAAAGATTATGTAGAACTTTAGTCATATTGGGGTGGTGTGTAGTTCGAGTGGCCTCTATTGTTATTGGTTTAGTCTGTGGCTTATACCGTGTTGTAGGAGTCCATGTTACTTGAAGACGTTCGTAGCATTGATGAATTGTCGGTATTACTCATCACTAGTCTACGGTGTAAGGTAGACATAAGTAGGTAAATATTTCTCTAGCCGACTGTTTATCCAGGTGTAAAATTCGGGCAGAGATATTAAGTCTACGTTGACAGGTATATATGCCATCAAAATACATGTCATTATTACATAGTATATGAGAGTGATTGATACCAGATCTAGGAAGATAGAGATGAGTTTTGTGAATGTATATAGGTATGTACCTGTTTCTCTCGATAGTAAAACTTGGTTGATATAATCGGGTTGGAAGTTTAACACCTTGGAACTACTTTGATCCCGGTATTCATGCTGTAAGAGATGTGTCAATGGGTTCAGTGTTGTGTATATACCATGCAGGCTGGCTTTATCTCTCATATCAAACCCTGAAGGCTCGTCGTGTAGATGCATACAAATCATTTAATTAAAAGGCAGTTAATATTTCCAGGAAATTCTATTTTAAGCATTCGTTTCTGAAGCATAAACAACTTAAGCATCTATAATCTAGATAAGAATGGATTTGGCCCCTTCATCAGGCCCCTAGGAATACTTTATTTTGATCCCGCACATATATATATGAGTTCAATGGTTTAGGGAAATGCTTTTCATCACAGTTGTAAAGTATTTTCGTAATAAGCCGAGTCAAAATGCCATTAAACTATATAGTTTCAGACTAGTTTGTGTCAATAACAGGTACATTATAAAATTAGTAAAAAAGCCGCCTTTCGGAATACCTGATAAGTTTTTCCTTGTATGTTAATGATTTGTTTGTAAATTTTTGCTTTGTCCATATTCCCATGGCTTTATTAAATTTGAGTTTGATTTACACATTTTGCTGCAATCAGTTTAAAGTAAATTGCTGTAATGACGGATATTTTCATGGAGTATTTACTCCTCAGATAATTCCCCGTATCCAATAACTTTTTTCTAAAATGCAATATATGATTTCTTGGTTTTCTTTTTCAGTCACTTGAGAAAGTTGATCCACTACGCAATATACGTTGCCCAGGAGAATGGACAGTTATCGTATTTCATTTTCAAAGGCGAGCCGTTCACAGACCTTCATACACTCCTCTACTACTACAAACGTTACGGCCTTAAGCCCCAGTCATTCCAGGCTCGTCACTCTAATGACTTTCTACAGCAACAGAATCTTCGAGGAAGCCGACAGATATCGAGGCTGTCGCACGTGCAGTTACTACATCCGGTTATCTTATCAAGGGGCCGCTCCAGTGTTTAATAAGGGCTCATCTGTCATAGGGATACTCAAATATCTAACCCAGGGCCCGGTCCGTGTTGGAGGCAAGTTGACTTGTCACTGGGTAGCTCCTTTGTTAAAAAGGAGGTAACAGGTCATGGACTGCCACCGTGTTGCTGTGTGCCAATCTGTCAAGTGACTTAAACATCAGAGGGTTGCTGCGGATGTTGAATCCAGTATACTCGTTAAGGAGCCGTCATTGCTCAAATGGATTCACAATTTCCGTAGGGCCGCTCCAGTGTTCAACAATAATCTTACTTTCCTGGGTCCTATCTGTGTTCCGATGGCATCCCAGGGTTAAAGAAGAATTTCATTTTCCGGTCACCGTCACTGTGGTAAACAAAAATATCCCTTTCCTTGGCTGCCCTGGTTTCCAACAATACTTTAAATTTACTGGGTCGCCCCAGCGTTTAACAGGAACATATGTTTCCTTGGACGTCTCAATGTTAAGTCTAACATTCCTGCTCCAGTTTCTAACAAAAATCTGTGATAGGGTCACGCCGATGGTTATAGTGAGCCAAACTAAAAAGAAAACGATTACGTATTTAATGTTGATGTGATTGTCAAGCAGATGTTTTCTGTGTTAAATGTAATCTGTTTAGAGGAGGTAACTTTATCATACCACACAATCTCTCCAATCATTAAGACATTCCTTAAACACGTGATATGTTCTTGGTTCACAAACCGAACTTAACTGCCACGTAAAACGACACAATATTTCATCATATAACACACAACATGCCTCATTGATTAGGCTTTATTATAAATACTTATTAATATTTGTTATTTCATTCACAAAGTTATATTAGAATATATCTCATTCTGTTTCTGTTAATAATGTTGATATACGTTTAATAAACTCATATTGAAATGTTAATACATTTGTGTGCTTCTGTTATGTTTACCAAGCTTGTATTTGTGACAATATGCATCTAGGAGCTGATTCAGTAAGCATGCAATGCAAAATAGTTCCTTCTTTTAAAGTAAACTATTGTTCTATCGGTTTTCTAAAAGCTAAGTTAATTTTATATGTCACGGGGTATGGCCACCATGTATAGTTTCATTGGGAGATATTCTACATCCTTGTATGATATAAAAGAAGACCGTTTTTGATTGTGCTAATTAATATGGCTACTTGTTTTGATTGAGAATAATGCCTCCTAAGTTCTCACTTTGAAGACGGGACACATATTTGGATGTGACATATACATTACATGGCGGGTGTCGTCGATACAATAGAAGAGGCTTACTCGTCTGGTACACTTGGTCTTATTCTCATGTACTTTTGCAAGGGTCTCCGTCAAAAACTATCCTTTGTTCATATTTTGCCCCCTGTTTAATCGATTTAGAGTTCTGGTTGTACCTTTGTTGAAGTTGTATTCTCGTTCTTTATTTCTAAATTTCGAACTGTTGCTTATACATATGTGTATCCTAATCAAGGTATTATTTCTAATTATGCCATTTATTTTGTTTTCGTGTGCTGACGATATGATATATTGTCCCTGTGTGTTGACGCTTTGGTATATTTTGTCTTTGTGTATTGACACTTTGGTATATTTTGTCCTAATGTATTGACGCTTTGGTATATTTTGTCCTTGTGTGTTGAGGCTTTGGTATATTTTGTCCTTGTGTATGGACGCTTTGGTATATTTTATTTCCGTGTGTCGACGCTGTGAAATATTGCCCCTTTGTGTTGACGTCGTGGTATATTTTGTCCTCGTGTGTTGACGATGTTAAATAGTTTGTTACACGGTAATGGCATTGTGGTATATTTTGTCCTCGTGGGTTGACGATGTAAAATAGTTTGTTAAACGGTAATGGCATTGTGGTATATTTTGTCCTCGTTTGTTGACGATGTAAAATAGTTTGTTAAACGGCAATAGCATTGTGGTATATTTTGTTTTTCTTGGATGACATTTAGGCGTATGTTGTCCCCGTGTAATGACAAAACAGTATATTGTTCTTCTTTTTGGCGTATTGACTATATGTTGTTCTTGGTTCCAGTGTGATTACGCTGTGGTATTTAGTGTCCTCTCAACCTGAGTGGCAACTCAACCACTATGAAATTATTTGCACTTACTAGTATATAAACCTGTACATGTATATAATGTATTAATTCAATTGCCTCTTTTTTCACTTGTATTTCTACGTATACTTGAAGAAAATGCATGTCTATATTTAATGCAATCCGAGAACATTATCATTTCTATATTCAAACTGCACCATTATGTGTCATATAGTCGCTTAGGAGAGATTTAGGGTTCATTGGGAGCCTCAGAGGTATGCTAGTGTTCCGTAGGTCAGTCTTGTCCTTCAACTCGGGGTATCTTGCCAGATCATATACCTCAGAGCAGCCAAGACCGGTCAGAAGTGAAACGGAAGGCGGTATAGTCAATCGCCATTTTCGAGCAGTTTCATTTGAGTTTTGCTTGAATAAACTCCATTTACGTGTCGCCTTTGTCTCTATTGAATAAGCCCCAGTCATATTTCTTATTCTCATTTCATCTTCATACGTAAAATCATAATTTGCAAATTTATATAGCTCTTTCGTTACTTTGATCGTTTCAATTGCCAAATCCTCATAAAACACGGTTCGAACTCTGTTAGGATGGTGGATCATCAGTTGCTTCGAATCTATGAAATCCTCCTTCATTTTCCTACACAGACTGCGAGCTGTCTCGAGTGTATTCTTGGTATTAGAAGGCCATATCTCCATCCTAGAATGTAACACAGCTCGCGGATCTCTCATTAAATGCACAATTTTTAAATTAGGATATTTCTCAAGCATCCGGCCGACCAATCCAACTGTTACTCTCACGACTTTGGTAACCCTTGAGGTAGCGTTTTCACAACGGCGGATTTGCTTGTCGAAGCAATATTGCAACCGCCCATTGCAGTCTTTCAGTGACTTGGTCCAGTTGAAGTCCCCGCGTCCCTTGGCGAAACTCCAAAGAGATACAGTGTCTTCAATCAGTCGAAAGTCACAGCTGTAGATAGATTTCAGAACCCCGAGAGCCTGCATATCCTTTCTGTTCGCCTGACTGAAAAAGAAAACTATGATATGAACACCGTGATAGTAAACTAAATCAGAGAATACCGAAGCGTCAACAAAATCATAAACCGGGCAAAATATGAATAAAGGATATATTTACATGGAGACTATGGTGAAAGTACAAGAGAATAAGACAAGGTGTTCTGGAAGAGTAAGCGTATTCTGCTATTCTTCCGTATGAATAGGATATGTCCTATCATTTTTGTTGAACAATCCATGAGTTGTTTATTTGCTATTATTAGCTGTGGAATATCCGGTTGTACTCCTTTCAAATGTGAAAAGCCTATTACAAACTGATGGACATCATATGTCGAATTCCTCGACAGAAATATGCCGAAACTGTGAGAACTGGACATACGATATATGAAAGTCTACACAATTCATCTTTCAGCAAAGCAGCACACCGTGACTTTTAAAAAGACACAGAGGCAGTATACTTCTGTCAACATTCCTCAGATCATGAGCATCACGTCACAGTCCACCGGAGAACAAAATCGGCACAATAAGTGGTGTATTTCCAGGTACATAAAAATTCCGAGATACGTATGTAGGTAGTCGTATGTGTAGGCAATACACTAATGAATACGTGACCGATTTAACAATACGATCAGACTGCGTAGACAAATAAACACATGGTGTTTTACGTACATCGTAACGCGCTAGGATGTGACGTATACATACGTGTAATGCTACCCTATTTCCGATGCATATATTAGTCATATCTAGTGACCTACCCCTAAGTCTTTTAAAGTAAACCATTTTAAAAATAGACATGCATAGAGCCACATTCTATACTATATGAATTGAATAATTAAATAGTATTAATACACTACAAAAATCACGAATGGACGTAACTTGCCTACGTATATTGATCATAAGTAATGGATGAACGGTTAGAGGAAGTTACCCGGTTTAGTCATCGGGAAATATTTTGTATGGAAGTTAGATATATATATATATCCCGTGCAGAAATTGTAAGACCAGCATAACATTTACCGTTACATTTTTAACATGATTTTCATCGTTAAGCCGACATATATATATAAGTTTTTACATTAAATATGGGTATGTCTATTCTAATGTAGAAAAACTAATCATGTTCACTAAGGTAGATAGATACCTTGGTAATCCGATTTATCATGTTCACTAAAGTAGATAGATACCTTGGTAATCCGATTTATCATGTTCACTAAGGTAGATAGATACCTTGGTAATCCGATTTATGATGTTCATTAAGGTAGATAGATACCTTGGTAATCCGATTTATGATGTTCATTAAGGTAGATAGATACCTCACTAAGGTAGATAGATACCTTGGTAATCCGATTTATGATGTTCATTAAGGTAGATAGATACCTCACTAAGGTAGATAGATACCCCACTAAGGTAGATAGATACCTTGGTAATCCGATTTATGATGTTCACTAAGGTAGATAGATACCTCACTAAGGTAGATAGATACCTCACTAAGGTAGATAGATACCTTGGTAATCCGATTTATGATGTTCACTAAGGTAGATAGATACCTTGGTAATCCGATTTATGATGTTCACTAAGGTAGATAGATACCTTGGTAATCCGATTTATCATGTTCACTAAGTTAGATAGATACCTCGGTAATCCGATTTATCATGTTCACTAAGGAAGATAGATACCTTGGTAATCCGATTTATGATGTTCACTAAGGTAGATAGATACCTTGGTAATCCGATTTATCATGTTCACTAAGGTAGATAGATACCTTGGTAATCCGATTTATCATGTTCACTAAGGTAGATAGATACCTCACTAAGGTAGATAGATACCTTGGTAATCCGATTTATGATGTTCACTAAGGTAGATAGATACCTTGGTAATCCGATTTATGATGTTCACTAAGGTAGATAGATACCTTGGTAATCCGATTTATCATGTTCACTAAGGTAGATAGATACCTTGGTAATCCGATTTATCATGTTCACTAAGGTAGATAGATACCTTGGTAATCCGATTTATGATGTTCACTAAGGTAGATAGATACCTTGGTAATCCGATTTATCATGTTCACTAAGGTAGATAGATACCTTGGTAATCCGATTTATCATGTTCACTAAGGTAGATAGATACCTCGGTAATCCGATTTATCATGTTCACTAAGGTAGATAGACACCTTGGTAATCCGATTTATCATGTTCACTATGGTAGATAGATACCTCTCTAAGGTAGATAGATACCTCTCTAAGGTAGATAGATACCTCACTAAGGTAGATAGATACCTTGGTAATCCGATTTATCATGTTCACTAAGGTAGATAGATACCTTGGTAATCCGATTTATGATGTTCACTAAGGTAGATAGATACCTTGGTAATCCGATTTATGATGTTCACTAAGGTAGATAGATACCTCACTAAGGTAGATAGATACCCCACTAAGGTAGATAGATACCTTGGTAATCCGATTTATCATGTTCACTAAGGTAGATAGATACCTTGGTAATCCGATTTATCATGTTCACTAAGGTAGATAGATACCTTGGTAATCCGATTTATCATGTTCACTAAGGTAGATAGATACCTCACTAAGGTAGATAGATACCTTGGTAATCCGATTTATCATGTTCACTAAGGTAGATAGATACCTTGGTAATCCGATTTATCATGTTCACTAAAGTAGATAGATACCTTGGTAATCCGATTTATCATGTTCACTAAGGTAGATAGATACCTTGGTAATCCGATTTATCATGTTCACTAAGGTAGATAGATACCTTGGTAATCCGATTTATGATGTTCACTAAGGTAGATAGATACCTTGGTAATCCGATTTATCATGTTCACTAAGGTAGATAGATACCTTGGTAATCCGATTTATCATGTTCACTAAGGTAGATAGATACCTTGGTAATCCGATTTATGGTGTTCACTAAGGTAGATAGATACCTTGGTAATCCGATTTATCATGTTCACTAAGGTAGATAGATACCTTGGTAATCCGATTTATCATGTTCACTAAGGTAGATAGATACCTTGGTAATCCGATTTATCATGTTCACTAAGGTAGATAGATACCTTGGTAATCCGATTTATGATGTTCACTAAGGTAGATAGATACCTTGGTAATCCGATTTATGATGTTCACTAAGGTAGATAGATACCTCACTAAGGTAGATAGATACCTTGGTAATCCGATTTATCATGTTCACTAAGGTAGATAGATACCTTGGTAATCCGATTTATCATGATCACTAAAGTAGATAGATACCTTGGTAATCCGATTTATCATGTTCACTAAGGTAGATAGATACCTTGGTAATCCGATTTTTCATGTTCACTAAGGTAGATAGATACCTTGGTAATCCGATTTATCATGTTCACTAAGGTAGATAGATACCTTGGTAATCCGATTTATCATGTTCACTAAGGTAGATAGATACCTTGGTAATCCGATTTATCATGTTCACTAAGGTAGATAGATACCTTGGTAATCCGATTTATCATGTTCACTAAGGTAGATAGATACCTTGGTAATCCGATTTATGATGTTCACTAAGGTAGATAGATACCTTGGTAATCCGATTTATCATGTTCACTAAGGTAGATAGATACCTTGGTAAGGTAGATAGATACCTTGGTAAGGTAGATAGATACCTCACTAAGGTAGATAGATACCTCACTAAGGTAGATAGATACCTCACTAAAGTAGATAGATACCTCACTAAGGTAGATAGATACCTCCCTAAGGTAGATAGATACCTCACTAAGGTAGATAGATACCTCGGTAAGGTAGATAGATACCTCACTAAGGTAGATAGATACCTCACTAAGGTAGATAGATACCTCACTAAGGTAGATAGATACCTCGGTAAGGTAGATAGATACCTCACTAAGGTAGATAGATACCTCACAAAGGTAGATAGATACCTCACTAAAGTAGATAGATACCTCACTAAGGTAGATAGATACCTTGGTAATCCGATTTATGATGTTCACTTAGGTAGATAGATACCTCACTAAGGTAGATAGATACCTCACTAAGGTAGATAGATACCTCACTAAAGTAGATAGATACCTCACTAAGGTAGATAGATACCTCACTAAGGTAGATAGATACCTTGGTAAGGTAGATAGATACCTCACTAAGGTAGTTTGATACCTTGGTAAGGTAGATAGATACCTCACTAAGGTAGATAGATACCTCACTAAGGTAGATAGATACCTCACTAAGGTAGATAGATACCTTGGTAAGGTAGATAGATACCTTGGTAAGGTAGATAGATACCTCACTAAGGTAGATAGATACCTCACTAAGGTAGATAGATACCTCACTAAGGTAGATAGATACCTCACTAAGGTAGATAGATACTTCACTAAGGTAGATAGATACCTTGGTAAGGTAGATAGATACCTCACTAAGGTAGATAGATACCTCACTAAGGTAGATAGAAACCGTGGTAAGGTAGATAGATACCTTGGTAAGGTAGATAGATACCTCACTAAGGTAGATAGATACCTCACTAAGGTAGATAGATACCTTGGTAAGGTAGATAGATACCTTGGTAAGGTAGATAGATACCTCACTAAGGTAGATAGATACCTCACTAAGGTAGATAGATACCTTGGTAATGTAGATAGATACCTTGGTAAGGTAGATAGATACCTCACTAAGGTAGATAGATACCTCACTAAGGTAGATAGATACCTCACGCAGGTAGATAGATACCTCACTAAGGTAGATAGATACCTCACTAAAGTAGATAGATACCTCACTAAGGTAGATAGATACCTCACTCAGGTAGATATATACCTCACTAAGGTAGATAGATACCTTGGTAAGGTAGATAGATACCTTGGTAAGGTAGATAGATACCTTGGTAAGGTAGATAGATACCTCACTAAGGTAGATAGATACCTCACTAAGGTAGATAGATACCTCACTAAGGTAGATAGATACCTCACTAATGTAGATAGATACCTCACTAAGGTAGATAGATACCTTGGTAAGGTAGATAGATACCTCACTACGGTAGATAGATACCTTGGTAAGGTAGATAGATACCTCACTAAGGTAGATAGATACCTCACAAAGGTAGATAGATACCTCACAAAGGTAGATAGATACCTCACTAAGGTAGATAGATACCTCACTAAGGTAGATAGATACCTCAGTAAGGTAGATAGATACCTCACTAAGGTAGATAGATACCTCACTAAGGTAGATAGATACCTCGGTAAGGTAGATAGATACCTTGGTAAGGTAGATAAATACCTCACTAAGGTAGATAGATACCTCACTAAGGTAGATAGATACCTCACTAAAGTAGATAGATACCTCACTAAGGTAGATAGATACCTCACTAAGGTAGATAGATACCTCACTAAGGTAGATAGATACCTCACCAAGGTAGATAGATACCTCACTAAAGTAGATAGATACCTCACTAAGGTAGATAGATACCTCACTAAGGTAGATAGATACCTCACTAAAGTATATAGATACCTCACTAAGGTAGATAGATACCTCACTAAGGTAGATAGATACCTCACTAAGGTAGATAGATACCTCACTAAGGTAGATAGATACCTCACTAAAGTAGATAGATACCTCACTAAGGTAGATAGATACCTCACTAAAGTAGATAGATACCTCACTAAGGTAGATAGATACCTCACTAAGGTAGATAGATACCTTAGTAATCCGATTTATGAAGTTCACTAAGGTAGATAGATACCTCACTAAGGTAGATAGATACCTCACTAAGGTAGATAGATACCTCACTAAGGTAGATAGATACCTCACTAAGGTAGATAGATACCTCACTAAGGTAGATAGATACCTCACTAAGGTAGATAGATACCTCACTAAGGTAGATAGATACCTCACTAAGGTAGATAGATACCTCACTAAGGTAGATAGATACCTTGGTAATCCGATTTATCATGTTCACTAAGGTAGATAGATACCTTGGTAATCCGATTTATCATGTTCACTAAAGTAGATAGATACCTTGGTAATCCGATTTATCATGTTCACTAAAGTAGATAGATACCTTGGTAATCCGATTTATCATGTTCACTAAAGTAGATAGATACCTTGGTAATCCGATTTATCATGTTCACTAAGGTAGATAGATACCTTGGTAATCCGATTTATCATGTTCACTAAAGTAGATAGATACCTTGGTAATCCGATTTATCATGTTCACTAAGGTAGATAGATACCTTGGTAATCCGATTTATCATGTTCACTAAGGTAGATAGATACCTTGGTAATCCGATTTATCATGTTCACTAAGGTAGATAGATACCTTGGTAATCCGATTTATCATGTTCACTAAAGTAGATAGATACCTTGGTAATCCGATTTATCATGTTCACTAAGGTAGATAGATACCTTGGTAATCCGATTTATCATGTTCACTAAGGTAGATAGATACCTTGGTAATCCGATTTATCATGTTCACTAAGGTAGATAGATACCTTGGTAATCCGATTTATCATATTCACTAAGGTAGATAGATACCTTGGTAATCCGATTTATCATGTTCACTAAGGTAGATAGATACCTTGGTAATCCGATTTATCATGTTCACTAAGGTAGATAGACACCTTGGTAAGGTAGATAGATACCTCACTAAGGTAGATAGATACCTCACTAAGGTAGATAGATACCTCACTAAGGTAGATAGATACCTCACTAAAGTAGATAGATACCTCACTAAGGTAGATAGATACCTTGGTAATCCGATTTATGATATTCACTAAGGTAGAAAGATACCTCACTAAGGTAGATAGATACCTCACTAAGGTAGATAGATACCTCACTAAAGTAGATAGATACCTCACTAAGGTAGATAGATACCTCACTAAAGTAGATAGATACCTCACTAAGGTAGATAGATACCTCACTAAGGTAGATAGATACCTCACTAAGGTAGATAGATACCTCACTAAGGTAGATAGATACCTCACTAAAGTAGATAGATACCTCACTAAGGTAGATAGATACCTCACTAAGGTAGATAGATACCTCACTAAGGTAGATAGATACCTTGGTAAGGTAGATAGATACCTCACTAAGGTAGATAGATACCTCACTAAGGTAGATAGATACCTCACTAAGGTAGATAGATACCTCACTAAGGTAGATAGATACCTCACTAAGGTAGATAGATACCTCACTAAAGTAGATAGATACCTCACTAAGGTAGATAGATACCTTGGTAAGGTAGATAGATACCTTGGTAAGGTAGATAGATACCTCACGCAGGTAGATAGATACCTCACTAAGGTAGATAGATACCTCACTAAGGTAGATAGATACCTCACTAAGGTAGATAGATACCTCACTAAGGTAGATAGATACCTCACTAAGGTTGATAGATACCTTGGTAATCCGATTCATGATGTTCACTAAGGTAGATAGATACCTCACTAATGTAGATAGATACCTTGGTAATCCGATTTATGAAATTCCTGAACTGTAGCAAATTTTGAAACAAGAAGACTATATGACAAGAAGACTATATGACAGGAAGACTATATGACAAGAAGACTATATGACAAGAAGACTATATGACAAGAAGACTATATGACAAGAAGACTATATGACAAGCGGATGCTATATACTTTTTATCGATTTTGTTTTTTAGCCAATAAACAAACTACATAATCTCGCATGAAATGCTTTCAGCAAAAACGTCTATCAATCACTACCAAAGTTAGTGCTAAATACCCCTCGATAATAACATCAAACTTATTTGACAAGGTGTTTTATTAATAATAAATATTGATACAGTTTATGTGAAATGTATGATAGGGCGCTAAAGGATTCCGAGCCGATATACATGTACTAAATGTCAAAGCATGAACTATCCTCATATCAAAGTAGCATAAAGTAGTATGCCACTAGTGCTATACCAAATTCTCTATCAAAAGTCTAAATAATTTGTTTACATAATCCTCCTATGATGCAGAGTTTTGGGGAAGAAAATTATATTTTGTGCATTTGTATACAATTTAAACATGACGCATACACTGTACACTTTTTCGACTTTAGTTCTCATCCTGATTCCATATGAAGGAAAATGAAACTCAATCATGTATTCATTCTCTCTCACCGTCTCACAAGAACATATTATTTTCTAAAACTCAAAACTAATGCATTTTGTATTCTCGCGTCGCTTAATAATTTTCTATTTTACTATATGATGTAGATTTTCGTTGTTGTTATTTTTGTGTGACATTTTACAATTAATCTTGACCGATGCCAACCAATACATGGAACATATGAGTAATCTAACACGTGTTCAATTAACATGAAGATAATATAATACAAACATAAAAACAAATGATAAGCTATGTGCAAAATAACATACATTTGCAATTTACAAATATATCACTTACATCACAATATAAACAACTGCTACAACAAATAGGTCGACATTCAACAGTTACTCCGTAGTGATTCCATTTGAATGTCGTATGTTGAGACGCTGGACATTCAAATTACAATGTCGTATGTAGTATGCCGCCCTACAAAACATTTAAAAACTGAATGTTGAATGACGAATGTCGAGCTGCACTACATTCAAAATCTGAGTGACGTATGTTGAGTCTCTCGACATTCAAAGTTACCTCGTTGACCAGTGATTACATTTGAATGTTGAATGTTGAGCCGCTGAATATTCAAAATCAGAATGTCTTATATCTTATGATGAGCAGCTGAACATTAAAAATCTTAATGTCGTATGGAGTACGGTGTGCCGTTCGACATTAACAAATTACCGCGTTTGCCAGTCATTACATTAAAATGTTAAATGTCGAATGTCGAGCTGCACAAAATGCAAAATATGAATGTTTTATGACGTATATTATATGTTGCGCTGCTCGACATTCAAAAGTTACCTTTTATGTTACATCAAACTTTAGAACCACGACTATGTTTCATTAATGTTCCTTACGTTATGATAAAAAAATGTTCATAGGAAAGCATTAAGGGGGAATCTTAAGTTAAGGAACGTCCTTTTACTTCCGTAAAGCTTTCCAATGGATTTTTCAAAGCAAAGGATTTTCCTAAATTCAGAGAACGTTAATGAAAATGGGATATCAGTGATACAATCCAGGTTAAGGGTATTTGGTGATGTTATCCTGTACTGGGAAAGCTAATTTGGCGGCTTTTTTATCAAGACAGTTGTACTCACAATATTTCAGTATACTTACGTGCAGTATGTGTCCATAGTATTACAATGGTACCCTGGTTTGAAGTAACCAAGTTTACTGAGTCTGTATAGGGGCTCGTAGAGATAAAAACTCCCCGTACGGACCCCCATTAGTTCTCCGAGGAAAGTCGAACCGCCCCGGATATACCCGACTATCATAATATCAGCCTCCGACCTGGTTGTAGGGTATCGCCTTGGTACATGTAACTTAACATTGGGCCCCGTTTCCGGTGACTTCATGTGCAATCCTGTGGAAAACGAAAATTGTTTGAATAAAATAAAGTTCATGCTATTTAATGGTCTCATAACTACTTAGAAAAAACGATTAAAAAGTATATGTATTGAGACAAAACAAACCTGGCATGAGTATCGATTTGATAAATTCAATCCTGAAAAGGGACATATACTTTGCAGTTAAAAAAAATGAAAAAGACCCTGACCTAGTGGCGTTAACGTAATTAAGGGGCCGTAACTGCATGCGTATATAGGAACAGGAAATGCTAAATAGGTTTTATCACATCGCAATATCAAAATATGTTTAGCGGTACAATGTATGGCGAAGTTGGTTCAATTTAAAGACTCAAAAGTAGCTTATATACTTACTTGTTGCATAGCGCTTCGGAGTATATAATAACGAAACGGACCTGGTAAATATAAAGAGTATAGGTAATATAATGAAAATCGTCCAAAACACAATGTGTAAATTTCGTAAAGGTTTTGACATGTTGATGTCAATCTAGTTTGAACCCCGGTACTCCGTTCCTATTACCAGAATCCGACGACAATCACACACACAAACACGGTGATTTGAAGAAATGTCATAAAACAAAAAAAATGGCTTTGTCACATTCCAAAACAGATGTTTGTTTACAAACACGATGGAGTTCCAAAAACAGTGTTGGTAATGGCCACCAATGGTGAACTCGCGATCAAGTTACATGTATATCGTTACTGTATATGTGTCGTTATTACGGCCCCGATCTGTAACGACTGTAGCGCACACTTATCTTCAGTGATCTAATCAATGCATTCTTAACAATTAAGCAGGCGTAGAGTTTTAAATCTTTTGTCCCTCTAATGAGTTCACAAACTCAAAAGAAGATTTTACAATATAAATCAACCGACTGTGACTCTATGGCAAACACAAACGAATACTAACCCTACTCATTTGATACCATTATACGTGGCAATTGACTTTAAAATGACTAACAGTGAATACTAGATATAAAATGACTTATTTCAAAACAATTGATAAACAAGTTTTAGAAACTGATATCGAGGCCCAGTGGTCTAGTGGTAGGACACCGAGCTCGTGATTGAAAGGTTGCAAGTTCGAGTCACGGCAACAGCACTTGTCTTGTATCCTTTGGCAAGATAATTTACTCTGCATGTTCAAGTTTACTCATCTGTAAATGGTTGGGCAATACTAGAAATTATAGAACGCTAGCTGTGAGCGCCGAAATGGCAGCACCGGTTTATGTTCCCTAGAGGGTTTATAAAGGTATTGACAGGTTGCTAAGGCCCTATAACCAAGTATAATAATAGAATACATTGTAGGGTTTGATAAAGCGATATAAAGAACCTTGCATTATTAATTATTATTATTATATGGAGCACCTTTGTTGGACTGGATAGAAGCACGCAGAGGGTTTTAATGAAGGAGGAAACCCATGTGATCGGGTATATGGTTCCATACATTGTATATTTTCACATCCGATAGTTATACTATAACTATACACAAATTATAGAGTTTAAACATACAAAAGCTTAACTAAACAAATAATAAATCTCTAAAATGCGACATTTACAATATTTTGTTTATTATCAATGTTTACCAAAATATTTTCGATTCAACTACTTAAAAAAATCACTGAATGATGAAGCATCTAAATATAAGGCATTGCTATACAACCAATAAAACTTGCCAAAATGATTAATTTTCGTAAACATCCATAACACAAAATTGATAAGGTAAAAGGTAAACTTACTATAAGCTGATACAACTTACTAAATTCATAGCAAGAAAACTATTGTTCATATAAGTGCTAGCTGTGTGGGATAATTTTCGATTTTGTCATTTTTTTTGTATATAGGTAAACATGTTGAACCTTATTTGTAGTGTTCGACAAACATACATGTCCAATATCTGGTCGTTAGCTGTAATATGAACATGTACGGACATTACTCAAAAGTCATTCGAGTTTTTACCAATGTATTTATAGATGTAAAAAATCAGAAAATACCAAAGCGTCAATAAAACCATAATCCAAACCCAAAATCGATTAAACAAGAGGCAAAATATGACAAAAAAAAAAAAGATTTACACGGAGACCCTCGTAATAGTACAAGAGAATAAGACCAGGTGTTTCGGAAGTTCAGTAGGGTATATACGGTCCACTAGGTCAGAAAATTTCTTGTTGTTTATAGACAACACATCGTCGATATACCTGAAAGTGAAATTGAACCATTTGGCAAGGTTTTTGTTAACTGTCCTGATAAACCCTTCGACAATTTCAGCCTCGTATGAAAACAAAAACAAGTCCGCCAAAAGTGGGACACAGTTAGTTCCCATTGGAATGCCAACAGACAGTTGGAAAATCTTTCCTCAGAACTCAACGCAGATATTGTCAACCAGGAATTCAATTATTCGTAGTATATCTTCCTCAGTATTTTATCTTAAAGCTTGTGTTGTGTTTTCACAAAATATGCCCCAAGATAGCTCACACCCATATATTTGTATCGTCGTCCGTCTTCTCGGAAAAGAAAGCTCTCATAATGAGAAAACGAAGACGTTCTTTCAGTTTAGTATATGGTATGGTAGTATACAGTGTGGAAAAATCAAATGTTTTGAGAGACGAAACATTTTTGAGAAGGGGGTGCTCGAGCTGATCAGAAGATCTTTCGAGTTTTTCAAAATTCACATCCAATTAATGCCACTCCTGGAGTATACAGCGTCACAATATGACTGAAGCCCTGATTTAAAGGTTCTAAGAATGGTAGTTAGAAGTTTTGATAATGGCTTGGTTGAGCAGTGCGAATTAGTACAAAACACTTGCCACTGTTATTGTGTTACCACTATCCTGGTAAGGTCACTGAATAACCAACTTATTATTACTGGTATATTACAGCACTAAAGGGTTCAATACGTAGACTATGTATATAAACCAGTACTTCGCTTTTGTCAGTATTGATATACGACTACATTGATGTAAATGAGCACCTTTAAAAAAGATAAGGAACAACATCTGTTCAGAGAGAAACTTTTTGTAATTTTTATTAATATTCCCCCTATTGATGAGCAAAACACATTATTTAATTTGTTAATAAACCTGAATATTTTACCTTTGCAGAAACTAAAAACAAACTGTTTGTTTATTTTTAATTTATTCGAGATTGATGAAGTAATAACAACACTGACTTTCTGAAAATATTTCATAAATCACGTTAGCAATATGCAATGTCCATTGATTCAAACATAATGCATGTCATATTTGACAATTGGACAGGGCAAACATAATGTAGATATATGTACACTGTACATGATCAAGTTATTTACTTATACGGCTGGCTGATAAAAATGTTCCCACCTATAGTGTCTTCACGTTATCTGTAGTATCTAAACTTACACATGGTATATTTGTACAAGTTGTTGAAGCATCATGGCGTACCTGACATTGGTCGTCGTCCTGCTCGGTACAGTGTCCTGTACTCGTGGTCAATATGACGAATATCTGCCAGATATTGCTGCCAAGGTCGGAGCAACGGTGTTTGCCAATTTCATCAACGTGGCGAGCCTGGGACAGCCCCTGTCTGCTCCAGGTAAAATCAAATGTAACCGTTCTATTGTATTCCAAGAAGCTAATATATACAGGGTGTATAGGGTGCTCGGCCTCTCATCTACGTTGTGTTCAAAACAACATTATAAATTGCATATTTGTTGGTTGGGGATAAACGAATGTCATTTTCCACAGTTCAAAAAATTCATCCTGGTCACGAATCCGTCCAAGTTGACCCTTACTAGGTCTACGGTTACAAACAAATTGAACGTCAATAAACCCAAGTAAATAATTGAAATAGACGCGCGTTATACGGTCAGACATTTATCACGATTGGCAAACTCGACTTTAGCATCTGTTAACTTCATTGTGAAGAAAATTATCAAAATTAGGAAAATAAGTGCTCGTTGGATCCAACATTTAGCAGAAACGTACACGGATACAGATGTCTAAGAAACTGTTGAAAACATACCCTAAATATCAGAAAAGGCCATTTGGTGATGGAGCATTTCAATGAGCCTGATATAAAGTTTACATTAGGATATGGGCTTTGAAACATGCCAAAAGGTCCAGTACTGCTAAACAAACACTGGCAGCAGAGAATGTGTTATAAACAATATTATATAGGAACAGTGGACCATTCATGCAAATTGTTAGGGTATGTCTGAAGCTTTTATAAGAATGTAGTTCTGAAAAATTGCGAATACAAATGATCCGCCTATGGTAACAACTGGCATATTCTTAACAAATTGGTTTATCTAAAGGAACGCTAAATTCTTGTTACAAAATAAGACATTGTGTTGATATATTTGAGTTTTCTTTATCATTATTACAGTGTTTATGTTTTTTTATTCACATTGTCCCACAATATATCACAAGACAATAACAAAACAATTCAATCTTGCAAACAGTTTATCATGATGGTCTCATAATAACAAAATAAATATACTAATAATCAGCCAGTGTTATCGCCAAAATAATAATGATCAACATTGCCATCATCCATACTATAATTAAATTAAGTTATCGGCATCAACATCATCTATCATCAAAGTAAATATGGTCATTTTACTCATCGTAAGGGGCTGACGGACCCGTTTCATTGCGAGGGTTCCTCATACGAGCCCAGGTGTTTAGGTATCTCACCAATCATTGTCTTCCTTCTTAATGTCAACTTTATAATTTCCTTGTGTGTAGACGTTTTGCTATCGGTTGTAAAATTTCCAGTTTCATGAAGTATATCAAATAAATGATATATATATGTATGTGTCCACGAATGAAGCGAAAAAGATATCTCTCAAACAAACATGTAATTCTTTTACAGGGCCTATGACGATGTTTGCTCCAAATAACAGCGCCTTCGATAAACTCTCACCCGACGTCATGAAGGTTCTGAACACGAATATGACCGAGCTGGTGAATGTTCTATTGTACCATGTTTTGAATGAGGAATTTAAGATCGACAATGAGACACAGAATGACATGCTGGTTGGTACTCTGGCTGGGCCGTCTATCAGGATCAATGTTTACAATGTGTACAAACACTGGAAACTCGTTGGCAAGGTACTCAACCTGTTATCTGGTTATTAGCAAGGTTCTCATCACGACCCCCCCCCCCCTCCCCCTCCCCCCCCCCCCCCCACCATGTTGTCAGTCCCTAATGGGCCTTAGTCAGCAGCTGCACATGTAATTTGTCACTGACAATTTCTCTGATGACCTTGAGGTAAAGATGTTAAATATGAACCTGACCTTTAATCTGATAATCCTAAGGCCAGTTATGTTTTACATGAGGTAAATGATGTACTCTTCTGAGGTTTCAATCATGTTGAAGTCTCGTTTCGCTATCATGTAAGGCTATTTTTTGAATATTTAACAATGCATATTCGATTTTAAGAGCAAGCATCCATAACAAAAAAGTGTCGAAAATCCAGAAGTCTATTTTTGTAGAACATTGTTCACCAAAAAAAATGTAAACCAATTTCGCGGCAATTTTGAATGTGTATTTCTGTGTTATTCTTGCGCTTCACGAAAGGCCAAAATGACCAAGATTTACATAGGGCTTACTATTCCGGGACACTTCATTTTTATTGATCTCTTAAATTGACATTGTGTCACCATTGTCAGTTATAGTTTGTTTTGCTGTATAACTTTATAATCAAATCAACATTACCAAATGTTGGATATTATTATTACCTATTATTATATAATGTTCTCAATAATTAAAAATATTGTACACCAATTAAAAGTGAAAAATCGGACAAAATATTATTTGTCAAATCTGCAGACATTCATACATATCTGGTAACAATTGAAAGATATTGTTTGACATTGACCTGCAAGTGGTAAAAACAGCAAAATTCATTTAAACTGATGTGTTATGCCGAATTGGAATGTTTGATACATCACAGGGCAAAAACACCGACGCATAATTTTTTTCTGCTAGTATATTGGCTTTCCTTTTTAACAAAATTACATATAAGAATAATACAGAAACATTTTGATTTCTCAGAGGTGTACATCCTTATGGAATTAAGTATATAATTATTCAGCATTCATGAGATCATAACATTGACTTTTAGGCCATGTTCATTATACATGATAAATATGTCTGAATTGTCAATGTTGTGATAGCCTAATGAATGTTGTAACATAGATTCCATTCCTTGTACATGTATACGTTGTGCAAAAAAAAACAACAAAACAAACAAAAGTAAGAACATGTATTTTCATTTATCCTTCCACTAGTGAGAATGCAATTATTCGATTGGTTTTAAGACGTCACGTGACTGCCCCATATATTTCCGTATTCGCTGTCTCGGTTCCCGTATAAGGCCTGTGTCGCGTGTGACGTCATTTCCCGTCTGGAGACGGCCACGGCATACCGAAGCGACGTTTGCCGAACTCACGACCGAAATACATTTATGAGCTATCTAATGGTAAAGAGACGAAGATTTCAGCCTCAAACAGTGCGTTAATGTATCCATCTGAGTTATTTGATCGCCTACTTATATTTGCAGGCACAGGGGCTTATCAAAATGATTTAATTAGCGATTGACTACGATTTGGTGGGGAAAGGAGATGGGGGCAGAGTACCAGCCTTCAAATATAAGTCATAAATCGTCTAGACAAGCCCCTGTGTTGAAAGCCAGCTAATAAAATCTAGGTTTGTACGCTTCTTTATTTGCTTTTTGTTTTGTGTACTGACCATATTGTCATGACAAAAAATTAGTGGAAGGATATATCGTTACATGGCTAATGAAGATTGAATACGGTAATATATGAGGTCGGTGTAAAATATTCAACCTCCACAAACCATGTAAATAATAATGTACATTCTTGGGGAAAGCCAGCAGAAAGAGAAGTGGGGTTCCGCAGGA
This sequence comes from Mimachlamys varia, assembly GCA_947623455.1. Classification (NCBI taxonomy): domain Eukaryota; kingdom Metazoa; phylum Mollusca; class Bivalvia; order Pectinida; family Pectinidae; genus Mimachlamys; species Mimachlamys varia. The sequence continues at coordinate 27,645,247 of OX392534.1, forward strand.
AAATAAATATCCTTGGTAGGAGTCCTAGCAACAGCACAATCCAGTTATAGAAATAAAATCGTGTACATTTAACACTTAATTTAGATTTGAAATCAAGCGAATCATGTGTGATGTTTATTCATATCAGCACAACAAATAGTTCGCTACTTGTTACGTCATTTTAGTTTACCAATACGCAGTGATTAGGTCAATGTTATTTCGCAAAATAAATACATTTTTTGTCAGTTTTTTTAGGCATATGTGATGTAAATATTATAACAAAGAAAACATATCCCTCGGACCAATTAAATTCTAGTAGTGTTCCCTAACGAAATGGTTTGGACGAACAACCGGATAAGTCGTTCTCCTTCATTGGCGATACTATATTATCACAGTTCTCCGGAGCACATTGCATTAGTATTGTATCAAGGATATATTTAAGTTAATGAATACAATGCTTTATTTTTGATCCGTCAGGTTACAACTGTTTGTGGAAAAGTTGTTGTTCTTGCCGATGACGAGGATGCAAACAACGGCGTTCTACACGTTCTCAGTGGAGTCCTGTTTCCTCCACCTGGCACAATAATGACAGCTCTGCGCAAATGTCCAGAACTGACCATACTGACCAAAGGTCTTACAGATATAGGACTCGCAGACTTACTAGACGGTATACCTTAAAATAACTTACTCCTAACATACGAAGATAACACACTTCAGGAAAGTACGGAAATCACGAAATGGCCGTTAATATTTTGAACTATAATAAATTTAATTTGGAAATAAGATATTGACAGAAAAAAATGTTATGAAATCCAAATGATAGAAAGCAATAAAATAGTACATTTTCCTCAACAAAACATAATGAACCAGTTACTGCTATTGACTCATACACATCTATTATATATATTATGTGGATTCGTCACATTTCAGTGATAATATACACTGTCATCCAAAAGTTCTGATAATCTTTTCTGCAAACGCTTGGAAATTGAATATTTTTGCAATTTCACGTTTTTAATACATACAGTTATACAATATATTTCGTTCTTATTTTTTTGACAGTGGATTCCATAGTATTAAATCCAGTTAATTGTGCAAATGAAAGAAAAGCAATTTTTATTCGTTTTTGAACATTATTAAAAAAGACCCCTCCCTTGACCCTCCCTGCAACTTCCAGGACTGAGGTATTTTTAAAATAAAATGTCAATTGTCACTGATATGTGGACTATCTTAATGAAATTGCATCAGTTGTGTTCTTTTTTGTTGGCTAATGGCTTAATATGTACACAACGTTTGTAACAAACCTTTGGATAGCAGGGTATAGAAAATGATATCAGATGGCTGGTACTAGTAATGTTTGTTCGTGTTTAATTAATCACGGGAATAATAACCCATTCACCATAATGCTCTTCAATTTATATTCACATTCACATGTATTTGTCTGAGCATGCTTATGTGACATTTGTGGTATGTTACAATGTAGTATGAAATATGCAAATGTCTTAGCGTAAGCCGCCATTCTTTAGATGCATAGGTCGATTATTATAATATAAATAACTAAACACTACTAATAGGGAAAATAATGTTAAACGATCAACTTCAAGGCAAGTAGTTTTCGCCCTTCACAGTGTTTTTTATGTTAATATGTATATATTATATTAACTGTTTAAAGTGAGTGTTTGGCATGTTTAATGGATGATATTTGGAATATTTAAATAAGAAAGATTAATAACAAATTATACATTTTTGTGTAGATTGTCATGTTTAGAATTATAAGCTGCTAACATACCGGTACATCTATTTGTGTAGATGGTCATGTTTAGACATCTTTTTGTGTAGATGATCATGTTTAGAATAATAATCTGCAAACATATCGGTACATCTATTTGTGTAGATTGTCCTGTTTATAACTATAATCTTATCACATACCGGTACATCTATTTGTGTAGATTGTCATGTTTAGAATAATAACCTGCAAACATACCGGTACATCTATTTGTGTAGATTGTCATGTTTAGGATAATAATCCGCAAACATATCGGTACATCTATTTGTGTAGATTGTCCTGTTTAGAATTATAACCTGCTAACATACCGGTACATCCATATGTGTAGATTGTCATGTTTAGAATTATAACCTGCTAACATACCGGTATATCCATATGTGTAGATTGTCATGTTTAGAATTATAATCTGCTAACATACCGGTACATCCATATGTGTAGATTGTCATGTTTAGAATTATAATCTGCTAACATACCGGTACATCTATTTCCCGCATATTGCTTTTCAGTAATGTCGGTTAAGTCGTTTTTAGAAATTTATTGCACATGTTAAGAAGGCTAATTATAAAACACTTTGGTCTGAATAGATACGAAAGTAACAGGATGTACAACATTCAGCATATTAATGCTTGAGCTTTTGTTTTTATTTTGTTTTAAAATTTAGTTTTTCTGGCCTTTGATATTTATGTCCTTTTTAAGCTACATCTACTCTATCAGTGTACACATAACACCTTTTGAAAGCTAATTTTACATATTTTATTATCTTTATCCATGATGTGGCTTAATGTCATTTTCATTTCGTTTAGAAGTTATATTTGATATTTATGATATTATGTAAGCTCCAAAACTCAGTATGATTTCCAACAAAACCTGAGAAAATCAATCCCTTTTCTCAATTATCAAATTAAACATGCTTTCACCCACTAGAATATCATCAAGTATTAATTGCAATGAATTAAACATCTCCAAAATTTGAAGCTGACCATTCATCTGAAATCTGCATCTAAGATATACCCATAGTTAAACTACAGGGATTACCTATTGATTGATATTGTATTTTCACAAGAACAATAATCCACATATTAACTAATTGATTAAATATCACATTTTTTTTCTATAGGCGATGGTCCCCTAACAATGTTTGCCCCGACCGACGCCGCCTTCAGGAAGCTGCCCAAAGATCTGTTTGATCATTTAATGTCCAATAGCACGGCTTTAAAAGGTATTTACAATCAATATTGAAGACATTGTTGTCTTTTAGGACGGCGTAAGAAAATTCGGCAATAAATACTGGAAAAAATGTTTGATGAAAGGCAATTGAACGTATGTTAGTAAATGACCAGAGTGACTGCTGTCTTAGTGAGTGAATGACCAGAGTGACTGCTGTCTTAGTGAGTGAATGACCGGAGTGACTGCTGTCTTAGTGAGTGAATGACCAGAGTGACTGCTGTCTTAGTGAGTGAATGACCGGAGTGACTGCTGTCTTAGTGAGTGAATGACCAGAGTGACTACTGTCTTAGTGAGTGAATGACCGGAGTGACTGCTGTCTTAGTGAGTGAATGACCGGAGTGACTGCTGTCTTAGTGAGTGAATAACCGGAGTGACTGCTGTCTTAGTGGGTTAATGACCGGAGTGACTGCTGTCTTAGTGGGTTAATGACCGGAATGACTGCTGTCTTAGTGAGTGAATGACCAGATTGACTGCTGTCTTAGAGAGTGAATGACCGGAGTGACTGCTGTCTTAGTGAGTTAATGACCGGAGTGACTGCTGTCTTAGTGAGTGAATGACCGGAGTGACTGCTGTCTTAGTGAGTGAATGACCAGAGTGACTGCTGTCTTAGTGAGTGAATGACCGGAGTGACTGCTGTCTTAGTGGGTTAATGACCAGAGTGACTGCTGTCTTAGTGAGTGAATGACCGGAGTGACTGCTGTCTTAGTGAGTGAATGACCAGAGTGACTGCTGTCTTAGTGAGTGAATGACCGGAGTGACTGCTGTCTTAGTGGGTTAATGACCAGAGTGACTGCTGTCTTAGTGAGTGAATGACCGGAGTGACTGCTGTCTTAGTGAGTGAATGACCAGAGTGACTGCTGTCTTAGTGAGTGAATGACCGGAGTGACTACTGTCTTAGTGAGTGAATGACCGGAGTGACTGCTGTCTTATTGAGTGAATGACCAGAGTGACTGCTGTCTTAGTGAGTGAATGACAGGAGTGACTACTGTCTCGGTGAGTTAATAACCGGAGTGACTGCTGTCTTAGTGAGTTAATGACCGGAGTGACTGCTGTCTTAGTGAGTTAATGACTGGAGTGACTGCTTCTTAGTGAGTGAATGACCGGAGTGACTGCTGTCGTAGTGAGTGAATGACCGGAGTGACTGTTGTCTTAGTGAGTGAATGACCGGAGTGACTGCTGTCTTAGTGAGTGAATGACCAGAGTGACTGCTGTCGTAGTGAGTGAATGACCGGAGTGACTGTTGTCTTAGTGAGTGAATGACCGGAGTGACTGCTGTCTTAGTGAGTTAATGACCGGAGTGACTGCTGTCTTAGTGAGTGAATGACCGGAGTGACTGCTGTCTTAGTGAGTGAATGACCGGAGTGACTGCTGTCTTAGTGAGTGAATGACCAGAGTGACTGCTGTCTTAGTGAGTGAATGACCGGAGTGACAGCTGTCTTAGTGGGTTAATGACCAGAGTGACTGCTGTCTTAGTGAGTGAATGACCGGAGTGACTGCTGTCTTAGTGAGTGAATGACCGGAGTGACTGCTGTCTTAGTGAGTGAATGACCGGAGTGACTGCTGTCTTAGTGAGTGAATGACCGGAGTGACTGCTGTCTTAGTGAGTGAATGACCGGAGTGACTGCTGTCTTAGTGAGTGAATGACCAGAGTGACTGCTGTCTTAGTGAGTGAATGACCGGAGTGACAGCTGTCTTAGTGGGTTAATGACCAGAGTGACTGCTGTCTTAGTGAGTGAATGACCGGAGTGACTGCTGTCTTAGTGAGTGAATGACCGGAGTGACTGCTGTCTTAGTGAGTGAATGACCAGAGTGACTGCTGTCTTAGTGAGTGAATGACCAGAGTGACTGCTGTCTTAGTGAGTGAATGACCAGAGTGACTGCTGTCTTAGTGAGTGAATGACCGGAGTGACAGCTGTCTTAGTGGGTTAATGACCAGAGTGACTGCTGTCTTAGTGAGTGAATGACCGGAGTCACTGCTGTCTTAGTGAGTGAATGACCGGAGTGACTGCTGTCTTAGTGAGTGAATGACCGGAGTGACTGCTGTCTTAGTGAGTGAATGACAGGAGTGACTACTGTCTCGGTGAGTTAATTACCGGAGTGACTGCTGTCTTAGTGAGTGAATGACCGGAGTGACTGCTGTCTTAGTGAGTGAATGACCGGAGTGACTGCTGTCGTAGTGAGTGAATGACCGGAGTGACTGCTGTCTTAGTGAGTGAATGACCGGAGTGACTGCTGTCTCGGTGACTTAATAACCGGAGTGACTGCTGTCTTAGTGAGTGAATGACCGGAGTGACTGCTGACTTAGTGAGTGAATGACCGGAGTGACTGCTGTCTCGGTGAGTTAATAACCGGAGTGACTGCTGTCTTAGTGGGTTAATGACCGGAGTGACTGCTGTCTTAGTGAGTGAATGACCGGAGTGATTGCTGTCTTAGTGAGTGAATGACCAGAGTGACTGCTGTCTTAGTGAGTGAATGACCGGAGTGACTGCTGTCTTAGTGGGTTAATGACCAGAGTGACTGCTGTCTTAGTGAGTGAATGACCGGAGTGACTGCTGTCTCGGTGAGTTAATAACCGGAGTGACTGCTGTCTTAGTGAGTGAATGACCGGAGTGACTGCTGTCTCGGTGAGTTAATAACCGGAGTGACTGCTGTCTTAGTGAGTGAATGACCTGATTAACTGCTTTCTTAGTGAGTGAATGACCGGAGTGACTGCTGTCTCGGTGAGTTAAAAACCGGAGTGACTGCTGTCTTAGTGGGTTAATGACCGGAGTGACTGCTGTCTTAGTGAGTGAATGACCGGAGTGACTGCTGTCTTAGTGAGTGAATGACCAGAGTGACTGCTGTCTTAGTGAGTGAATGACCGGAGTGACTGCTGTCTTAGTGAGTGAATGACCGGAGTGACTGCTGTCTTAGTGAGTGAATGACCAGAGTGACTGCTGTCTTAGTGAGTGAATGACCGGAGTGACAGCTGCCTTAGTGTGTTAATGACCAGAGTGACTGCTGTCTTAGTGAGTGAATGACCGGAGTGACTGCTGTCTTAGTGAGTGAATGACCGGAGTGACTGCTGTCTTAGTGAGTGAATGACCGGAGTGACTGCTTTCTTAGTGAGTGAATGACCGGAGGGACAGCTGTCTTAGTGGGTTAATGACCAAAGTGATTGCTGTCTTAGTGAGTGAATGACCGGAGTGACTGCTGTCTTAGTGAGTGAATGACCGGAGTGACAGCTGTCTTAGTGGGTAAATGACCAGAGTGACTGCTGTCTTAGTGAGTGAATGACCGGAGTGACAGCTGTCTTAGTGAGTGAATGACCAGAGTGACTGCTGTCTTAGTGAGTGAATGACCAGAGTGACTGCTGTCTTAGTGAGTGAATGACCGGAGTGACAGCTGTCTTAGTGTGTTAATGACCAGAGTGACTGCTGTCTTAGTGAGTGAATGACCGGAGTCACTGCTGTCTTAGTGAGTTAATGACCGGAGTGACTGCTGTCTTAGTGAGTGAATGACCGGAGTGACTGCTGTCTTAGTGAGTGAATGACAGGAGTGACTACTGTCTCGGTGAGTTAATAACCGGAGTGACTGCTGTCTTAGTGAGTGAATGACCGGAGTGACTGCTGTCTTAGTGAGTGAATGACCGGAGTGACTGCTGTCGTAGTGAGTGAATGACCGGAGTGACTGCTGTCTTAGTGAGTGAATGACCGGAGTGACTGCTGTCTCGGTGAGTTAATAACCGGAGTGACTGCTGTCTTAGTGGGTTAATGACCGGAGTGACTGCTGTCTTAGTGGGTTAATGACCAGAGTGACTGCTGTCTTAGTGAGTGAATGACCGGAGTGACTGCTGTCTCGGTGAGTTAATAACCGGAGTGACTGCTGTCTTAGTGAGTGAATGACCGGAGTGACTGCTGTCTTAGTGGGTAAATGACCAGAGTGACTGCTGTCTTAGTGAGTGAATGACCAGAGTGACTGCTGTCTTAGTGAGTGAATGACCAGAGTGACTGCTGTCTTAGTGAGTGAATGACCGGAGTGACAGCTGTCTTAGTGGGTTAATGACCAGAGTGACTGCTGTCTTAGTGAGTGAATGACCGGAGTGACTGCTGTCTTAGTGAGTGAATGACCGGAGTGACTGCTGTCTTAGTGAGAGAATGACCGGATTAACTGCTTTCTTAGTGAGTGAATGACCGGAGTGACTGCTGTCTCGGTGAGTTAAAAACCGGAGTGACTGCTGTCTTAGTGGGTTAATGACCGGAGTGACTGCTGTCTTAGTGAGTGAATGACCGGAGTGACTGCTGTCTTAGTGAGTGAATGACCAGAGTGACTGCTGTCTTAGTGAGTGAATGACCGGAGTGACTGCTGTCTTAGTGAGTGAATGACCGGAGTGACTGCTGTCTTAGTGAGTGAATGACCAGAGTGACTGCTGTCTTAGTGAGTGAATGACCGGAGTGACAGCTGCCTTAGTGTGTTAATGACCAGAGTGACTGCTGTCTTAGTGAGTGAATGACCGGAGTGACTGCTGTCTTAGTGAGTGAATGACCGGAGTGACTGCTGTCTTAGTGAGTGAATGACCGGAGTGACTGCTTTCTTAGTGAGTGAATGACCGGAGGGACAGCTGTCTTAGTGGGTTAATGACCAAAGTGATTGCTGTCTTAGTGAGTGAATGACCGGAGTGACTGCTGTCTTAGTGAGTGAATGATCGGAGTGACAGCTGTCTTAGTGGGTAAATGACCAGAGTGACTGCTGTCTTAGTGAGTGAATGACCAGAGTGACTGCTGTCTTAGTGAGTGAATGACCAGAGTGACTGCTGTCTTAGTGAGTGAATGACCGGAGTGACAGCTGTCTTAGTGGGTTAATGACCAGAGTGACTGCTGTCTTAGTGAGTGAATGACCGGAGTCACTGCTGTCTTAGTGAGTTAATGACCGGAGTGACTGCTGTCTTAGTGAGTGAATATCGGATTAACTGCTTTCTTAGTGAGTGAATGACCGGAGTGACTGCTGTCTCGGTGAGTTAAAAACCGGAGTGACTGCTGTCTTAGTGGGTTAATGACCGGAGTGACTGCTGTCTCGGTGAGTTAATAACCGGAGTGACTGCTGTCTTAGTGAGTGAATGACCGGATTAACTGCTTTCTTAGTGAGTGAATGACCGGAGTGACTGCTGTCTCGGTGAGTTAAAAACCGGAGTGACTGCTGTCTTAGTGGGTTTATGACCGGAGTGACTGCTGTCTTAGTGAGTGAATGACCGGAGTGACTGCTGTCTTAGTGAGTGAATGACCAGAGTGACTGCTGTCTTAGTGAGTGAATGACCGGAGTGACTGCTGTCTTAGTGAGTGAATGACCGGAGTGACTGCTGTCTTAGTGAGTGAATGACCAGAGTGACTGCTGTCTTAGTGAGTGAATGACCGGAGTGACAGCTGCCTTAGTGTGTTAATGACCAGAGTGACTGCTGTCTTAGTGAGTGAATGACCGGAGTGACTGCTGTCTTAGTGAGTGAATGACCGGAGTGACTGCTGTCTTAGTGAGTGAATGACCGGAGTGACTGCTTTCTTAGTGAGTGAATGACCGGAGGGACAGCTGTCTTAGTGGGTTAATGACCAAAGTGATTGCTGTCTTAGTGAGTGAATGACCGGAGTGACTGCTGTCTTAGTGAGTGAATGACCGGAGTGACAGCTGTCTTAGTGGGTAAATGACCAGAGTGACTGCTGTCTTAGTGAGTGAATGACCAGAGTGACTGCTGTCTTAGTGAGTGAATGACCAGAGTGACTGCTGTCTTAGTGAGTGAATGACCGGAGTGACAGCTGTCTTAGTGGGTTAATGACCAGAGTGACTGCTGTCTTAGTGAGTGAATGACCGGAGTCACTGCTGTCTTAGTGAGTTAATGACCGGAGTGACTGCTGTCTTAGTGAGTGAATGACCGGAGTGACTGCTGTCTTAGTGAGTGAATGACAGGAGTGACTACTGTCTCGGTGAGTTAATAACCGGAGTGACTGCTGTCTTAGTGAGTGAATGACCGGAGTGACTGCTGTCTTAGTGAGTGAATGACCGGAGTGACTGCTGTCTCGGTGAGTTAAAAACCGGAGTGACTGCTGTCTTAGTGGGTTAATGACCGGAGTGACTGCTGTCTTAGTGAATGAATGACCGGAGTGACTGCTGTCTTAGTGAGTGAATGACCAGAGTGACTGCTGTCTTAGTGAGTGAATGACCGGAGTGACTGCTGTCTTAGTGAGTGAATGACCGGAGTGACTGCTGTCTTAGTGAGTGAATGACCAGAGTGACTGCTGTCTTAGTGAGTGAATGACCGGAGTGACAGCTGCCTTAGTGTGTTAATGACCAGAGTGACTGCTGTCTTAGTGAGTGAATGACCGGAGTGACTGCTGTCTTAGTGAGTGAATGACCGGAGTGACTGCTGTCTTAGTGAGTGAATGACCGGAGTGACTGCTTTCTTAGTGAGTGAATGACCGGAGGGACAGCTGTCTTAGTGGGTTAATGACCAAAGTGATTGCTGTCTTAGTGAGTGAATGACCGGAGTGACTGCTGTCTTAGTGAGTGAATGATCGGAGTGACAGCTGTCTTAGTGGGTAAATGACCAGAGTGACTGCTGTCTTAGTGAGTGAATGACCAGAGTGACTGCTGTCTTAGTGAGTGAATGACCAGAGTGACTGCTGTCTTAGTGAGTGAATGACCGGAGTGACAGCTGTCTTAGTGGGTTAATGACCAGAGTGACTGCTGTCTTAGTGAGTGAATGACCGGAGTCACTGCTGTCTTAGTGAGTTAATGACCGGAGTGACTGCTGTCTTAGTGAGTGAATATCGGATTAACTGCTTTCTTAGTGAGTGAATGACCGGAGTGACTGCTGTCTCGGTGAGTTAAAAACCGGAGTGACTGCTGTCTTAGTGGGTTAATGACCGGAGTGACTGCTGTCTCGGTGAGTTAATAACCGGAGTGACTGCTGTCTTAGTGAGTGAATGACCGGATTAACTGCTTTCTTAGTGAGTGAATGACCGGAGTGACTGCTGTCTCGGTGAGTTAAAAACCGGAGTGACTGCTGTCTTAGTGGGTTTATGACCGGAGTGACTGCTGTCTTAGTGAGTGAATGACCGGAGTGACTGCTGTCTTAGTGAGTGAATGACCAGAGTGACTGCTGTCTTAGTGAGTGAATGACCGGAGTGACTGCTGTCTTAGTGAGTGAATGACCGGAGTGACTGCTGTCTTAGTGAGTGAATGACCAGAGTGACTGCTGTCTTAGTGAGTGAATGACCGGAGTGACAGCTGCCTTAGTGTGTTAATGACCAGAGTGACTGCTGTCTTAGTGAGTGAATGACCGGAGTGACTGCTGTCTTAGTGAGTGAATGACCGGAGTGACTGCTGTCTTAGTGAGTGAATGACCGGAGTGACTGCTTTCTTAGTGAGTGAATGACCGGAGGGACAGCTGTCTTAGTGGGTTAATGACCAAAGTGATTGCTGTCTTAGTGAGTGAATGACCGGAGTGACTGCTGTCTTAGTGAGTGAATGACCGGAGTGACAGCTGTCTTAGTGGGTAAATGACCAGAGTGACTGCTGTCTTAGTGAGTGAATGACCAGAGTGACTGCTGTCTTAGTGAGTGAATGACCAGAGTGACTGCTGTCTTAGTGAGTGAATGACCGGAGTGACAGCTGTCTTAGTGGGTTAATGACCAGAGTGACTGCTGTCTTAGTGAGTGAATGACCGGAGTCACTGCTGTCTTAGTGAGTTAATGACCGGAGTGACTGCTGTCTTAGTGAGTGAATGACCGGAGTGACTGCTGTCTTATTGAGTGAATGACAGGAGTGACTACTGTCTCGGTGAGTTAATAACCGGAGTGACTGCTGTCTTAGTGAGTGAATGACCGGAGTGACTGCTGTCTTAGTGAGTGAATGACCGGAGTGACTGCTGTCGTAGTGAGTGAATGACCGGAGTGACTGCTGTCTTAGTGAGTGAATGACCGGAGTGACTGCTGTCTCGGTGAGTTAATAACCGGAGTGACTGCTGTCTTAGTGGGTTAATGACCGGAGTGACTGCTGTCTTAGTGGGTTAATGACCAGAGTGACTGCTGTCTTAGTGAGTGAATGACCGGAGTGACTGCTGTCTCGGTGAGTTAATAACCGGAGTGACTGCTGTCTTAGTGAGTGAATGACCGGAGTGACTGCTGTCTTAGTGGGTAAATGACCAGAGTGACTGCTGTCTTAGTGAGTGAATGACCAGAGTGACTGCTCTCTTAGTGAGTGAATGACCAGAGTGACTGCTGTCTTAGTGAGTGAATGACCGGAGTGAGATCTGTCTTAGTGGGTTAATGACCAGAGTGACTGCTGTCTTAGTGAGTGAATGACCGGAGTGACTGCTGTCTTAGTGAGTGAATGACCGGAGTGACTGCTGTCTTAGTGAGTGAATGACAGGAGTGACTACTGTCTGGGTGAGTTAATAACCGGAGTGACTGCTGTCTTAGTGAGTGAATGACCGGAGTGACTGCTGTCTTAGTGAGTGAATGACCGGAGTGACTGCTGTCGTAGTGAGTGAATGACCTGAGTGACTGCTGTCTTAGTGATTGAATGACCGGAGTGACTGCTGTCTCGTTGAGTTAATAACCGGAGTGACTGCTGTCTTAGTGAGTGAATGACCGGAGTGACTGCTGTCTTAGTGAGTGAATGAGCGGAGTGACTGCTGTCTCGGTGAGTTAATGATCGGAGTGACTGCTGTCTTAGTGGGTTAATGACCGAAGTGACTGCTGTCTTAGTGAGTGAATGACCGGAGTGACTGCTGTCTTAGTGAGTGAATGACCAGAGTGACTGCTGTCTTAGTGAGTGAATGACCGGAGTGACTGCTGTCTTAGTGGGTTAATGACCAGAGTGACTGCTGTCTTAGTGAGTGAATGACCGGAGTGACTGCTGTCTCGGTGAGTTAATAACCGGAGTGACTGCTGTCTTAGTGAGTGAATGACCGGAGTGACTGCTGTCTCGGTGAGTTAATAACCGGAGTGACTGCTGTCTTAGTGAGTGAATGACCAGAGTGACTGCTGTCTTAGTGAGTGAATGACCGGAGTGACTGCTGTCTCGGTGAGTTAATAACCGGAGTGACTGCTGTCTTAGTGGGTTAATGACCGGAGTGACTGCTGTCTTAGTGAGTGAATGACCGGAGTTACTGCTGTCTTAGTGAGTGAATGACCAGAGTGACTGCTGTCTTAGTGAGTGAATGACCGGAGTGACTGCTGTCTCGGTGAGTTAATAACCGGAGTGACTGCTGTCTTAGTGGGTTAATGACCGGAGTGACTGCTGTCTTAGTGAGTGAATGACCAGAGTGACTGCTGTCTTGGTGAGTGAATGACCGGAGTAAATGCTGTCTTAGTGGGTTAATGACCGGAGTGACTGCTGTCTTAGTGAGTGAAAGACCGGAGTGACTGCTGTCTTAGTGAGTGAATGATCGGAGTAAATGCTGTCTTAGTGGGTTAATGACCGGAGTGACTGTTGTCTTAGTGGGTTAATGCCGGAAATACTGCTGTCTTAGTGAGTGAATGACCGGAGTGACTGCTGTCTTAGTGAGTGAATGATCGGAGTGACTGCTGTCTTACTGAGTTAATGACCGGAGTGACTACTGTCTTAGTGAGTGAATGATCGGAGTGACTGCTGTCTTAGTGAGTTAATGACCAGAGTGACTGCTGTCTTACTGAGTTAATGACAGGAGTGACTGCTGTTTTAGTGAGTGAATGATCGGAGTGACTGCTGTCTTAGTGAGTGAATGACCGGAGTGACTGCTGTCTTAGTGAGTTAATGATCGGAGTGACTGCTGTCTTAGTGGGTTAATGACCGGAGTGACTGCTGTTTTAGTGAGTGAAAGACCTGAGTGAATGCTGTCTTAGTGAGTTAATGACCGGAGTGACTGCTGTCTTAGTGGGTTAATGCCGGAGTGACTGCTGTCTTAGTGAGTTAATGACTGGAGTGACTGCTGTCTTAGTGAGTGAATGATCGGAGTGACTGCTGTCTTAGTGAGTTAATGACCGGAGTGACTGCTGTCTTAGTGGGTTAATTACCGGAGTGACTGCTGTCTTAGTGGGTGAATGATCGGAGTGACTGCTGTCTTAGTGGGTTAATGACCGGAGTGACTGCTTTATTAGTGAGTGAATGACCAGAGTGACTGCTGTCTTAGTGGGTTAATGACCGGAGTGACTGCTGTCTTAGTGAGTGAATGACCGGAGTGACTGCTGTCTTAGTGGGTTAATGACCGGAGTGACTGCTGTCTTAGTGAGTGAATGACCGGAGTGACTGTTGTCTTAGTAGGTTAATGACCGGAGTGACTGCTGTCTTAGTTAGTGAATGACCGGAGTGACTGCTGTCTTAGTGAGTTAATGATCGGAGTGACTGCTGTCTTAGTGGGTTAATGACCGGAGAGACTGCTGTCTTAATGAGTGAATGACCGGAGTGACTGCTGTCTTAGTGTGTTAATGACCGGAGTGACTGCTGTCTAAGTGAGTGAATGACCGGAGTGACTGCTGTCTTAGTGGGTTAATGACCGGAGTGACTGCTGTCTTAATGAGTGAATGACCGGAGTGACTGCTGTCTTAGTGAGTGAATGACCGGAGTGACTGCTGTCTTAGTGAGTTAATGACCGGAGTGACAGCTGTCTTAGTGGGTTAATGACCGGAGTGACTGCTGTCTTAGTGGGTTAATGACCGGAGTGACTGCTGTCTTAGTGAGTTAATGATCGGAGTGACTGCTGTCTTAGTGAGTTAATGACCGGAGTGACTGCTGTCTTAGATGATGACAATTCAAGAAATTCGCATCCAATATTTAAAATATTGCTTGCATAAAAGGTATCTTTAGAGGGTACAGTATCAACATATTGTTTAAACAGTGAAATCAATGGTAATTTACGATATATCCGTTTGTCTGTAAATTACGTCACAGTGTTTTATGTTTTGCTGTCACTAAGAAACAGTCAATACATCTGTATTATATTATCGCTTTGTCAATCTTTCACTTACAAGTGAATTCTGATACGTTTACCCGTCCTCTTCCTTTCAGAGGTGCTAACATACCATATCTGTGTAGGGACCCATTACACTCCAGGTTTCTTCGCTAAGCAGTACTCAGATCTACTACAAATGTTGTCTCTGGACTGGGTGGCCGTCAACACTTTCGAAAGTAAGCACAGCAAGAAATCGTCCCGAAATCAGAAATCCAACATACTCCAAAATGGACATGAAAACGAAGCACGACAAAAATGGAAATCTTCAAATACTTTAACATTCAACCTATTGTATATTTATCGTGTCTCCCTTTTTATATTCTTAATTGATAACTATGGTCAAAAAAAGAGAAAAGAATACCGATGCGTCAACAAACAAAAATGCTCAAAATCGATTAAACTAGGGGCAAAATACGAAAAAGGTAAGATCTACTTGGATATCCTTGTGAAAGTATAAGATAATTAAACCATGTGTTCTGGAAGAGAAAGCGTGTTCTGCTTTCTCGACGACATCCCCCATGTAAATCTTGGTCACATCCAGATAAACAATAAGTCCTCGAAATAAGAGAAGAGTCATTGTCAATCACAACAAGTACTGTAAACACACTAATGAGCATACTGAAAACCACCCATTTTCATATCACTTAAAGATACAGAATATTTCTCAATGAGACAAAGATGGCGACTATAAAACTTGCTCAAAGGTGGAAGAAGTACAATCTTTCACTATATCGGTTAATGAGCAAGCCGCTGACCTACCTCGTCTTTATTGGATACCGAAACTATGCCATTAAGATACACGGATTTCACTCTTTAAATGCATCAGATCTCAACGGTTAACAGTCAATAGCAATACGCGTTTTTAAAATTAAATGGATTCTCTTATAATACACTTGAAACATAATACAATCAGTCCGAACATGTCTTTGGTTTTAACCGTCTCAGAAAGCATTTTAATTACTGCAAGCAAAGCATTTCAGAATTATATTCTCGCTCAACTTCGAAGTCTATCCGCTTTTGTTTATTTGTTGTTTTTTGGGGGCATGCAAATACAGTAGATAGAGGATATCTAACAGTATCTGCAGTAATACCAAATATATTTCACGAGTGAGGCTAAATTTTGATATTTTTTACGAGTGCGCAGCACGAGTGAAACATTTCAAACTATTAGCCACATGAGTGAAAGATGTTTGGTATTACTGAAGATACTGTTAGATATTCTGTTTATTTCATTTTTATAGCAAAATCTACAGTGGCAGCTTTTGATTTTCCCAAACGTCATTTGTAAGCAGCGTTCTGATTGGTCAAATCACCAGTGAAACATAACACTTTTATAGAATGAATAATTTTAGATAGTAAAATTTTAGATGGTAAAATGTAATAAAAAACAATATCGCATCCTAGTTGATAGATATTCCATGAAACATGACTGTATACACTGCATTTTAAAATTAAACATTTTTGTTTTGTCTCCGTGTAAATATTTCCTTTGTTCATATTTTGCCCCTGGTTTAATCGATTTTGTGTTTGGATTATGATTTTGTTAACGCTTCGGTATTCTCTTATTTATTATCTGTACAGCTTGCACACTAGAACACATTTTAAGATAAATGAGTACATACAATATATTCACAACACATAACATAATATGTATTTAAACCGCTGTCAATCATTTCAGCCTACTCCTCGGTGAACAACATTAAGATTGCCTACCCGGACATCAATGTCAGTAATGGGGCTGTCCATGGCATGGACACCGTCTTACTTCCTCAAATACCACCAGACGATGACGAAAACACAACCTTTTGAAGAAAACCTTGAAAAACACGCTAGACAAGATATTCAAAATAATTACTTGTACATTTTGTAGATTTGTTCACAATAATTATATTCATCATTGACAGTCCGGTTTTACGCTTTTTCTTCAAAAAAAAATATTTTCATTGCGATTGTGTATTCAGCATGTAATCTTGATAGTCTGCCTTAAGCATTTAATTAGGGTCACAAAAGAGAACGGAATATACGACAATGGGAGACAACGAGACAACAAAGCAAACGGCCACAAAGGAAAACGGAAGATACGACAATAGGAGCAGATGATACAACAAACCAAACAGTCACAAAAGAGTACGGAAGTTACGACAATGGAAGCAGACGAAACAACAAAGCAAACGGCCACAAAGGAGAACGGAAGTTACGACAATAGAAGACAACGAGACAACAAAGCCAACGGCCACAAAGGAGAACGGAAGTTACGACAATGGAAGACAACGAGACAACAAACCAAACAGTCACAAAAGAGTACGGAAGTTACGACAATGGAAGCAGACGAGACAACAAACCAAACAGTCACAAAAAAGTACGGAAGTTACGACAATGGAAGACAACGAGACAACAAACCAAAAAGTCACAAAAGAGTACGGAAGTTACGACAATGGAAGACAACGAGACAACAAAGCAAACGGCCACAAAGGAGAACGGAAGTTACGACAATGGAAGACAACGAGACAACAAACCAAACGGCCACAAAGGAGTACGGAAGTTACGACAATGGAAGACAACGAGACAACAAACCAAACAGTCACAAAAGAGTACGGAAGTTACGACAATGGAAGCAGACGAGACAACAAACCAAACAGTCAAAAAAGAGTACGGAAGTTACGACAATGGAAGACAACGAGACAACAAACCAAACGGTCACAAAAGAGTACGGAAGTTACGACAATGGAAGACAACGAGACAACAAACCAAAAAGTCACAAAAGAGTACGGAAGTTACGACAATGGAAGACAACGAGACAACAAAGCAAACGGCCACAAAGGAGAACGGAAGTTACGACAATGGAAGACAACGAGACAACAAACCAAACAGTCACAAAAGAGTACGGAAGTTACGACAATGGAAGCAGACGAGACAACAAACCAAACAGTCACAAAAGAGAACGGAAGTTACGACAATGGAAGCAGACGAGACAACAAACCAAAAGGCCACAAAGGAGAACGGAAGTTACGACAATGGAAGCAGACGAGACAACAAAGCAAACGGCCACAAAGGAGAACGGAAGTTACGACAATGGAAGCAGACGAGACAACAAAGCAAACAGTCACAAAAGAGTACGGAAGTTACGACAATGGAAGCAGACGAGACAACAAAGCAAACAGTCACAAAAGAGTACGGAAGTTACGACAATGGAAGCAGACGAGACAACAAACCAAACAGTCACAAAGGAGAACGGAAGTTACGACAATGGAAGACAACGAGACAACAAAGCAAACGGCCACAAAGGAGAACGGAAGTTACGACAATTGAAGACAATAAGACAACAAAGCAAACGGCCACAAAGGAGAACGGAAGTTACGACAATGGAAGCAGACGAGACAACAAACCAAACAGTCACAAAAGAGTACGGAAGTTACGACAATGGAAGCAGACGAGACAACAAACCAAACAGTCACAAAAGAGTACGGAAGTTACGACAATGGAAGCAGACGAGACAACAAAGCAAACGGCCACAAAGGAGAACGGAAGTAACGACAATGGAAGACAACGAGACAACAAACCAAACGGCCACAAAGGAGAACGGAAGTTACGACAATGGAAGACAATGAGACAACAAACCAAACGGCCACAAAAGAGAACGGAAGATACGACAATAGCGTCAACAAAACCATGAACCGAACTCAAAATCGTTTACACTAGGGGCAAAATTAGAACAAAGGAAAAGATTAACATACAGACCGTTGTAAAAGTACAAGAGAATAAGATCAGGGGTTCCGGAAGAGAAAGCGTCTTCTGCTTCATAGACAACACACCATGTAAATCCCGGTCACATCCAAGTAAATGAGAAAATGAGACAACGATGGCGATCATCTTGATAAAGTATAGGTTCACCAAAGCAATTGACAAGAAGGAAGACTGAAGAAACATTAAACGGACAGCTACAAGAAGACAGAAAAACACAGAGAAAAACGTTTAGTTAGTACATCATTTTGTGTGATAAATTATTATTTTCTAATGATTGCGACGTTGATGTGACACATCGTTTTATAACGAGACTTTGTTTAAAGCCGCAGTTTAACTACTCTAAATCATCTCACAAAAGTACAGTCGTGTCAGGTTGAATAAGATAAGTGCCATTTCGGAGATTATATATCACAGTGAAAACAAATAGAATGTAATCTAGGTTAGCGAGTGACTAATCGGTATATTTAACTTATGGTAAAACGTCTTACATCAAATAGACGGTAAAGCATTTTTTTAAATCAATGTACGTCCCTCATTAATTAACCATAGGAGTATATCACGTGCATATTTTTGTTCAAAAGGACCTGTGTGTGTGTGTGTGTGCATAGGTAGATGTTTATCCTTCACGGAACGTCTGACTTCTACAGCCTGTTACTCACAAATATGATAGATGTGGATAAGCTATCTGATGAACTGTTAACACTTATGGCATCCTATTTATAATGTTTCCATACTTTGCTGTATCTAAACAGTATTGTAATACAGCACAGACATGCCATACTTTGCCAAACATAATAGCGATTTACTATTTCATTTTGATAATGTGGCATTCGCATTACCCTAGTATGAATTTCGGTTATGAAAAAGGGGTTTGAACGACAAATTCTGGCACAGCTGTTGAATGAAGAAGGAGAAACAGATCTTTTAAACCTGATACAGACCTCTGGAGTCGAACACACACGGCCTGTCTACACAGGGAAAGGTTTTGTTTCATGTATTACTGTATCAGAGATGGGGAAGGGAGATGTGGGAGATTGTATAGGGTTTAAAAATGTCTAAATTCTAAATCGATATTAGTTGTAATCTAAACTTTTAGGATCTAAGTTTATTTCTCACTTTTTCACTGTGGCTGTGTATTGTTTCTGTTTACCTGTATATCGGTGTATAATGAATGAGTAAATGTATATACGTACAGCCTGAAGGACAACCATAGGTGACTAACAACAAAGATGACGTAACATACACGCATATGCTGCACCCCTAAAATTTTGTAATAGATACAGTATGCCGAAAAAATGAACTAAACAGCATCACACAGCTGGTACGTCCCCCAGGACCCACCAGCGACGCGAGGGGCCGAAACGTGAAAATCCAAAATCTCCAAACCAATGCAGAAGCAGAAGGGTCAGGTGCGTAAAACCCCTTTAATTTATGAATCCAGAAGTAAAATTAAACTAGTTCTATATAATTTCAAATCGTGTACTACGGAAATTTGTATAGTATGTACCGCGCCACTACTCAAATGAGATCAGCTGTGGATATGGAGGCTCCAGCAAACCTGGGTACCAACCCAGAGGAAGCTGGATGTACTGTCGCTCACTCACTTGGTGACGCTGATCTACTAATTGTCAAAACTGCATTATAATATGCACAGCTGCAAAACGTTGAAGTCGTCGGCGAAGATACAGACCTATTAGTTCTTCTGTGTTACTACTTCGATCGACATGTAACAAACAACATCTTCTTCAGATCAGACTGCAGAAAGTCGGGAGGAATTACGGAATACAGTCACCATACTTGGCGGTTTTATTTCCTTCGCTCTCCTCGTTCTCCATGCATTGACTGGATGCGACACCACTTCCAGATTATTTAGAATAGAAAAAGGACAGGCCCTCAAGAAGCTTCTGTCAAGGCAAGTTTATAATTCTGCGTGTTTGCTCCTTTATCCATCAAACTGGGCCACACAAGTAATAAAATGGTGGAATACCAATGACGGGCGGGCCTTTGATTCAAACTTAGGTCATAGTTGTTAGAATTATAGAACATTGTAGAACATTTATAATTTGTTCTTTGTATTGAGCAGACATGCGTTGTCTATCTATAGTAACGTTGTACTATTTTTAAAAGTGTAGAATTTAGTGTTCTTGTATATGTACTTGTTTCTTTATTACATTCTAGGAACACTAAGTTAGCACAGTATCTTATAACATCTCAGTAGAAATTATCAGTGTATAAAGCATTAAATTTAAATTATCAGAAACACTTCCCAAGTTCGAGAAGTTGTGTAGTAAATTTACGGTCAGCAACGCTGCTCGATAGATGGTGTTGGTCAGAGCACGGCCAAACCTAGCATTGACCTAAGAGGCAATGCTGATCTCACACTTCAGACCAATATTAGCCAATACCAGAATAAGCCTAGACAAATGGCAGCAATGGCTGTATGATGGCGCAATCGCTGGGGTATGCCATACTTATTCTCAGGAAACTGTTATCTCTTAAAGGATACCAAATCTAAACAAAATCTTTCTCAACAAGGAGGGGGGGGGGGGGGGAGTTATCACCAGAATTATAACAACTACTCACAAGTTTCCCCAGAGGATACACCCTTAGTCTTACCCATAGGTTGTAAGCCATCATACTCCACAGGGCACAGGACAACCATTTCCTGTTGGGATATTTAGATACGCTCAAAACATACTTATGTACTAGAAGATGACGTAACACACTCATATGCTGCACCTTTTAAATTTTGTAATAGATACAGTATGCCGAAAAATGAATTAAACTGCATCATACAGCTGTTTCGTCCATCTAGGACTCTTCAGTGATACTGGGGGCCAAAAGGTGGGAATCCAAAATTTCTTAACTAATGTAGAAGCAGAAGGGTCAGGTGCATCAAGATGCTATTGGACATGACATCTGATGAGGACAACACCGACGCCATCGACGTAAGAGCAGGTGCCCTCAGAGACACAAGATGTCCACTTACTCTGGTTAAGAGAGATGGGAGCCCTTCGTTCTCAAATGTGAAAGAATAACGAGGGACAATAGATGGTCAGACCGTAAGACAATACAGCGGTTTTTGGTTGCTTGGTCGGCGATGCCTTAGAATACGCCGACAAACCTGCACTACAGTATACTGGGGTTCACAAGGCTGAGGAAAGAACGATGCAGCAACAAAGACGTCCCTGTAGTAGCACGGAGAGAGTTACACTTCGTGAGACTGGAGGAGATAGCAACCTTAGCTGAATTTGATCAGCGAATCCAGACTCTCACCGAGGACGATTTCGCCCATACCGACTCAACGGCCAGAAACCAGATCGCCACCGGGGCGTTCCTGAAGGGCTCTCGCGAGAAGATGGCGGCGCAGAGAGTCACGGAAAAAAGTTAGTCCTCAACGCCTTAAAGTGTATTAAAACCTCTGTGGCGAACCAACGCGCTTTATTCGGTTCTCGTGTGTCCCATTAGCTCAGTAGACATGTAGAAAATCGCTGAGGGCGAGCGACGACAACGTAGAAGGACCCCGTAAAGTTTCTGAGAGAGGTACAACGGGAGTTAAAGAAGGCTTTTAGGAACAAGTGGAGCAGCTGCTTGCCCTTACTTGCCCCCATCCCGTTGTGACTTCCTTTCTCCGGAGTGCGACCGTGGTTCCCTCGCGGCTATGAAGGGAACCGATCCTCAGATTACCGTGATAGGCGTGACAGATATGACGGTCGCCGGAGGTATAGGTCCCCCTATTCTGAGCATCGTCCCGCCCGAAACCGTAACTGGTCACCTGGATATTATGGAGAAACCAGGGGACTACCACCTAGCCATTGGCAATCTAGTCGGGGCTACCGGGAACAAAGGAGAGACCATAACGGTTCAACTAGTCGTCACAACGATACGAACAATGATAAGGGACGGAATACCCAGACATACAATCGGGAGGATCCGTCCCCTACGTCTATGAAAGCTGTCCCCAAACCTTTGAGGGATGTAAAACTGGCGATCCCAGATGGCAGTGGTATCACCATACCCCTAACCTGAAATGGGACACCAGTGCAAGCTTTCGTGGACACTGCGGCTACCATGACGCTGATTAAGCTGGACCTGTTAGACAACCTCCGAAGACCATTACTGCTTGGGAAAAGAGTGAGATCCCGATGTTTTAAGGCAACGTGGAGACAGTATGGGAAATAAGGGGCCTACACATAGACATAAGGGACATATTTAAACCCTGGACTTTGTGTGAGGCCCCCCATCATGGACGGTATGCTGTTAGGGTGGACTTCCTGTCCTAGAATGACTGCGTCATAGACGTAGATGCTGGCGCAATTTTAATTGGTAACCAGGCGATACCTATAACGCAGCGAGCGGAAGGTCAGAGAAAATCACCCACGATCAAGGTGACCAAGAACATGACCACACCGAGGGTCACGACAGAGAATTCAAACCGTGACCTTACAGGGGATAATTGTGAACGTGGACGATTTGAGACGGACCTGGATAGTCAAGCATCGCTGACATACAAGTCATCGAGCACTCCTAGTCTCAAATATAGTAACACGATGTACCACAAAGAACTTGGCCCCGAATCGAAGGAGATTACACCGTGAAACAAACATATGACCCGCTCTCATTTGACGGGGAGGAGGAAGCGGAAACTCGTGTTTCCTCCATCATCAGATGAGTCAGTCCTCTTGTGACGTAATCAGCTGATGACAGAGAAAGGCTGTGTGATTAAATGGTACAGACGATGTTTGGGTTGGCCCATGGAGGACGACAGAACAACCATGGGAACGAAGTTTGTGTCCAGCAGGTTGATTCGGTTCATCGTTCACCTGTTTTGTAAGAACCGGAAATTGCGGGAGAGGGCGAGGTGCAACCTGTGCTCGCCGTATGTCTGTCCAACAGAAATGGAGCTTCTTCTGAGGACAATCAAACAGACGTGGAGGCCGAACCGGAGTTGTCTGCCCCGTGTCAAGACAACAAAATATCAGAACAGCCAACGGTCCTAATGACCAATCCTTATCGCGCCTACCAGAACGAAACTGGGAAGAGAGACGGACTTAATATATTACACATGTTATCAAATTTGCAAAAACGCGTAAGCAGGGACCAAGATGTTGTTTGATTAAGTTGTTCCCCGAAGCTATGGCATAACATACTGCCAAGGACGGGGAATGCCATCACAGCAGCCTGGCCATTGTCTCCCGATTGTCGCGGAACAATCGGTTCAAGCCGTTACCCACTCTGGTTGAGTACACACCTGCACAGCTAGACAGACTAAAGCCCCCTAAAATGTGATTATACTGGTATATGGGGTGACAAGGCAGTCGTTGCATGGTAGATAAGTTACATGGTACTACTGGTATATGTACTGATTATAGATTTAGGAATAAAAGCCAGGACAACTAAACTTCCCGTGTATATCTATTATCCAGGTACATGGGATCGCGTGTTACAGTTGGGAAACAGTATTAATTACATTGTATTAGCTCTAAATCAGTAAGAGGGGGGGCACGCTTCGCGGGCAACCTCTGGGCCTGTAGAGACGGATAAGTTGTTTCTCTGTCTCCGGGAAAGGTATGTATTTCTTGGGATTTTATTAACGTATCAGCATTCATGTACAAGTGGATATTTGGGTGACAGTCCTATCACCCGGAGCAGCATGCTGGGGAACCTTGGCTACAGCGGCTCACATTCCTTATTCCCTACCTTATGTATACAGGCATAGGAATATTCATCATTTTGTATGTAGAACACACGTCAATGTATATCGCAATCATTGAAGAATAAAAAAATAATGTGCATTCTACTCTCCTATTTTAAATATAAATTTGAGTTGTAAAGTAATATTACTGTGTTGAGATAACAATATCTGAATCTATAGACTGCAAGGAATAACTGTGTCTGCTACATATACTGATCAACGTTAGCATAAGTGACGTTCCTTCTGGGTGGACACCAGGAGCTAGGCTGTGGTGTTCCTTCTGGGGGGACACCAGGAGCTAGGCTGTGATGTTCTTTATGGGTGGACACTAGGAGCTAGGCTGTGACGTTCCTTCTGGGTGGACACCAGGAGCTAGGCTGCGGTGTTCCTTCTGGGGGGACACCAGGAGCTAGGCTGTGACGTTCCTTCTGGGTGGACACCAGGAGCTAGGCTGTGATGTTCCTTCTGGGGGGACACCAGGAGCTAGGCTGTGGTGTTCCTTCTGGGTGGACACCAGGAGCTAGGCTGTGACGTTCCTTCTGGGGGGACACCAGGAGCTAGGCTGTGGTGTTCCTTCTGGGTGGACACCATGGGCTAGGCTGTGACGTTCCATCTGGGGGGACACCAGGAGCTAGGCTGGGACGTTCTTTCTGGGTAGACACCTGGAGCTAGGCTGTGATGTTCCTTCTGGGGGGACACCAGGATCTAGGCTGTGATGTTCCTTCTGTGTGGACACCAGAAGCTAGGCTGTGATGTTCCTTCTGGGGGGACACCAGGAGCTAGGCTGTGGTGTTCCTTCTGGGTGGACACCAGGAGCTAGGCTGTGACGTTCCTTCTGTGTGGACACCAGGATCTAGGCTGTGATGTTCATTCTGTGGGGACACCAGGAGCTAGGCTGTGATATTCCTTCTGGGGGGACACCAGGAGCAAGGCTGTTGTGTTCCTTCTGGGGGGACACCAGGAGCTAGGCTGTGATGTTCCTTCTGGGTGGACACCGGGAGCTAGGCTGTGACGTTACTTCTGGGTGGACACCAGGGGTTAGGCTGTGACGTTCCTTATGGGTGGACACCAGGAGCTAGGCTGTGACGTTCCTTCTGGGTGGACACCAGGAGCTAGGCTGTGACGTTCCATCTGGGTGGACACCAGGAGGTAGGCTGTGACGTTCCTTCTGGGTGGACACCAAGATCTAGGCTGTGACGTTCCTTATGGATGGACACCAGGAGCTAGGCTGTGACGTTCCATCTGGATGGACACCAGGATCTAGGCTGTGATGTTCCTTCTGGGTGGACACCAGGAGCAAGGCTGTGATGTTCCTTCTGGGTGGACACCAGGAGCTAGGTTGTGATGTTCCTTCTGGGGGGACACCAGGAGCTAGGCTGTGATGTTCCTTCTGGGGGGACACCAGGAGCTAGGCTGTGATGTTCCTTCAGGGGGGACACCGGGAGCTAGGCTGTGATGTTCGAGCTAAACTTTGGTGTTCCTTTTTGGTAGACACCAGGAGCTAGGCTGTGATATTCCTTCAGGGGGGAACACCAGGAGCTAGGCTGTGATGTTCCTTCTGTGGGGACACCAGGAGCTAGGCTGTGATGTTCCTTCTGGGGGGACACCAGGAGCTAGGCTGTGGTGTTCCTTCTGGGGGGACACCAGGAGCTAGGCTGTGATGTTCCTTCTGGGTGGACACCGGGAGCTAGGCTGTGACGTTACTTCTGGGGGGACACCAGGAGCTAGGCTGTGACGTTCCTTCTGGTTGGACACCAGGAGCTAGGCTGTGACATTCCATCTGGGTGGACACCAGGAGCTAGGCTGTGACGTTCCTTCTGGGTGGACACCAGGAGCTAGGCTGTGACGTTCCTTCTGGGTGGACACCAGGATCTAGGCTGTGACGTTCCTTACGGATGGACACCAGGAGCTAGGCTGTGATATTCCTTCTGGTTGGACACCAGGAGCTAGGCTGTGATGTTCCTTCAGGGGGGAACACCAGGAGCTAGGCTGTGATGTTCATTCTGTAGGGACACCAGAAGCTAGGCTGTGATGTTCCTTCTGGGGGGACACCAGGAGCTAGGCTGTGGTGTTCCTTCTGTGGGGACACCGGGAGCTAGGCTGTGACGTTACTTCTGGGGGGACACCAGGAGCTAGGCTGTGACGTTCCTTCTGGGTGGACACCAGGAGCTAGGCTGTGACGTTCCATCTGGGTGGACACCAGGAGCTAGGCTGTGACGTTCCTTCTGGGTGGACACCAGGAGCTAGGCTGTGACGTTCCTTCTGGGTGGACACCAGGATCTAGGCTGTGACGTTCCTTACGGATGGACACCAGGAGCTAGGCTGTGATGTTCCTTCTGGGTGGACACCAGGAGGTAGGCTGTGATGTTCCTTCTGGGTGGACACCAGGAGCTAGGTTGTGATGTTCCTTCAGGGGGGAACACCAGGAGCTAGGCTGTGATGTCCCTTCTGTGGGGACACCAGGAGCTACGCTTTAATGTTCCTTCAGGGTGGGGGGGGGGCACCAGGAGCTAGGCTGTGATGTTCGAGCTAAGCTGTGGTGTTCCTTCTGGGTGGACACTAGGAGCTAGACTGTGATATTCCTTCTGGTGGGACACCAGGTCCTAGGCTGTGATGTTCCTTCAGGGGGAACACCAGGAGCTAGGCTGTGATGTTCCTTCTGGGGGGACACCAGGAGCTATGCTGTGAAGTTCCTTCTGTGTGGACACCAGGAGCTAGGCTGTGATGTTCCTTCTGGGGGGACACCAGGAGCTAGGCTGTGATGTTCCTTCTGTGTGGACACCAGGAGCTAGGCTGTGATGTTCCTTCTGTGTGGACACCAGGAGCTAGGCTGTGATGTTCCTTGTGGGGGGACACCAGGAGCTAGGCTGTGATGTTCCTTCAGGGGGAACACCAGGATCTATGCTGTGATGTTCCTTCAGGGGGGAACACCAGGATCTAGGCTGTGATGTTCCTTCTGTGTGGACACCAGGAGCTAGGCTGTGATGTTCCTTCTGTGTGGACACCAGGAGCTAGGCTGTGATGTTCCTTATGGGTGGACACCAGGAGCTAGGCTGTATTCATCGAGGCCTCCAGTTGCCTACATCGTAAGCATATGATATTTATCTTAACCATAGTTGTACATAGCTGTAAATTATTAATTTCATCAGAAACAAAACAAAACCCTGCCTAATTATGTTAATGGGGGTTCGAATACACTAGAACACTAGAAAACTGTCCACGTAAAGGGGGGGGGGGATACAGACATAACCAAAATACTTCAAGGGGGTGTTGACCTCCCCGATTCTGCATCCATCTATGGAGGGCCGGCATCCATCTGATCCGGCCGGACCATCAACAACCAGTAGACCTGCCATCCACCGGTTCCACCATGGATCAACACCAATCCCGAAGAGGGACCTTCATAAAAGGGGATGGGGTGTGGTGAATTTCGGAGGAGTTGTCCTTTATGGACCGGTTACCCCGCCGACACGAGGATTTGAATAAAAAAATGGAATCAGAAGTATAGTATTGGTATAAAAGAATAGTGAAGCTTACAACTGTGAGAACAACATGTGTATATATAAATTACTCAAAACCAGTGAACAATGCAAACAAAAATGATTACATATCATCACAAATTAGAAGGGAGTAGAGTGAAAGTAATGCACTGCAAAAACAATAAAGCACAAGAACATCAATACAAGTGTATTATAGAAAAGGCCCTGGGAAAAATAGATATATAATGTATTTCAATACATTTTCCATAAGTCACGTCATTAAGAAGACGCAATATATAGAAAACACATGTGAAGTATCTGAACTATTATAAATCAAAAATTACTATTCATATCAAACACTTTTATCATAAAGGTGTGTGGTGAATTTCGTCGGAGTTGTCCTTCTTGGACCGGTTACTGCGCTGACACGAGATCTCGTCGCTGTCTCTATTCATCCTGACTATCAGGCGAACACACGTGAGTTAATTACCCTCGCGGTTTGTACTAAGATTTAGGGACATGAGAGCGTCTCTCTCCTTGTTGCTTTTAATGGAAATTGATGACAGATCTTTAGAAAATAAAGACTATTATGTAAAGCATGTTTAAATGCATTGTGTCTAGAAAGTGCTTGCAGAAACCATCTACATATCGGGAAGTCGAATACCTCTGCCTAAATGCATCGTCGGAAACCCACGGTACACCTCTTTGACGTTTGCATACCGAGGGGCCAAAATCAATAAAAACTCTCGTTTTCGTACTAAAATAGTAGCCAATCATATCGATAGTTTCATCCGTGACTACATCCAGCCGGGACATCCAGCTGGGGTATCCCGTTTAATTTGTAGCAGCGCCTGTCAACAAAACCTGTCGATTGTGTTATCATTGTGTCGCTTGTGGTCCTACTATAAGAAGATTGCCATCGGCGTCATGTCAACAGAAATGATCAAACAGAGTTTCACGAGAAACGACCATTCTGATTGGTCGAAATCTCCGAATAAACTTCTATTCGGGGAAACGAAGATATAGATCGATTCTGGCCCACGGTTTGCAAACGTCAGAGAAGTGTACTGTGGGTTTCCGACGATGCCTAAATGGGGATATTTTCCTATCAAATATTTAGTTTTATGTGTATATCCTTCAGAGAATAATCAGAGAATACCGAAGCGACAACAAAACAATAATCCGAACTCAGTATCAATTAATCTAGGAGTGAAATATGAACAAAGGAAAGATTTACACAGTCCCTTGAAAAAGTACCACAAAATAAAACCAGGTGTTGCGGAAGAGTAAGCGTCTTCTGCTTCATCGACGACAACCGCAACGGAAATGTATGTAATAGTCAAAACATATGAGTCATTACAAGATACAAGAATTTTTATTTAAAGTCGCATATTTAAAACAATAAACATTAGCACTGTAGTGCTATTATTGCGACAAACTAAATGGTACAATCTAACATATAACATGACATGGATAACAAACATGCAAATAAAACAAGACGAGTAACAGTAAGCAAATATCACAGAAATTAGAACTTTTGCTTAAGTTAGTTGCTAAAAACCAAAAGGAAAGACAGCAGCACATATATATAAGTTATCACAGGCAGTATTATTGAATATAAATGTATGAAAAGGAGGTAATAAATGAATACTAGTATAGTTAAACACAAGTATTACCGATGATGTTAAAGCAATATGATAGTGTAATATACATACATGCTAATATAGCAAAGTATAAAAATTGACCGGATATACACTAATATAGTGTGAATTAAAAAGGGATGTTGATATCGGTTATAAGTAAGAATATTGGAGCTAGAGACGTTTAATGTAAAAGTGCTGCATGATATTAAAGTTAAGATATTCATAAATAATTATTTGACGTAAAAAGAAAAGAAATAACAAGGATGATAGTAAAAGGGAGAGAACTCTAAAAAAAGAAAAGGTGTTTCACATTACCTCCCCTAGTAGTTTGGGGTTTAATTAATTGTTTAATTGTTGTTAAAATTGACTAAAGAAGGCTTAATTAGAAAATCAAAATATTTCAATACTTTTTGGAGAGAGATATTACACATATGGTCAGCTATTGTAGAAAACCAACCTCCCAAAGCCGTCTGTTGCCCAACCAATTTGGTAAAACGATTAAACTAAAATAAATACAATGTCAGATTTCAATAGACATGGGTGTTAAAAGTGATTTTTTATCATTGATCTCATTATAAATAACTGTGTTATTACATTTGAAGCGTTCTCAGAAAGATTCAATGTTAACACAACTTTGTGGAATAGTATGGTCTTATAAATGCCATACCAACAGACTGAAAACAAGTGCTGAGAGAACAAGATGATGTACCGATACAAGGCACAACATGTAAAATGATAGAATATATAAAAAAAAACATGAAAAAGTAGCATTTTTTTTCAATAACTTGCTGCTTAAGAAATCAAAACCAACAGGTCAAAGAAAATGGAATGAGATTTTGCAAGTTAATATAGCTGATGAGGCATGGCAAGCTTTTTACTTGTCTCTTAGACTTCTTATGATGACACAAAGTTCAGGGTTTCCAGTTTAAAATATTGCATAGGATCTTTGTTACATTTATTTTGGGACTGTTGTCATGCAAAAGCCTATTGGTCCTTATTTTTTAATCTTATTCATGCCAAACATGGTATTGGATAACCTTTTAATCCACAATTAATACTGTTTGGGGTCTGTATTGATGGTTTGATTATGAGGTAAACGTTTTATTGCTTTGTTTAAGTTTTTCATTTTTGTAAGCAAAGGGAGACTATCCCATCAATTGATACTGGTAAATTGTATGTATACTATCATAAAAAATAGAAGAGTTTGGTCTTTACTATATAGTTATACATAAAGGGACAAAATTAGAAAAAATGGAAGTTTATTATGGAAATTATTTAATAGAAAGTGAAATATCATTTACACATTGAAATATCTTGACAAAAAGAAATAATGTACATGTATTAATACAGTACAAACTAAGTATCATGTCATTATACATGTACATGTATGTACAATATTGTACTTGTTTTGTACATTCTTAATAATTCTACTATCAAAGTACCATTATGTACTATTAATTTAAATATATCAACATACAAAACGGTACTACCTGTTTTCCACTTTTTGTATTGGTTACACCATAGTTTACGAGTTCTTCAGGATATAACCCACAAGGCACGATAGATTTTTTTTAATTTAAAGTGATCTGTTTTATTTGCACTAAAATAGCAAAAACACTGACCAAAGGTACGTTTGTACAGTGTCGCTCAATTTGAAGACATTTGTTATATTTGTGCAAAGGTGAATTGTCTATTGAGTTGGAAAAGCTGAAAATGTGTGTATATTTTTAAGGTTAGAAAATGTGTGTATTTGGTAAGGTTAATTAAATGTTGAGTTGGAAAAACTGAAAATGTGTGTATTGTTTTTTAAAAGTACATGACAACCTATTTTCGCTTGTTGTACAATGTATATTTTTCAATGTTCTTGGGGTCATTTTGCAACATTGTACAACTGCAACATTGAGGAAATAGGTCGTGGTAAGAACCTATGTTCTTACTAGATAAGAACATGGGTTCTTACTGGGTGAGGTCAACTCTTCATAATATATTCCGCGGACGAGATGAAAGAAATATGACACATCTATGATACAACAATAACTGTACGTTTAGTTAAATGTATAGTTATTTATACATGTATTACTTTGTTACACATGTACACGCAAAATTGTACTTGTTTGTCACTTTCTAAGTAGCTTTACAATTAAATCATAATGATGTAATAGCTGAGTATACACAAACAACCCTTCGACTGTATTGTATCTTATTTTGTATCATAGATGTGTCATATTTCTTTCATCTCGTCCGTGGAATATATTATGAAGAGTTGACCTCACCCAGTAAGAACCCATGTTCTTATCTAGTAAAGAACATAGGTTCTTACCATGGCCTATTTCCTCAATGTTGCAGTTGTACAATGTTGCAAAATGACTCCAAGTACATTGAAATATATACATTGTACAACAAGCGAAAATAGGTTGACATGTACTTTTAAAAAACAATACACACATTTTCAGTTTTTCCAACTCAACATTTAATTAACCTTACAGAATACACACATTTTCTAACCTTAAAAATATACACACATTTTCAGCTTTTCCAACTCAATAGACCATTTACCTTTGCACAAATATAACAAATGTCTTCAAATTAAGCGACACTGTACAAACGTACCCTTGGTCAGTGTTTTTACTAGTTTTGTGCAAATAAAACAGATCACTTCAAATTAAATTGATTGTCACTGTACAATTATTAAGATATAATTCTCTGGTTTTACACGTACCTGTGATTCGCGTTTCAGCTTTGGTTTCATTTGTATCAATTAAGGCGTGTGTTTTCCTTTAAATTCATAAAGTCCTTTACATTCAAGTATATCTACATTCCGAATTAACAGGCGGTCCGAACCGTGATTTGTGCTTTTCGTGGATTCCGGTCTTTCTTCGGGTAATTCCACGTTGAAACTTTGGGAAACAGAGTCGACTTAACTATTCCGAAATGTCATACTTGTCAAGAACTTGTGCAACAGTGAATTCGTCCAAGTCATCATTGTTTTTCAGGAAGTCAAAATCAAAGTTCTTATGCTTGGCAATGAAGTGAGTGTGGGTGGCTTATTGCTTAGTCTAATTAATAAAAACAATAATATCCAAAATCAAAATATTCCCAGGAATGATTTAGAAATAACAAATCATATTTAAAAAGGCGTGCCTATGTGTATTATCAACTCTGGATTGACAGAATCAATAGCCAATCAAATTGAAGTAAGCATCATCAACCCAGGATTGACAGAATCAGTCCAGTGATTCCCACGCCTACCCCATTTCAGTGTACATTTTAACATTGTAGGTAAATGAACATTGTTCTCGATGAAAGAAATATGTCACATCTATGATACAAGTAGGTTACACAATAGTTTACTCGTTCTTCAGGTATAACCCACGCGGCACTTCGTGCCTTGTGGGTTATATCCTGAAGAACTCGTAAACTATGGTGTAACCAATACAAAACCTACAAATCATGGTATTGGATTGGATATATGTATGTATAAAATGTTACAACAAGTGTATACATGTGATTGAATAAAGATATATATGAAAAAAGTGGGACACAGTTTCTTCCCATTTGATGCTTGAAAATGTATCCTCCAAATTAAATATATATATCTATCGCATTATACAGTATCTTCTTCATCATATTTTATCTTAGCTTTTGTTGTTTTCACAAAGCAAGATAGCTCACAACCATATATGTGTACGCTCATCCACCATTCTTTGGAAATGAAAGCTGGACGACGTTCTGTCAGTGAAGTATGATCTATAGTAGTATACAAAATTAAGTGCTACAATGTAGTAAAATATATCAAATACACTTGAAAAAAAAGATAATTTTGGAGTGGTGAATATTGATATGCGGACTATGTAGAGAATGCTCAACACTAGAAGTAAAACAGATCTAGAATACAGGTTCATGTACAATGCATCGCATGACTGACTTAGTTTTTTGAACGTCTTAACTTTTAGCTCACGACTGGTTGCTATTGGGCGTCGGTATAAGACAGTTATGCCATACATGTTACTCGAACTCATGTAATGTTTGACCCTACAGAAATGAGAATTGATATGGCGAAACTCACCTTGAACAATCTTTTAGGTACATCAATGTGTAATCTCAACCAAAATGAATCACTTAACAAGAGAAATACTGATCGCGTGGGTATGAACTGTACTGTAGGAAAGGCTGATCAGTACATGTATGAACTACTGTATGAAAGACTGACCGCGTGGGTATGAACTGTACTGTAGGAAAGGCTGATCAGTACATGTATGAACTACTGTATGAAAGACTGATCGCGTGGGTATGAACTGTACTGTAGGAAAGGCTGATCGCGTGGGTATGAACTGTACTGTAGGAAAGGCTGGTCGCGTGGGTATGAACTGTACTGTAGGAAAGGCTGGTCGCGTGGGTATGAACTGTACTGTAGGAAAGGCTGATCAGTACATGTATGAACTACTGTAGGAAAGGCTGGTCGCGTGGGTATGAACTGTAGTGTAGGAAAGGCTGATCGCGTGGGTATGAACTGTACTGTAGGAAAGGCTGGTCGCGTGGGTATGAACTGTACTGTAGGAAAGGCTGGTCGCGTGGGTATGAACTGTACTGTAGGAAAGGCTGGTCGCGTGGGTATGAACTGTACTGTAGGAAAGGCTGGTCGCGTGGGTATGAACTGTACTGTAGGAAAGGCTGATCAGTACATGTATGAACTACTGTAGGAAAGGCTGGTCGCGTGGGTATGAACTGTACTGTAGGAAAGGCTGATCAGTACATGTATGAACTACTGTAGGAAAGGCTGGTCGCGTGGGTATGAACTGTACTGTAGGAAAGGCTGATCAGTACATGTATGAACTACTGTAGGAAAGGCTGATCGCGTGGGTATGAACTGTACTGTAGGAAAGGCTGATCAGTACATGTATGAACTACTGTAGGAAAGGCTGGTCGCGTGGGTATGAACTGTACTGTAGGAAAGGCTGATCAGTACATGTATGAACTACTGTAGGAAAGGCTGATCAGTACATGTATGAACTACTGTAGGAAAGGCTGGTCGCGTGGGTATGAACTGTACTGTAGGAAAGGCTGATCGCGTGGGTATGAACTGTACTGTAGGAAAGGCTGATCGCGTGGGTATGAACTGCTGTATGAAAGACTGACCGCGTGGGTATGAACTGTACTGTAGGAAAGGCTGATCGCGTGGGTATGAATTGTACTGTAGGAAAGGCTGATCGCGTGGGTATGAACTGTACTGTAGGAAAGGCTGATCGCGTGGGTATGAACTGTACTGTAGGAAAGGCTGATCGGTACATGTATGAACTACTGTAGGAAAGGCTGATCGGTACATGTATGAACTACTGTAGGAAAGGCTGATCGCGTGGGTATGAACTGCTGTAGGAAAGGCTGATCGCGTGGGTATGAACTGTACTGTAGGAAAGGCTGATCGCGTGGGTATGAACTGCTGTATGAAAGACTGACCGCGTGGGTATGAACTGTACTGTAGGAAAGGCTGATCGGTACATGTATGAACTACTGTAGGAAAGGCTGGTCGCGTGGGTATGAACTGTACTGTAGGAAAGGCTGATCGCGTGGGTATGAACTGTACTGTAGGAAAGGCTGATCAGTACATGTATGAACTACTGTAGGAAAGGCTGGTCGCGTGGGTATGAACTGTACTGTAGGAAAGGCTGATCGCGTGGGTATGAACTGTACTGTAGGAAAGGCTGATCAGTACATGTATGAACTACTGTAGGAAAGGCTGGTCGCGTGGGTATGAACTGTACTGTAGGAAAGGCTGATCGCGTGGGTATGAACTGTACTGTAGGAAAGGCTGATCGCGTGGGTATGAACTGCTGTATGAAAGACTGACCGCGTGGGTATGAACTGTACTGTAGGAAAGGCTGATCGCGTGGGTATGAATTGTACTGTAGGAAAGGCTGATCGCGTGGGTATGAACTGTACTGTAGGAAAGGCTGATCGCGTGGGTATGAACTGTACTGTAGGAAATGCTGATCGGTACATGTATGAACTACTGTAGGAAAGGCTGATCGGTACATGTATGAACTACTGTAGGAAAGGCTGATCGCGTGGGTATGAACTGCTGTAGGAAAGGCTGATCGCGTGGGTATGAACTGTACTGTAGGAAAGGCTGATCGCGTGGGTATGAACTGCTGTATGAAAGACTGACCGCGTGGGTATGAACTGTACTGTAGGAAAGGCTGATCGGTACATGTATGAACTACTGTAGGAAAGGCTGATCGCGTGGGTATGAACTGTACTGTAGGAAAGGCTGATCGTGTGGGTATGAACTGCTGTATGAAAGACTGACCGCGTGGGTATGAACTGTACTGTAGGAAAGGCTGATCGCGTGGGTATGAACTGTAGTGTAAGAAAAGCTGATCGCGTGGGTATGAACTGTACTGTATGAAAGACTGGTCGCGTGGGTATGAACTGTACTGTAGGAAAGGCTGATCGCGTGGGTATGAACTGTAGTGTAAGAAAAGCTGATCGCGTGGGTATGAACTACATGTACTGTAGGAAAGACTGACCGCGTGGGTATGAACTGTACTGTAGGAAAGGCTGATCGCGTGGGTATGAACTATTGTAGGAAAGGCTGATCGCGTGGGTATGAACTGTATGGTAAGAAAAGCTGATCGCGTGGGTATGAACTGCTGTAGGAAAGGATAATCGCGTGGGTCTGAACTGTACTGTAAGAAAAGCTGATCGCGTGGGTATGAACTACTGTAAGAAAAGCTGATCGCGTGGGTATGAACTGTTGTAAGAAAAGCTGATCGCGTGGGTATGAACGTACGGCTGTATGAAAGACTGATCGCGTGGCTATGAACTGTACTGTAGGAAAGGCTGATCGCGTGGGTATGAACTGTACTGTAGGAAAGGCTGATCGCGTGGGTATGAACTTTACTGTAAGAAAAGCTGATCACGTGGGTATGAACTACTGTACATGTAGGAAAGACTGATCCCGTGGGTATGAATAACATTTGATAAAACATATCACTAACAGAATCAGTGAGAATAAAGATACTCTAGATAGAGGTTATCAACAAGTTTAACAAATTTACTGTTCTTGATTCCTATGCCAGGAGCTTAACAGCTATATGTGAACTGAAAATCTATTGAATGTGCTGCGTTTACAGTGTAACTAAACCTAATTCATCTGTACGGTAAAGTCTGTTAAAACTTTAAACTGTTTACAAATATGTGTACTGCCATGTGTGTGGTGTGTATTCCTGTGTGTTGACTGTATGTGTGAGAGATGATACCAGCACACGTGACAGTGAGACTTTCCGGCTTATCTACCCTCGAGTTAAACATGTCGGTTATGTGTATCTGAGGACTGACATGACATAGTGACAATGTGGAGTTTCAGTGTCGCTATTGTTGTACTCCTATTGGTAGCTGGGCACCACTTGTTGTACGTGAGAGAGAAGGTATCACTGGTACAAACAGCCATCAATGAAGGCGAGACCGTACTGGTGACGTTAGCAAGCCAGGCCGGACTGGACAACCTGTTGGTCAAACCAGGTACATGTAATACCTTTAACATTGAATTCAATTCAAGATACTTTATTGATAAACAAATGGGTTAAACAACAGGCTTAGTCTATACAAGTCTTCTCCAAAAACAATCTCACCTATGTACCTGGTCGCACCACAGGGACCTGAGAATTGGTTACCGCTAGTTTGGAACTTATCCTAGGGTATTGTAGAGTAATTTTACACTTTTATTTAGGTGGCAGGGTGGGGGGAGGGGGTGATCAATTTTCGATAAAAATGCTCCCTCAATGGTCATTGAGAGGCCATTATACAGTAATAGGTAGACTGTATCACGTCAGTGTAGTATGTAGAGGGAGTACAGGTACCCGTAGTGTAATGTGTGTACAGTAATAGGGTAGACTGTATCATGTCAGTGTTATATGTAGAGAGAGTACAGGTACCCGTAGTGTAATGTGTGTACAGTAATAGGATAGACTGTGTCACGTCAGTGTTATATATAGAGGGAGTACAGGTACCCGTAGTGTAATGTGTGTACAGTAATAGGGTAGACTGTATCACGTCTGTGTTATATGTAGAGGGAGTACAGGTACCCGTAGTGTAATGTGTGTACAATAGGATAGACTGTATAACGTCAGTGAAATATGTAGAGAGAGTACAGGTACCCGTAGTGTAATGTGTGTACAGTAATAGGATAGACTGTGTCACGTCAGTGTTATATGTAGAGGGAGTACA
The DNA here is from genome assembly GCA_947623455.1 of Mimachlamys varia. Taxonomy (NCBI): domain Eukaryota; kingdom Metazoa; phylum Mollusca; class Bivalvia; order Pectinida; family Pectinidae; genus Mimachlamys; species Mimachlamys varia. The sequence goes on from OX392534.1 coordinate 27,681,983, forward strand.
GGTACCCGTAGTGTAATGTGTGTACAGTAATAGGGTAGACTGTATCACGTCAGTGTTGTATGTAGAGAGAGTACAGGTACCCGTAGTGTAATGTGTGTACAATAATAGGGTAGACTGTATCACGTCAGTGTTGTATGTAGAGAGAGTACAGGTACCCGTAGTGTAATGTGTGTACAATAATAGGGTAGACTGTATCACGTCAGTGTTATATATAGAGAGAGTACAGGTACCCGTAGTGTAATGTGTGTACAATAATAAGGTAGACTGTATCACGTCAGTGTTGTATGTAGAGAGAGAGAGAGAGAGTACAGGTACCCGTAGTGTAATGTGTGTACAGTAATAGGATAGACTGTATAACGTCAGTGTTTTATGTAGAGAGAGTACAGGTACCCGTAGTGTAATGTGTGTACAATAATAGGGTAGACTGTATCACGTCAGTGTTATATATAGAGAGAGTACAGGTACCCGTAGTGTAAAGTGTGTACAATAATAGGATAGACTGTATCACGTCAGTGTTGTATGTAGAGAGAGTACAGGTACCCGTAGTGTAATGCGTGTACAGTAATAGGGTAGACTGTATCACGTTAGTGTTGTATGTAGAGAGAGTACAGGTACCCGTAGTGTAATGTGTGTACAGTAATAGGGTAGACTGTGTCACGTCAGTGTTATATGTAGAGAGAGTACAGGTACCCGTAGTGTAATGTGTGTACAATAATAGGGTAGACTGTATCACGTCAGTGTTGTATGTAGAGAGAGTACAGGTACCCGTAGTGTAATGTGTGTACAATAATAGGGTAGACTGTATCACGTCAGTGTTATATATAGAGAGAGTACAGGTACCCGTAGTGTAATGTGTGTACAATAATAAGGTAGACTGTATCACGTCAGTGTTGTATGTAGAGAGAGAGAGAGAGAGTACAGGTACCCGTAGTGTAATGTGTGTACAGTAATAGGATAGACTGTATAACGTCAGTGTTTTATGTAGAGAGAGTACAGGTACCCGTAGTGTAATGTGTGTACAATAATAGGGTAGACTGTATCACGTCAGTGTTATATATAGAGAGAGTACAGGTACCCGTAGTGTAAAGTGTGTACAATAATAGGATAGACTGTATCACGTCAGTGTTGTATGTAGAGAGAGAGTACAGGTACCCGTAGTGTAATGTATGTACAGTAATAGGGTAGACTGTATCACGTCAGTGTTATATGTAGAGAGAGTACAGGTACCCGTAGTGTAATGTGTGTACAGTAATAAGGTAGACTGTATCACGTCAGTGTTATATGTAGAGGGAGTACAGGTACCCGTAGTGTAATGTGTGTACAGTAATAAGGTAGACTGTATCACGTCAGTGTTGTATGTAGAGAGAGTACAGGTACCCGTAGTGTAATGTGTGTACAGTAATAGGATAGACTGTATCACGTCAGTGTTGTATGTAGAGAGAGTACAGGTACCCGTAGTGTAATATGTGTACAGTAATAGGATAGACTGTATCACGTCAGTGTTATATGTAGAGAGAGTACAGGTACCCGTAGTGTAATGTGTGTACAGTAATAGGATAGACTGTGTCACGTCAGTGTTATATGTAGAGAGAGTACAGGTACCCGTAGTGTAATGTGTGTACAGTAATAGGGTAGACTGTATCACGTCAGTGTTGTATGTAGAGAGAGTACAGGTACCCGTAGTGTAATGTGTGTACAGTAATAGGGTAGACTGTGTCACGTCAGTGGTATATGTAGAGAGAGTACAGATACCCGTAGTGTAATGTATGTACAGTAAAAGGGTAGACTGTGTCACGTCAGTGTTATATGTAGAGGGAGTACAGATACCCGTAGTGTAATGTATATACAGTAATAGGGTAGACTGTGTCACGTCAGTGTTATATGTAGAGAGAGTACAGGTACCCGTAGTGTAATGTGTGTACAGTAATAGGATAGACTGTGTCACGTCATTGTATATGTGGAGGGTGTACAGGTACCCGTAGTGTAATGTGTGTACAGTAATAGGGTAGACTGTATCACGTTAGTGTTGTATGTAGAGAGAGTACAGGTACCCGTAGTGTAATGTGTGTACAGTAATAGGGTAGACTGTATCACGTCTGTGTTATATATAGAGAGAGTACAGGTACCCGTAGTGTAATGTGTGTACAGTAATAGGGTAGACTGTATCACGTCAGTGTTGTATGTAGAGAGAGAGATTACAGGTACCCGTAGTGTAATGTGTGTACAGTAATAGGATAGACTATATCACGTCTGTGTTATATGAAGAGAGAGTACAGGTACCCGTAGTGTAATGTGTGTACAGTAATAGGGTAGACTGTATCACGTCAGTGTTATATGTAGAGAGAGTACAGGTACCCGTAGTGTAATGTGTGTACAGTAATAGGATAGACTGTATCACGTCAGTGTTATATGTAGAGGGAGTACAGGTACCCGTAGTGTAATGTGTGTACAGTAATAAGGTAGACTGTATCACGTCAGTGTTGTATGTCGAGAATGAGAGTACAGGTACCCGTAGTGTAATGTGTGTACAGTAATAGGGTAGACTGTATCACGTCAGTGTTATTTATAGAGAGAGTACAGGTACCCGTAGTGTAATGTGTGTACAGTAATAGGGTAGACTGTATCACGTCAGTGTTGTATGTAGAGAGAGAGTACAGGTACCCGTAGTGTAATGTATGTACAGTAATAGGGTAGACTGTATCACGTCAGTGTTATATGTAGAGAGAGTACAGGTACCCGTAGTGTAATGTGTGTACAGTAATAAGGTAGACTGTATCACGTCAGTGTTATATGTAGAGGGAGTACAAGTACCCGTAGTGTAATGTGTGTACAGTAATAAGGTAGACTGTATCACGTCAGTGTTGTATGTAGAGAGAGAGAGAGTACAGGTACCCGTAGTGTAATGTGTGTACAGTAATAGGATAGACTGTATCACGTCAGTGTTATATATAGAGAGAGTACAGGTACCCGTAGTGTAATGTGTGTACAGTAATAGGATAGACTGTATCACGTCAGTGTTATTTGTAGAGAGAGTACAGGTACCCGTAGTGTAATGTGTGTACAGTAATAGGGTAGACTGTATCACGTCAGTGTTATATGTAGAGAGAGTACAGGTACCCGTAGTGTAATGTATGTACAGTAATAGGATAGACTGTATCACGTCAGTGTTGTATGTAGAGAGAGTACAGGTACCCGTAGTGTAATGTGTGTACAGTTATAGGATAGACTGTGTCACGTCAGTGTTATATGTAGAGGGAGTACAGGTACCCGTAGTGTAATGTATGTACAGTAATAGGATAGACTGTGTCACGTCAGTGTTATATGTAGAGAGAGTACAGGTACCCGTAGTGTAATGTGTGTACAGTAATAGGATCGACTGTGTCACGTCAGTGTTATATGTAGAGAGAGTACAGGTACCCGTAGTGTAATGTATGTACAGTAATAGGATAGACTGTATCACGTCAGTGTTATATGTAGAGAGAGTACAGGTACCCGTAGTGTAATGTATGTACAGTAATAGGGTAGACTGTATCACGTCAGTGTTGTATGTAGAGAGAGTACAGGTACCCGTAGTGTAATGTGTGTACAGTAATAGGATAGACTGTATCACGTCAGTGTTGTATGTAGAGAGAGTACAGGTACCCGTAGTGTAATGTATGTACATTAATAGGGTAGACTGTGTCACGTCAGTGTTATATGTAGAGGGAGTACAGATACCCGTAGTGTAATTTATATACAGTAATAGGGTAGACTGTGTCACGTCAGTGGTATATGTAGAGAGAGTACAGGTACCCGTAGTGTAATGTGTGTACAGTAGTAGGATAGACTGTGTCACGTCAGTGTTATATGTAGAGGGAGTACAGGTACCCGTAGTGTAATGTGTGTACAGTAATAGGATAGACTGTGTCACGTCAGTGTTATATGTGGAGGGAGTACAGGTACCCGTAGCGTTATGTGTGTACAGTAATAGGGTAGACTGTATCACGTCAGTGTTATATGTAGAGAGAGTACAGGTACCCGTAGTGTAATACGTGTACAGTAATAGGATAGACTGTGTCACGTCATTGTATATGTGGAGGGAGTACAGGTACCCGTAGCGTTATGTGTGTACAGTAATAGGGTAGACTGTATCACGTCAGTGTTGTATGTAGAGAGAGTACAGGTACCCGTAGTGTAATGTGTGTACAGTAATAGGGTAGACTGTATCACGTCTGTGTTATATATAGAGAGAGTACAGGTACCCGTAGTGTAATGTGTGTACAGTAATAGGGTAGACTGTATCACGTCAGTGTTGTATGTAGAGAGAGAGATTACAGGTACCCGTAGTGTAATGTGTGTACAGTAATAGGATAGACTATATCACGTCTGTGTTATATGTAGAGAGAGTATAGGTACCCGTAGTGTAATGTGTGTACAGTAATAGGGTAGACTGTATCACGTCAGTGTTATATGTAGAGAGAGTACAGGTACCCGTAGTGTAATGTGTGTACAGTAATAGGATAGACTGTATCACGTCAGTGTTATATGTAGAGGGAGTACAGGTACCCGTAGTGTAATGTGTGTACAGTAATAAGGTAGACTGTATCATGTCAGTGTTGTATGTCGAGAATGAGAGTACAGGTACCCGTAGTGTAATGTGTGTACAGTTATAGGGTCGACTGTATCACGTCAGTGTTATTTATAGAGAGAGTACAGGTACCCGTAGTGTAATGTGTGTACAGTAATAGGGTAGACTGTATCACGTCAGTGTTGTATGTAGAGAGAGAGTACAGGTACCCGTAGTGTAATGTATGTACAGTAATAGGGTAGACTGTATCACGTCAGTGTTATATGTAGAGAGAGTACAGGTACCCGTAGTGTAATGTGTGTACAGTAATAAGGTAGACTGTATCACGTCAGTGTTATATGTAGAGGGAGTACAGGTACCCGTAGTGTAATGTGTGTACAGTAATAAGGTAGACTGTATCACGTCAGTGTTGTATGTAGAGAGAGAGAGAGTACAGGTACCCGTAGTGTAATGTGTGTACAGTAATAGGATAGACTGTATCACGTCAGTGTTATATATAGAGAGAGTACAGGTACCCGTAGTGTAATGTGTGTACAGTAATAGGATAGACTGTATCACGTCAGTGTTATTTGTAGAGAGAGTACAGGTACCCGTAGTGTAATGTGTGTACAGTAATAGGGTAGACTGTATCACGTCAGTGTTATATGTAGAGAGAGAGTACAGGTACCCGTAGTGTAATGTATGTACAGTAATAGGATAGACTGTATCACGTCAGTGTTGTATGTAGAGAGAGTACAGGTACCCGTAGTGTAATGTGTGTACAGTAATAGGATAGACTGTGTCACGTCAGTGTTATATGTAGAGGGAGTACAGGTACCCGTAGTGTAATGTATGTACAGTAATAGGATAGACTGTGTCACGTCAGTGTTATATGTAGAGAGAGTACAGGTACCCGTAGTGTAATGTGTGTACAGTAATAGGATCGACTGTGTCACGTCAGTGTTATATGTAGAGAGAGTACAGGTACCCGTAGTGTAATGTATGTACAGTAATAGGATAGACTGTATCACGTCAGTGTTATATGTAGAGAGAGTACAGGTACCCGTAGTGTAATGTATGTACAGTAATAGGGTAGACTGTATCACGTCAGTGTTGTATGTAGAGAGAGTACAGGTACCCGTAGTGTAATGTGTGTACAGTAATAGGATAGACTGTATCACGTCAGTGTTGTATGTAGAGAGAGTACAGGTACCCGTAGTGTAATGTATGTACATTAATAGGGTAGACTGTGTCACGTCAGTGTTATATGTAGAGGGAGTACAGATACCCGTAGTGTAATTTATATACAGTAATAGGGTAGACTGTGTCACGTCAGTGGTATATGTAGAGAGAGTACAGGTACCCGTAGTGTAATGTGTGTACAGTAGTAGGATAGACTGTGTCACGTCAGTGTTATATGTAGAGGGAGTACAGGTACCCGTAGTGTAATGTGTGTACAGTAATAGGATAGACTGTGTCACGTCAGTGTTATATGTGGAGGGAGTACAGGTACCCGTAGCGTTATGTGTGTACAGTAATAGGGTAGACTGTATCACGTCAGTGTTATATGTAGAGAGAGTACAGGTACCCGTAGTGTAATACGTGTACAGTAATAGGATAGACTGTGTCACGTCATTGTATATGTGGAGGGAGTACAGGTACCCGTAGCGTTATGTGTGTACAGTAATAGGGTAGACTGTATCACGTCAGTGTTGTATGTAGAGAGAGTACAGGTACCCGTAGTGTAATGTGTGTACAGTAATAGGGTAGACTGTATCACGTCTGTGTTATATATAGAGAGAGTACAGGTACCCGTAGTGTAATGTGTGTACAGTAATAGGGTAGACTGTATCACGTCAGTGTTGTATGTAGAGAGAGAGATTACAGGTACCCGTAGTGTAATGTGTGTACAGTAATAGGATAGACTATATCACGTCTGTGTTATATGTAGAGAGAGTATAGGTACCCGTAGTGTAATGTGTGTACAGTAATAGGGTAGACTGTATCACGTCAGTGTTATATGTAGAGAGAGTACAGGTACCCGTAGTGTAATGTGTGTACAGTAATAGGATAGACTGTATCACGTCAGTGTTATATGTAGAGGGAGTACAGGTACCCGTAGTGTAATGTGTGTACAGTAATAAGGTACACTGTATCACGTCAGTGTTGTATGTCGAGAATGAGAGTACAGGTACCCGTAGTGTAATGTGTGTACAGTAATAGGGTCGACTGTATCACGTCAGTGTTATTTATAGAGAGAGTACAGGTACCCGTAGTGTAATGTGTGTACAGTAATAGGGTAGACTGTATCACGTCAGTGTTGTATGTAGAGAGAGAGTACAGGTACCCGTAGTGTAATGTATGTACAGTAATAGGGTAGACTGTATCACGTCAGTGTTATATGTAGAGAGAGTACAGGTACCCGTAGTGTAATGTGTGTACAGTAATAAGGTAGACTGTATCACGTCAGTGTTATATGTAGAGGGAGTACAGGTACCCGTAGTGTAATGTGTGTACAGTAATAAGGTAGACTGTATCACGTCAGTGTTGTATGTAGAGAGAGAGAGAGTACAGGTACCCGTAGTGTAATGTGTGTACAGTAATAGGATAGACTGTATCACGTCAGTGTTATATATAGAGAGAGTACAGGTACCCGTAGTGTAATGTGTGTACAGTAATAGGGTAGACTGTATCACGTCTGTGTTATATGTAGAGAGAGTACAGGTACCCGTAGTGTAATGTGTGTACAGTAATAGGGTAGACTGTATCACGTCTGTGTTATATGTAGAGAGAGTACAGGTACCCGTAGTGTAATGTGTGTACAGTAATAGGGTAGACTGTGTCACGTCAGTGTTGTATGTAGAGAGAGTACAGGTACCCGTAGTGTAATGTGTGTACAGTAATAGGATAGACTGTATCACGTCAGTGTTATATGTAGAGAGAGTACAGGTACCCGTAGTGTAATGTGTGTACAGTAATAGGGTAGACTGTGTCACGTCAGTGTTGTATGTAGAGAGAGAGATTACAGGTACCCGTAGTGTAATGTGTGTACAGTAATAGGGTAGACTGTATCACGTCTGTGTTATATGTAGAGTACACTCTACTCTACATACATGTATTAAGCTTGTATTCAAACGATACGAGTTTTGTACACTTTTTATCTTTAATATGTTCTGAGATCAAGTAGAGTAATACAATCAAACTAGAATAATCACGTGATGTTGTCCTCTGTAACAGAACGAAAAATCTTTATTACTGTTTAAACGAAAGTACATATACTAGTACTGTTCATATTTGGTTTTCTTTGATAAATACAAAAGTATATTATTCTTGTTTGGTTGCAATAGCTTATATGTATAACAAATCACATTTTGAAGCCCACTCTATTAAAACATTAGAACTATTAATCATTTTCTTTAATAAAACACCGTTCAACGAAAACGTTTAAAAGCAGAGTGACGTACAATTACTGCGTTTTGCCACTGTAGCAACACTAACGTGATATCATAATATATAAATGATGTCACGTTATTGTACATGATGTCGTACTTTTATCTCAGTAATTAAAAATGGTTTTTTTCGTAATGTAGGAAAATTATTTAAAATACAGTAGTTTATCTGTTTCTCAACTATTTGTTAAACATAATAAACACGGGAGGTTCATTCTAAATCGTAGGACACGGTATTGAACTTTGTATACCAAGACAAAAATGGCGGATCGTTATACAACAGTATCCCCAGAGTCGTGTCAATTATTTTGGTGTTGTTTTAATAAACGACGGCTATATCTGCTACTCAGAATACACCTTATGTCCATTGTAAAACAAACACCTGGAACTTTTCTCTGAGAATCATTCTACATGTATAATTACTCAAATTGCATTTTATGAAAGTTTAGGCACACCTTCGTCTCCCATCCCGAGTTTAAGACAGTGTTTCGTTTTCTCCTAGATTATTGCATGAATGTCATCATGTTCGAACGTACTTGGACAATTATTTTAGATTGTTTTTTCTTTAAAAAGTTGGACCTAATAAAAATAAGCCAGCGAGATTAAATAAAGTACCTACCTTTTACCCCTAGATCAAGTTCAGGAAATAGATTTAGAAAATCATATTAAATATATCCGACAAAAAAGCAAACTTTTCACTTACAGGCTCTTCAAAAAAAAAAAGATGAGTTTTGAGGAACAAGCTATGGATATTTCATTGGATCAATTACATGTTTGATTTGTATGATTTAACTATTAGATTCCCATCGTTGAATAAACTTGCAGACTATGATGTTAAGGTGTCTCGTGACTTCCCATGGATAGGTTTTCCTAAAACAACTACTATGTACTACAGATGAAGTAAAGATGTAATCATGATGTGCGACATTATTGTCGTCGATTTCGGACATTTTGTTGCCAATCTATGCACATTGACATATGAATATTACTAAAAACGTGCGCACATATGGATAATTTGTGTGTACGGATTACTTAGACGTGCGTACAGATTGATAAATATATTACCATGTCCCTCTGCGGGCTACGTAGGGAACACATACTGTTTGTACATAATAAATTTGGGTCTTACGAATTAAGTGCCATAAACTTGGTTTGGTAGATGAAGGTGTACTTAGAGTCGCATGAAAATGCCATTTAAATAATTACAGAATGACAATTATAAAAGTTTCATGTAAATTTGGTTTACAATGGACGTGAGGTTTAATTTTGACATCTAAGAGTAGCAAATATAGCCGTTATTTATTTAAATAACACCAAAATAATTGACACGACACTTTTTGAACGCCAAAACACGTAGGTTTTCCTTCAATAGTGTTTTCTTGCTGTACAACACCAAGTATCAAGTACCTTGAGTGACAGCGTATTTACTCTAAATCCGAACCGTGATATTATTTAAGTCATCAAAACATTCAATAAGCTGAATATACGAGGGGTGTTCCAAAAATAATGTCACTTGCATCGGTTCTCATATAGCGGAAGTGCTTTTGTTCATTTTAATTTGCTCTGCCCTTCAAAATACTCTCCGCCAGCCAGAACACACCTTTTTAGTCGGTCAATCCATTTTTGGAAGCATTTTTCATACTCTTCAATGGGTACACCCATCAGACACTGATAAACAGCAGATCCAAGGGTATTTCTCGAATTGTATCTCCTTCCAGATAAATGATATTTAAGTTTTAAAAAGAGAAAATAGTCGCAGGGTGGCCAAGTCTGGCGAATACGGAGGGTGCACCGGAAGGACGGTAACCTTCTCAGACTCCAAAAAGTCAGTCACAATACGTGCCTTGTGAGCGGGTGCATTATCATGCAAAAGTTGGACATACTTAAGTCCTGTTTTGGGACGGCGACTTTTGTAGTAGTTCTTCAACTTTCTCAGAACAACGTTTTTATAGAACTTGCCTGTGACCGTTCTGCCTTTTGGCACCGGGATTTGAATAGCTGGATCCTTATTAGTGAAAAAAATAGCATACAAAACCTTCTTTACCGTTCGTATTCGTTTGGCAATACTTGGGCGTCTGGCATTTTTATAGGCCCATATTCGGTTGGCAACCTTCCGCTTTGGTTCAAAATAATACACCCAGGTCTCATCACCAGTGACTATATTATCAAAAGCCTTTTTACTATATTTTGGGTACATTTTGAGAAGTTTTTTTTTTTTTTTAATATTTTTTATTTTTCAAACTTTTTTTACACAAATACATCATATTACACTAACAAAATGTCAAAACTCACATACACACACACACACACACCCACTCACACACACACCCCACACACACGCACACACACATAATTCCCTTCCTACAAAAACAAAAACACACACATACATCCTTACAATATTTTCTTCTTGCATACCTTATCCTCGTCATCAAACATCATCATCATTTTTTTTCATATAATAATCATTATTAATAATACGTGTATCATCATCATCATTATCATCAACCTAAATCATCGTCATCATCATCAATTTCATCAGCATAATCATCTTCATCATCATCTTCAGCCATCATCATCATCATCATCATCCAATTTCATCATCATCAATTTCATCATCATAATCATTTTCATCATCATCCTCAATCATCCTCATCATCCTCAATCATCATCACCCTCAATCATCATCATCATCATCATCATCATCATCATCATCATCATCCAATTTCATCATCATCTTCATCATCATCTTCATCATCCTCATCATCATCATCATTTTTCTCATATAATCATCATTATTGATATTACATGCATCATCATCTTCATCATAATCATCATCAATATCATCATCATCAGCAACCTAAATCATTGTCATCATCATCATCATCATCATGATCATGATCATGATCATCATCATCATTTTCATCATCATCATCATCATCAAATTTCCTCATCATCTTCATCATCATCAATCATGAATCATCATCATCATCATCATCCTCAATCATCATCATTGTTATCATCGTTATTCTCATCATCATCTTAATCATCCTCCTCAGTTGTATTGATTCACTTTATAATATTATATTAACATTGACTCATGCACACATGCACACACACCCTCACACACACAAATACACATTTATCTAGCACTACACACGCTTAGATTACACACCTACATGTACAATGTACACAGTCACAGTAGGAAAAAGGGGGGGGGGGGGGGTATTGCAAACCTCAGACATCAAGTTTTGTTCTACAACTTAAATACAATAATAATATTCAGTTGTTTTTATAAGAGAAGCCACTTTTCCACTTTATTATACAAATCTATATTATTTTTGAAGGCTCTATGTTTAAATATAAAGAACTTGTGAGACTTAAGTTCAATGCGTATGTGATTCTTTAAACTTATAAGGTTAAGTTCAATTTCCAGACATTTCATTTTGAAAATATACTGTTTAATTAATAATAGGATAAGATTGTCTATTATACAGTCAGCCTCGTTAGAACTTAATAATCCTAATATAAACTCCTGTTTGACAAAATTCACATCAATGTTACTGGTTGCAAGTGATTGTTTAAGTTCTCTTAGAATGTCGCTTACCTTTTCACAATTCCAAAATAAATGTTCAATTGTTTCTGGATATCTTTTACAAAATGTACAAGATGTATACTGTTTTATACCCATTTTATGAAGAAGTGTGTTTGTTGTCAAGATTCTATGGTTAATTCGGTATTGAAGCCATCTTAATTTCGTACTATTAGTAGTTATAAAAGGAGACTTATAAATCTTGTTCCATAATTTGTCCTCAATGTTGAAAACTGTGGACAATTTCCTTTGTGATGTAGGTTTTACCTCATTATGGCATAAAACAGCATACATATCATGTGCCCCTTTTGTCTTCCGTAATATAATCTTAAGATTTAATGGTATATTAGGTAAGCAAATACTTTTTTCTAAAGTGAAAAATTCTGGATTACTTCTCATAAATTGTTTTACAGCACTAATTATGCTGTGAAAAGTTAAGAAATTAGAGGTAATTCCATATCGCTGTCGAAACTCATCAAAACTATATAAAGAACCATCTTCTTTCAAAACATCATGAATAAAAAGTACCCCTTTTCTGTACCACTCTTTACAGAAAATTGGTTTTTTATTTATTTTGATATTGTGATTGTACCACAACGGATTTTCACATACTTTTTCATTGTAAATATTGGATGAAATTACTGTTTGATACCATGCTTCTAATACATTTTTCCAAAACAAATTACTACAGTCTTCAATTGTAGTTTTCACTTTATGAATACCACAATTAGCTAAAGAGAACTTATCAATGAAGTTTTCAGTAATAAAAGTCCAACTAGCATCTTCTCTATAGATCCTCCTCACCCACGTTGACTTTAGCGCCGTTATGAAAGATTTCAAGTGAATCATTTTCAAACCACCCTGTTCATATGACTTTATTACAACATCACGTTTAACTTTATCGGTCTTTCCGCACCATAAGAATTCATATAAAATATCATTTATTTTTTTAACATACAAGTCAGGGGGGTTAGGAAGAGCTATAAAAAGATGATTGAATTGTGAGATTAGCAATGTTTTAATAATGGTTATCCTACCGATTGGAGTGAGATTTCTTCTACTCCATGAGTTTATGAGTGATTTAAGTTTAACCAGTTTCTTGTCAAAGTTTAATTTAACAACCTTATGTAGATCAACATCATACTCTATGCCTAACAGATTAAACTTTGTACTTCCCCACAAAAGACCATGTTCTGTTGTATATTTATTATTACTGTATTTTTCACTACCTATCCAAATTACCTGGGTCTTGGTGAAATTCATTTTAAGACCTGAAATTCTAGCATAATAATTAAGTTGTGTTAGGGTTACATTTAAAGACTTTTCTGCACCATCAAGAATAACAGACGTATCATCCGCAAACTGAGACAAAAGGATTTCTTTGTTGTTAACTACAATACCCTTGATATCTGAATTATTTCTTAATATAATTGATAAAATTTCAGCACATAAAATAAAAATATATGAAGAAACAGGGTCCCCTTGACGGCATCCGCGCTCAATAGTGAAAAATTTGGATAAGTTACCTCCTATATTAACTGCAGAGCTTATATTTTCTTGGAAAACTTTGATCCAGTTAATAAGTGATGGGCCAAAATTGAAGAAATTCAAAGTTTTTGTAATAAAATTCCAAGAGACAGAGTCAAAAGCTTTTTCAAAATCAATTAACAATAAAAGACCAGGTATGTCATTTTCTTCAGTATAATGCATTAAATCATAAATCAAACGTGTATTTTCTCCAATGTATCTACCTGGTATAAAGCCTGTTTGATTACTACTAATTAATTTGGTTTTTATAGTTTTAAGTCTTTCTGCTATTGTGCAGGATGCCATCTTATAAATGGTATTAAGAAGAGTAATGGGACGCCAGTTCTTAAGTTTATTACGGGGTTTATTGCCTTTTGGGATACATGTTATTATTCCTTGTTTTTGTGTAACAGATAGTTCTGCAACTGAATAACCAAAATTAATTGACCTTACAATAAAGTTTCCAAGTTGTTTCCAAAATACTTTAAAAAATTCAACTGAGAATCCGTCGGAGCCAGGACTTTTATTATCTTTCATTTTTACTAGAGTTTTTGCCATTTCAGTTACAGTCACTGGCCCTTCTAATGAAAGCGATTCAAGGGGAGATAGTTTAGGAACATCATATGGATCCAATAGGTTCTCCAAGTTAACATCCTGTATATTAGTATTTCTTTTATATAAAGTTTCATAAAAAAGTTTTGTTTCATTCAGAATTTCTGTCTGTTCTGTGATAACTGTACCATCGTCTTTTTCTATCTTTGGAATTATTTTACTGGTGTAGTTTCGAGATTCTAGTCCACAGAAGTATTTAGTTGGTTTTTCCCCTTCATTTATCCATTTCACTCGGGAACGTATCATATTGCCCATTAATTTATGTTTTCTTAAATTTTCTAGTTCTCTTTTTTTTGTATCGATATTATCTAACTCTGCATCACTTGATAGTGTCCCCCCTTCTAATTCCTGAATATCTGCTATTAACTTTTTTTCAGTAATATTACTTTTTTTCTTTTTAAGACATGAGTATGACAATGTTTTACTTCGTATTTCTAACAACAGAGTCTCTAAAAATAATTGGTCATTTATAACAAACATCAATTCTTCTAAAGAAACATCTTCGATATTATCCATATTGTATATAGGTAGAGCATATTGTTTTTTAATGGTGACAATTAGAGATCTAATGATATCTAAATATTCAGAAGTAATGAATTGTTGAATTTCCATAACCCCCTCCCCTTTTGAAATCTGGTAAAGCTTAAACTTATAACTGACATAGAATGGTCCGAACGATATCCAGGCTCAATAAGCGATTGGGTTAAACTTGGGAGAAGTCCATCAGATATAAAAATGTAATCTAGTCTCGCCTGTTTACATGGATTTCTCCTTCGCCAAGTAAATCTTTTTGTATCAGGATTTAATTCTCTAAAAGTGTCAATAATACCTAGTTCCTGTTTAAGTCCTAAAATCTTATCTCTAGCTTTGGGGTTATTTATCTGCCTATAATTGTCACAGTCTAATTTTGGATCAATAACTAGATTGAAATCCCCACATATAATAAACTGTAAGTTTCCTAGCTCTGTTAAAATATTTTCCACAGTTTCATAAAAATCCGGCCTGTCAATGTTTGGACCATAAAGAGTAATGAGTGTAAGTTTTTCACCTTCAATTTCAATGTTGAAGGCTAAAATATTCCCATCGTCATCCTTTCTGGTACTTAAAATCTTGTATTCAAAATTATTGTTAAAGAAAATGGCGACCCCTCTTGAGTTTGAATGGTGGGAATTAAAAAAACAGTCAAGGCCCCAATTAGCCCGTATTAAATTTTCCTTTTCTGCAGTAAAGTGGGTATCTTGCAGACAAAATATGTTATAATTTTTATTTCTCAAGTAAGCAAATACGTCTTTTTGTTTCACTATATATGTCACCAAGGCCCTGGCAATTTGCGGACAATATTGTTACACCATGAGGTTTAAAAATAGACTCAAAATGCTGTTGTTAGTAACTGTAGTCATTGGTTTGCAATAAGGGAGAACACAAGGAATAGGGATAAACATATTTAACACATATAAGCACATAATGAAATTATAGTTTTGAGAGTTATGTACCTAAACCCACCTTAACACATGCTATAAGCTCTCACACGCTGGTCTCAGGTATCAATCGCTCTCACTTCACACTTGGAACAACTCATGGCCAAATCATATACAGTACAAACACTCCCATGACCGTGATTGTACGGCGCGTTCTATTACCATGTCTAAGCTTAAATATAATAATGTACTATTCTAATAAATGGAATGTTATAAAAACAAGGACTACATTGCGCAGGTATTAATCTCACCTGTCGCCACACTCATTATATCATGAGTGTATCGACATGTGAAGCAAGCACCTGTGCGATACACGTCACAATAAATATGGCATTGCATGTACACGACATTGTGTATAACACAGGGACACGAGAACCTGTCGCAGCCAGCCGCGGACCCAAACCAAGGACGAAATGCGCTACAATAACAACACCGCCCTTAAATGGTTCCATATACTTCCTTACTCACAGATAAAAAATAAACTTACTCAGAAAACGCCATGGCTCGGGTATAAACTAACTGCGACACATTCTCAGACCATCTTTTAACGAGAATCACCCATCGTTCGAATTATGTACAAAATATCACATCCAATCAGATTCATATTCATATACCTTATTTGTTAACATAAAGTTAAATTATATACAAATTCATCAAGCAATGAGTTATGGGGCGTATATATATTTTTTTCATGCCACATTAATATTGGGTGCATTCGCATCGGTCACACCAGACTAAAAACTCTCAACTCAAATAACAGTCATACTTGTGAACATAAAATCTTAATCGTGCATATAACATAGGCTAAATTTGCCTTGTTAATTGTCATGACATGCAGTTGTATATAATGCACATTTTTAGGATTATTGGACTTTTTATTTTTCATTTTTAGTGAATCGTATATACATGTAATATTGTTTTTTTTTCCACTTTTATAGTAAATTGACTATACAATACACATACGGAAAAAGACAGACTGTATATATAAGCCAATATTTTAAGGGGAATCTCTCCCTCCTCATTATACTGTCTATATCCGGACGTTGTAATATATAGTGGCTGGGACGCCTATATCATATACATAATGTCACCAGTTATATACATTTGTAACTACCTTTGTTTGATTTTTCTATATTTTGAACGACTTGTGGCTAAGTCTGTCCAAGTCTATACTGATGTCTATTGAGAAGTTTTTTTGCCATTGTTACACGCGTCTTCTTTTGCTCATCCGTTAACAAATGGGGTATCCATCTTGCATTTATTTTTCTAACATTTAGGTGTTTCTTCAAAATTGCATGAACTCTTGCTAACGACAAGTTTGTCATTCGAGCCAATTGTCTTACGGTGAATCGAGCATCAGTTTGGAGGATATTTCGGATTTTTTTCTATGTTACCTTTGGTCGTAGTTGTTGCAGGACGACCTGGGTGAGCAGCATCTTTCAGTTGCTGCTGCCCAGCACTAAATTTACCTACCCACCTACAAACAGTCCTGTGAGACATTTGGCCCTCCCCATAAATGTCACACACCTCGCGGTGAATATCTACAGCCTTTATGCCGAGTAATGACCTACCGTTTATATAGGCCCTAATTTCAAGAAAATGTTCAGCTCGTTTTCCTGTCATTTTGTGTCTAGTCTAACGAATAGGCTATGCAACGATGTACACTGTACCGAGGCCAGTGAACGTGTGGACGAGGTATTTACCTGTGTCACGAGCCAGTGATCACTCAATCGACACGAGGTGGTTTTGTGCATAAATTGCACGATTTCCGCGAAATAAAGCACAGATGACATTATTTATGGAACACCCCTCGTACATTGTAAGCGAAATTTACCAGCCGTTGTACATAGAGGCGTCGTCCGTCCGCAATTTTTGTCTTGGTATACGAAATTCTACCCCGTGTCGTACGAATTACGTTGAACCCCCTGAAACAGAACCTAGCACTTGTGTTCATGTTATGTTGATATGAAATTAAACAAACTTGTTCACTTACTTTAATATTTCATTAAAATTCGTGTTAAATACTCTATTATAATCATTTCAGTATATCTGTCAAACAATCAAAATATTCACTTGATTTTGATATTCAGTATTTTCATTGGATACTGACTTATTAGGGATTGGATTACATTGATGAATTAATGCATATTGAATAATGATGAAGTAAGACTACAGAATGATACAATCTGTGCGAATCTCTCTTTTTTTGTCGGTAAGATTTATGAATTTTAGCACGAGATGTTACCGAATACTCAACTTTATAAATCTTTTCCTGAGAGTTGAGATTGTTTTTATCTACACTATACAGGGGAGTGCTTTTCCCATCACACTTTCCTGGCGTAAAAAAACCCCACAAAAAGTGATGACGTGTCAGTGACGTTTCGGAACAATCCCACTGTGTGAGTTGTATGTTGCCTAGGTACGTCAATGCAAGGTATCCTTATCTTTTCTGTTGCAATAATGAGAACGCACTTGTGATAGGTGAAGGAAAAGTGATTCTAACTATTTTACTGTCTCTCTTTTGACCATTGACATATGTGATCATGCTGACATACACAGGTAACTGTTTTTCTCTTAGGTAACGTGACGCTTTTCGGACCAACTGACGACGCGTTTTTCGAACTGCCCCTGGAGATCCGTTATGCTCTTGAGAATGACAACGTGACTAGGCTGGAGTTCCTCAAATATCACATAGTCAACCAGACTATTCACAGGTCTCAGCTGAAAAACGAGGCTACTTTCAACACACTCAGTGGACAACCAGTCCGAATCAACTTTTACCACAATAATACGGTATATTCTTCAAGCTTAAGTGCTAAAATATTTAATATTCAATAAGTACATAAGCAGTCTTTCTTAATGATTTTTAAGGGCAGATTTTGTCTGAAAGGTAAATAAAAATAATCATTTTATGTTTCTTTCGTATTGCCTATGTATTCCATCTTAAATACATCAAGAAGACATGATCAGGATAACTTTGTATTATTTTTGTGAAATGTTTTAGATAACGATATGAAAAATATTTGCGCACTTCCTTTTGGATATTATTTACTGAATATTTTTTGTAAGTACAGATTTTGAAAATTGTTGGGGCTGAACGGCATCGTTTATCAATATTGAATATAATGGGATAAAGCTTATACCATTTATTGAAAGGAAATATCAATATTTCAATATTACCAATTTCAACCAGGTAACAACCGCTATGGCTGCATCTAGTGCTTAAGGACACCCAACCCATGAGTTGTATAGATATAAATATTCCAGGTGGCAACAGCGTCTGGACGTCCTATCGACCTTGGGAGGGTTGATCTTAACGCCACCAATGGCGTGCTGCACGTCCTTAACGGAGTCATGCTCCCGCCCGTTGGATCAATGGCGGACGGATGTCGCCAATCGTCTCAGCTCGAGACGCTCACCACTCTGCTCATAGAGTCTGCTGTTATCAAGGATGTCGGCAGTAAGTGAACCACTATATCCGTTGTGCAAGGCTTCCCGCTATGGATACTGATATCAGCTTTTCATCTCTCAAATGTGTCAAAACAAAGCCATACGCAGGCAAAGTTTAATAGAGATTTGATTGGTTTAAGGGGATGCATGTTCTTTGAAAAATAAAAAGAGGCGACAACAGAGTTCATAGCCTGTCTTATTAAACATTTATTCTTGGTGCCTATTGATTATGTTTGATGTACATCAAAGACACAAAACAATCTACCTGTTTCATCCCGAAAATGGCGCGTAAAGAGCTATCGATTTTGTGATGAGATATTGCAGGAGTATAAAAATGCATTGATATCGAAGCCTTGGATTTAGAAAATGGTGATAGATACTTGCATTATCAATTTTGATTCCAGATTTTATGTACATATACAACATGTATTATAAGTCTTGACTTTCAAGAGTGTTGTTTAGCTGCTATTGTAATGTTTATTCGATGTTAAATAATAATAATGTAATATGTTTATACCAGCACTTGGACCTCTTACGCTATTCGGACCAAGTGATGAGGCCTTCTCCAAGCTACCAAAGGGAGCTATTGATGCCCTTCTACAGAACGCCACGGCTTTACAAGGTCAGAACATTACATACATGTAACATATTCATCTGTAAGGGATAAGGGAGCATGAAGATGGTTTTAAGTTCCTAGGCTTTGGTTCCCAGTTGCGTTTATGTTAAACGGAACTAAAATTTAGTTCCCAGTTCCGTTTATTTTAAACAGAACTAAAGTTTTGTTCCAAGTTCCGTTTATTTTAAACAGAACTAGTGTCTGGTTCCCAGTTCCATTTATGTTAAACAGAACAAGGGTTTGGTTCCCAGTTCCGTTTATTTTAAACAGAACTAGGGTTTGGTTTCCAGTTCCGTTTATGTTAAACAGAACTAGGGTTTGGTTCCCAGTTCCGTTTAAGTTAAACAGAACTAGAGTTTGGTTCCCAGTTCCGTTTATGTTGAACAGAACTAGGGTCTGGTTTCTAGTTCCGTTTATTCTAAACAGAACTAGGGTCTGGTTCCCAGTTCCATTTATGTTAAACAGAACTAGGGTTTGGTTTCCAGTTCCGTTTATTCTAAACAGAACTAGGGTTTGGTTCCCAGTTCCGTTTATGTTAAACAGAACTAGGGTTTGGTTCCCAGTTCCGTTTATGTTGAACAGAACTAGGGTTTGGTTCCCAGTTCCGTTTATGTTAAACAGAACTTGGGTCTGGTTCCCAGTTCCGTTTATGTTAAACGGAACTCGGGTCTTGTTCCCAGTTACGTTTATGTTAAACAGAACTAGGGTTTGGTTTCCAGTTCCGTTTATGTTAAACAGAACTAGGGTCTGGTTCCCAGTTCCGTTTATGTTAAACAGAACAAGGGTTTGGTTTCTAGTTCGGTTTATGTTAAACAGAACTAAGGTCTGGTTCCCAGTTCCGTTTATGTTAAACAGAACTAGGGTTTGGTTCCCAGTTCCGTTTATGTTAAACAGTACTAGGGTTTGGTTCTCAGTTCCGTTTATGTTAAACAGAACTAAGGTTTGGTTCCCAGTTCCGTTTATGTTGAACAGAACTAGGGTTTGGTCCCCAGTTCCGTTTATGTTGAACAGAGGTAGGGTTTGGTTCCCAGTTCCGTTTATGTTAAACAGAACTAGGGTTTTGTTCCCAGTTCCGTTTATGTTAAACAGAACTAGGATCTGGTTCCCAGTTCCGTTTATGTTAAACAGAGCTAGGGTTTGGTTCCCAGTTCCAGATTTGTTAAACAGAACAAGGAACAAGGAACCAACTTCATGCTCCCGAAGCGATTATACGTTAGCTTGCTTTCCCTTCAAACCAATGGGCAGTCTGATTAATGTATACGACACGGATGTAATCCTTTTAGATCACAGATTGATGTAGTATACTAATTTTTTTTTTCTGGAAAGTTTTAGATAAAATACATAGAAGACATAGAACAACTTTCACACTCACTCACATGTACTAACATCATCATCATACTAAATCAAGACATCAAATTATCATCATAATAACCATACCAATTTGTTATGTAACTTACATTTTCTTCGTTTAATGTATACAAACCACATCACGTTATGTTGTTGGTCTTAACATAGATATGTATTGTAACATGAATTTTACCACGTGCGTATTTTCTGTCTTCACAGAGTTGATGTATTATCACGTGGTTTTTAACACATACTTCAGAGCTGGTATGGAAACAGGACCACTGAAAACGCTCAGCGGCAAATATATCAACCTCACCGTGTCTTTGGGTAATATCGTACAGTAAACTGTCTTTATTGTAAGAAATGTAGTTGTATACCTACATTTAACATTCTCAATTTTGCATCAGTTCAATCTCCACATTGTTAAAGGTTAACATGGCAACATCCTCGACATCCAGGGGTTACGCTCACCTACGCTCTCTACACCCCTGTGATATGTCATGGCAAAACCGAAGGCACGCCCCGTTGAAAATCCTGACCAATTGCTAGGCTATATGCATGTCCTTTGAAGATTACACATGAGCCGCAACCGACTTCAAAGCCTGTCAATTTATACCGTTATGTGACCACAAGATTCTTTTTATGTACATCAAAGGGGCGAACCAGTCTTCTTGTCTCATCAACAAGGTAGCGCACACGGAACCTTCAGTTGTGTCATGACATATTCCAGGAGTGTTGAGAGCGTAGGTGATCATACTCCTGGACATCGAGGATGATTCCCGGGGTGTAGAGAGCGTAGGTGATCATACCCCTGGATATTGAGGACGTTATGACAACCGTATAGCTAGAGGGAGTATGGGAGTATTTCATATTTCATGGAATTATAGGCGGTGCAGGCAATTAACAGTTCCTTTTTGTGATATCAAACGATCATTAAGTATTAAAAAACTGCATGTTTTGGTTTTTTTTTAGCTGAGTGGGGGGGGGGGGGGGGGAGATGGGAAGATTAAACACTTCTTTTTATCAAGTAAATTAAAACCTTTATGCAGTGATTGAATCGTAAACGAACGTTTCCTGCTCCCGTTCTTCACAAACAAGTGGTCATTGATTATGATCAAAGCTTATGCATTCTAGTGCGATATAATCAAACTCATCCTTGTATCCTTGTACATATTGTACAGTGCAATTAAAGAGCACTCCGAGTACGACGTCTTCAGATCTTGCTACGTATTGAAACGCATGTTAAGGGATGGATGTTGAAAAAAATACCTGCGGACAGAAATAAAATGTAAAGTGAATTGGCTTTGATATGGACATTTCATAACTATATAAACGTCTGAAATAGCGAGTTATTTTTCATTGAAATATTATTAAATTCATGACTAAAACAAAGTATTTCATCCAGAATTTTACTCTAAGGATCACCAATTCACGCTGTTTTCATTTTAGAAAATGTTTGCTAGAATAAGAAAGCAGTTGCGCTTTGTTGAACTTGTTCTTAACACACTGAATACTAATTACACCCATGGGGATAATTAATTAAAAAAAAAATTAAAATCCTTAGTATTGGTGAATTGTAGTGTTCTTCATTAATGATACTTTAGGAAAGACTGATATTTGGTCCCGGTAACCCGAATTCCAATTACCTTAACTAGGCGTGATACTGGAAACTCTTAAAACAACTGACGTCATGAAAAATGCACCTGCTCGTTTAATAATATTTTGTGATTTGTTTTTCTCCTCAGATGGAGTAAAGGTAAATGGAGCCAATGTTATATCCGTGGACGAGACTGTCTCCAACGGCGTCATCCACATGCTTGACACGGTCCTTACCCTGCCTTAGTGCCGGATAATGTCCTTCAGTCATGCATTATCTCAATCACTCAGACACTTGAATTGAAATACAGACGATAATGACTACGTATGAACCCATCTTCCATGGACGCGTTGAGTTTTTAGTATAACCCAAGGAAGATTTTAGTATAGCCCAAGGTTTATAATGTGATTTGTGTAATAATTGTCTATGTGCCAAATTACGATTCGTGAAGAATTGTTTATACGTATTAACTCTTCAAAGGATTGCCTGAAGATAATGAGGGTTGTTATCAGTTTAATGAGCAACGATGAGAAGGAAACGCTTTATAATCAAACACAGTGTGCAATAAAGATCAGCGTGGCATATCTAGTATCTCTTGGAACTACACTTCTAGGCATTCGTTAATTGGAAACTGAAGGTAGCAACAGGCATCAGCAATATATCTTTGGTATTGTTCTGAAGATGATCATTAGCATAGTTATACACGTTCATATTTATTTTGAAAAAAAAAACGTATTGAAAGGTTAAAGGCCCAATATACGTAACTTCAGGGAAATTTTCGTGATTCTGAAAAATTCTGAAAAAAATCCAGTTGATAACTATGCAAAAATAAGCCTAAAACGAAGTAAACCTGAGCGGTAACTAACAAGAAACTCTTTACAAAAAAATCCAAAGAGTTGAAAATAATTCAGGTTGGGCCCACTTCAACAACAAACTGAAGGTAGAAGACGGTTCGAAATGGACGCGTGTTTACAAATAGCGTGTTTCAACTACTGCTGTACCGGTAATCGCGAAAGAATTCATCTTGAATATTGCTGATATCAGATAATCTTAACTAAATCTATCAATATAATAAGTTATTAGGCTTGATTTTCGCTTCAAGTTTTGCCGAAAGTTACGTATATTGGGCCTTTAAGTTACGTATATTTGGCCTTTAAGGAGTATGTGTTCTAATAGATTAAACAACAAATTCACACTTTCAACAAATAACTCTTATAAATCTATTATTATTTCGCTTGATGAACTGAACTGCGAAGCAGTTCACTTCATTTGCACGAGGTTCACTTGACTTCATCAGCCCATGCGAACAACAAACTAGACATTCAATCCTTATATTTACATTACTATTTGAAATGTGAATGGTTTCACACGGTGCTTCACTTTTGTTACATTGTTGCACACTTATCGGCATGTATGTACATACTCGGAACAGCCGATAGCTTCATTCATCACTAGGCAACAGAAGAATGTAGTCCTGAGACAAGTGTTTTAAAAACATTATGATGTAGATATATTTCTTGAACTTTTATTTCGGTTACGAATGGATTGAAATATCTTTCCACTATAAAATGAATTACGAGAGTCCATTTTTAGAGCGGTTTGAATCGCGTAGCAGTAAAACAAAACGACTTCGTGATTTGGTCATAGTTGAAGCAAGTCAAATGAAGTTGCCAGGAATCTGATTTCGGATATTAAAAACGTCTTCATAACGGTAGAATTAAGCGGTAGCTTATTGACGAAAGTAGGATGATGAGATTGGTGACATTTTTCAACTGGATGAATGATATGAAGAGTTTTAAATTAGGACATAAGGGACCGACCCAGCTGAAAAATGAACGCTCTTCGGTAGGGTTAGTGTGGACAAGATCACAGGTGCCAGAGTGTTTGTTAAGCTAGATTTTGACATAAACTGATGTTTCTAGAGCACTTCTTACACCTTTGGTGATTTAGATAAACTTTCGATAAAAATGCCACCCTATCTTAACTCCCCAAAAGTATAAAAACCTCTCCAGAAATCGCAGTTTAGGCCAAAAAACTACACTGTAAGTGTAACAAATCCTCGGGCCCCTGTAGACAAGTTACATGTATGTAACAGTCACGTTACAACAACCTAGTTAACAGATCATGAATGTACTGTCGAACGATAAGGTACGTAACTTTTTAAAATAGAACGAACTTCTGTCACCAATCTCAAAATTAAACATCTGACATGAAATGAAATCACGAAATCCGACCGACTGGCAGATTATAACATTTCGTACGATTATTCGATGGACCTACATGTATGAGAAATTTAGGCCTAGATCTTCACCTGTTGCTTTCGGAAATGTCAGTATTTTATCAGATCAATTTTTTTTTAAGTTGTCTGTACTAATTTGTTACAGGCTTGATTTCTCTTTGGTATGTTAAACAGCTGCTTAATACGTCATTGTACACAACATAAACGATGCACTATTGTAAAAATTGTATTAGTTCGCCAGGAACGAAAAAGCGCATGTCCCACTTACTAAATCGGGAAATGAAGCAACCAGCGATTACTAGTTTCATTGAGGCGGAGCGAAGTGAAAATGAAAATAATTTCCAATAACATACATTAGAACATCGTGACGTCATTATGCTTTTTACTTCGTAACTGTAACGTCGGAGACGTACTGTTCCATTGTCAACGGGTGGCTGTTCTCTGTCTGGATTTACCCTGACGTTGAAATACAATTTGACTAATGCTATATGTCTACATGAACTGTGCGTTGGTTAACAACAAATGTAAATAAATGTATAAGTATTAGATGTCATATTTTTGACATTCATTGGTGTGTAACATACATCGGCGCAACTAAATATTCAACATGGTGCGCTAGCGCACACCGTTCATTTTGTAAATTCACAATGTATGTTACACACCAATGAATGTTACACACCAATGAATGTCAAAAATATATCAACCAATCCTCAAATGCATTCTCTTTCTATAATTTTTGACTGCTCAAAGAAACAGTGACATCACCAAGCAATTTCAATCACGCATGCCCTATTGAAAACAAAATACTTCATAGTTTTAGAGATAGCAATTACAGTAACAATTACATTACACTCAGGAAGGTCAATCATTTAAAGAATACAATCTGTCTTAATACTCTTTATTTTTCAGAAGAAATGAAATTCCTTTTTACCGCTTTAGAGAAATGTTTAACCAAGATTTTTAATTGCTATTTCTTTATGATCTCATGTACTTTGGCCTGTTTTGAAATGTGAAACTAGATATTTCAATGTGTCCTCCCTGTCCCCAAATCTTGTTTGTATGTTGTTGCTGTTATATTTCCCCTGTGTTGATATTTCCATCGCGTTTCCACTCTTGCTAGATTGATATAATATGAAAAACAAAATAGTTTTCTTCTTCAGGGAATATATGTATTTACGTGCCAGCGAGTTTTCCCCTTGGTTGTCATTTTATATAAATAGTCTGCACTCTTCGAAATTCAAATGTTTATCTTGGTGCTTGATATCCGTTTTCTATACCAATCATGAAGAAAGAGTACAGGTTAATTAAATAAAACACCAATCTCAGATTCCACTAATCTGTTAACTTCAATATAACACTATCGCACTATGAACACCATGGTTGACTGTGTAAATGGTTGCTTGGATATCGTTGTATTCCTCGGGGGAATTCATATGCAATTACGAATTATTTATATGGAAATAAATCAACCTGAAAAACGTAATGCAATATAGATTGGTCTTGCATGGAATCAATACTAGCCCCGAGACGTGCGCTAATGTTTCTAGCCTTTATAATTAATCTAGATATAGCAGAACAAATGTCTCAACCCCAGACCAATTTTCTTTTTCACAGTGTTTAAACAATATAATGGTGAAGAGAGCAAAATCAATAATATCTTCTTTTAAATAACAAAACAAGTTCATTCCAATACAGTTCATTTGGAGAGGAAATTGCGGATGCCGCAATTCAAGTTTTAAGAAATCAACTTCAGTAGTAACACTTTACACACTTTACACAAGTTACTAGGTAATATGTGGCATTTAGTAGTTGTATGATTTATAAACATTTGTAATTAACTTATTCCATTGCGATATGCCTTTGTTGTCATTAGAGACCGCAGTAGAAGTGTGGAAAAGGTGTCTGACATTCAGCTACCACTAGCCCTCCAACTCTTAAGTCACGGGATTGAGACCTATGTTGGGCAGTCGCCTGGTACTGGTCTTTGGTTTATCTCCTTGAACTCCGGCTTTCCTCCACCACTAAAACCAGGCTCATCCTTGAATAATCATAGCTGTTAATAGGATGTAAAACATACACAAACAAAATATTATCATTATCAATGAGCAAACATTTTAAAAACGTATAGTGCAATATCTTCACCTTATCTTACGTTCTTTATTCAATTTGAGGAGATAACGACAAGCGAATATCATTGCATACGCGTGTCCGTCCGTCCGTCCGTCTTTATTTAAGTATGTTTACATTTTGCACGATGGGTTCCCACTAACTCAGTGTTACATTGTACACTGGACTGTATCCACAGTGGTATAGATGCAGTCAAGACAATCGGACAATAGCATGACGTCATGTTGGTGCCATGTTGACCTACGTTACATTAACGCTTTGCACGTCGCCGTTTCATCGTTTAACGCTAATCATTAAAGTGATTGAGATTTTCATAGAAACTCTTCCAGTACTTTAGCATATAAGGGCGAAAAAAAAATAAAACAAGAGGACCATGGGCCTTAACAGTCACATGGATTTTGATTTACAATTACCAATAACGTTTGTTGTTGTGTCCTTATACTGAAATTATCATAACTTTTACCAGATTTGAGCAAAAAAAAAAAAGCAAAAAAAAAACTGACAGGTAAAAATTGCCCTGTTTATACGTCTATATAACTCCCAAAATCATCGATCCTTGAGCTTTTAACCAAACAATCAAAATCAGTCAGTTTGATTTTTTTTCAATTGACTTCCTCAACAGCATGTAACAAACGGTTTCCTTGACCTTTGAATCAGCGACCTTGACCTCTTTGACTCTGTGACCTTGACATTTGGTCAGTTGACTCCTTGTTTTAATTCTAATCAACTTTCTTCACAATGTCATAACAAAATGTTCACCAGTATAGAGCTTTAAAAT
This sequence comes from Mimachlamys varia, assembly GCA_947623455.1. Lineage (NCBI taxonomy): Eukaryota > Metazoa > Mollusca > Bivalvia > Pectinida > Pectinidae > Mimachlamys > Mimachlamys varia. The sequence goes on from OX392534.1 coordinate 27,709,338, forward strand.
TAGACCTTGAACTTCGACCAGATGACCTTGACTTTTGGTCTGTTAAATCCTTCTTTAATTTTAACCATATTTGCTTCATAATGTCATTACAAAATATTCATCAGGGAAAAGATATACATTCTGTAAAATTTGACCTTGGCCTTTGACCCGGTGACCTTGACGTTTTGGTCAGCTTATTCCTTGTTAAATCCAACTAACTTCGCTTCACAATGTCATTACAAAATCAGTACATCAAACCCACGGGCACATCTGGGTCTATAGAAGAAGATTGTTGAAATTTTAGTCAATTTGGCCCCTTTTGCCCCTCCCTCAAGCCCCTGGGGGGTAAGGACCATATAATTCACAATTTTGGTGCATCTTTGGTTTGGTAAGGTTCATGCAAAATTTCATTGAAACTGGTTCAGGGGTTTTTGAGGAGAAGTCGAAAATGTAAATTTGAGTCTCCAGTGAGTAGGTCACTGGAGACTTCATCTCGTGTTACCTAAAATGACAATTTATGTACACTGTATAACAAAATATCGTATTAATTATTACCATTGAACGTCTGTCATTTTGTATTTAATGTCAATATGAATGAAATCTGGGTGCCAGATAAATGTACATGCCGTCCTAACGACGTTATTCTATTTAACTTGAACCAAGATTGCATTCGTATTGACAATAAATACAATCTGAAAGACATTTAATGGTTATATGAGATGTGTGCGTTCCTGCCCTCTGTACATTTGTAGGACATACGATTTGTTAACACGTACATCGTGGTGGACAATAGGGAGAGTGTTTTTATATTTCGTTTAACAGCACATCCAAACCATTTTCATCTACAAATTGTAATTTGTTACCAATGAGACTTTTTATAAAGAATGTCACTATCATTGTAAATGTATTTACCCTCGTAATGGAGATTTTTCACAAAGATTGTTTGTAGAATCGATTCTAATGATCTTGTACACTCGAGTTTTATAGTGACATTCTTTGTAAAACTTACAACTCCAAGAGTAATTGACCCTGAAAATACAGTGTGATAATCTATAAATGTCACTGGAATCGGGAACGTAGAATATCACTAGAATCGGGAGTGTAGAATATCACTAGAATCGGGAGTGTAGAATATCACTAGAATCGGGATTGTAGAATATCACTAGAATCGGGATTGTAGAATATCGATAAAAGCGGGAGTGTAGAATATCACTAGAATCGGGAGTGCAGAATATCACTGGAATCGGGAACGTAGAATATCACTAGAATCGGGAGTGTAGAATATCACTAGAATCGGGAGTGTAGAATATCACTAGAATCGGGAGTGTAGAATATCGATAAAATCGGGAGTGTAGAATATCACTAGAATCGGGAGTGCAGAATATCACTAGAATCGGGATTGTAGAATATCACTAGAATCGGGAGTGTAGAATATCACTAGAATTGGGAGTGTAGAATATCACTAGAATTGGGAGTGTAGAATATCACTAGAATCGGGAGTGTAGAATATCACTAGAATCGGGAGTGTAGAATCGGGAGTGTAGAATATCACTAGAATCGGGAGTGTAGAATATCACTAGAATCGGGATTGTAGAATATCACTAGAATTGGGAGTGTAGAATATCACTAGAATCGGGAGTGTAGAATATCACTAGAATTGGGAGTGTAGAATATCACTAGAATCGGGAGTGTAGAATCGGGAGTGTAGAATATCACTAGAATCGGGATTGTAGAATATCGATAAAATCGGGAGTGTAGAATATCACTAGAATCGGGAGTGCAGAATATCACTAGAATCAGGATTGTAGAATATCACTAGAATCGGGAGTGTAGAATATCACTAGAATTGGGAGTGTAGAATATCACTAGAATCGGGAGTGTAGAATCGGGAGTGTAGAATATCACTAGAATCGGGATTGTAGAATATCGATAAAATCGGGAGTGTAGAATATCACTAGAATCGGGAGTGCAGAATATCACTAGAATCGGGAGTGTAGAATATCACTAGAATTGGGAGTGTAGAATATCACTAGAATCGGGATTGTAGAATATCACTAGAATCGGGATTGTAGAATTGGGAGTGTAGAATATCACTAGAATCGGGAGTGTAGAATCGGGAGTGTAGAATATCACTAGAATCGGGAGTGCAGAATATCACTGGAATCGGGAACGTAGAATATCACTAGAATCGGGAGTGTAGAATATCACTAGAATCGGGAGTGTAGAATATCACTAGAATCGGGATTGTAGATTATAGATAAAATCGGGAGTGTAGAATATCACTAGAATCGGGAGTGCAGAATATCACTAGAATCGGGATTGTAGAAGATCACTAGAATCGGGAGTGTTGAATACCACTAGAATTGGGAGTGTAAAATATCACTAGAATCGGGAGTGTAGAATATCACTAGAATCGGGAGTGTAGAATATCACTAGAATCGGGATTGTAGAATTGGGAGTGTAGAATATCACTAGAAGCGGGAGTGTAGAATATCACTAGAATCGGGAGTGTAGAATATCACTAGAATCGGGAGTGTAGAATATCGATAAAATTGGGATTGTAGAATATCACTAGAATCGGGAGTGTAGAATATCACTAGAATCGGGAGTGTAGAATATCACTAGAATCGGGATTGTAGAATTGGGAGTGTAGAGTATCACTAGAATCGGGAGTGTAGAATATCACTAGAATCGGGAGTGCAGAATATCACTAGAATCGGGAGTGCAGAATATCACTAGAATCGGGAGTGTAGAATATCACTAGAATTGGGAGTGTAGAATATCACTAGAATTGGGAGTGTAGAATATCACTAGAATCGGGAGTGTAGAATATCACTAGAATCGGGAGTGTAGAATCGGGAGTGTAGAATATCACTAGAATCGGGATTGTAGAATATCGATAAAATCGGGAGTGTAGAATATCACTAGAATTGGGAGTGTAGAATATCACTAGAATCGGGATTGTAGAATATCACTAGAATTGGGAGTGTAGAATATCACTAGAATCGGGAGTGTAGAATATCACTAGAATTGGGAGTGTAGAATATCACTAGAATCGGGAGTGTAGAATCGGGAGTGTAGAATATCACTAGAATCGGGATTGTAGAATATCGATAAAATCGGGAGTGTAGAATATCACTAGAATCGGGAGTGCAGAATATCACTAGAATCAGGATTGTAGAATATCACTAGAATCGGGAGTGTAGAATATCACTAGAATTGGGAGTGTAGAATATCACTAGAATCGGGAGTGTAGAATCGGGAGTGTAGAATATCACTAGAATCGGGATTGTAGAATATCGATAAAATCGGGAATGTAGAATATCACTAGAATCGGGAGTGCAGAATATCACTAGAATCGGGAGTGTAGAATATCACTAGAAGCGGGAGTGTAGAATATCACTAGAATTGGGAGTGTAGAATATCACTAGAATCGGGATTGTAGAATATCACTAGAATCGGGATTGTAGAATTGGGAGTGTAGAATATCACTAGAATCGGGAGTGTAGAATCGGGAGTGTAGAATATCACTAGAATCGGGAGTGCAGAATATCACTGGAATCGGGAACGTAGAATATCACTAGAATCGGGAGTGTAGAATATCACTAGAATCGGGAGTGTAGAATATCACTAGAATCGGGATTGTAGAATATAGATAAAATCGGGAGTGTAGAATATCACTAGAATCGGGAGTGCAGAATATCACTAGAATCGGGATTGTAGAAGATCACTAGAATCGGGAGTGTTGAATACCACTAGAATTGGGAGTGTAAAATATCACTAGAATCGGGAGTGTAGAATATCACTAGAATCGGGAGTGTAGAATATCACTAGAATCGGGATTGTAGAATTGGGAGTGTAGAATATCACTAGAAGCGGGAGTGTAGAATATCACTAGAATCGGGAGTGTAGAATATCACTAGAATCGGGAGTGTAGAATATCGATAAAATTGGGATTGTAGAATATCACTAGAATCGGGAGTGTAGAATATCACTAGAATCGGGAGTGTAGAATATCACTAGAATCGGGATTGTAGAATTGGGAGTGTAGAGTATCACTAGAATCGGGAGTGTAGAATATCACTAGAATCGGGAGTGCAGAATATCACTAGAGTCGGGAGTGCAGAATATCACTAGAATCGGGAGTGTAGAATATCACTAGAATCGGGAGTGCAGAATATCACTAGAATCGGGATTGTAGAATCGGGAGTGTAGAATATCACTAGAATCGGGAGTGTAGAATATCACTAGAATTGGGAGTGTAGAATATCACTAGAAGCGGGAGTGTAGAATATCACTAGAATCAGGAGTGTAGAATATCACTAGAATCGGGAGTGTAGAATATCACTAGAATTGGGAGTGTAGAATATCACTAGAAGCGGGAGTGTAGAATATCACTAGAATCGGGAGTGTAGATATCACTATAATTGGGAGTGTAGAATATCACTAGAATTGGGAGTGTAGAATATCATTAGAATCGGGAGTGTAGAATCGGGAGTGTAGAATATCACTAGAATCGGGAGTGTAGTATATCACTAGAATCGGGATTGTAGAATCGGGAGTGTAGAATATCACTAGAATCGGGAGTGTAGAATCGGGAGTGTAGAATATCACTAAAATCGGGAGTGCAGAATATCACTAGAATCGGGATTGTAGAATATCACAAGAATCGGGAGTGTAGAATATCACTAGAATCGGGAGTGTAGAATATCACTAGAATCGGGAGTGTAGAATATCACTAGAATCGGGATTGTAGAATCGGGGGTGTAGAATATCACTGGAATCGGGAGTGTAGAATATCACTAGAATCGGGAGTGTAGAATATCACTAGAATCGGGAGTGTAGAATATCACTAGAATCGGGATTGTAGAATATCGATAAAATCGGGAGTGTAGAATATCACTAGAATCGGGAGTGTAGAATGTCGATAAAATCGGGATTGTAGAATGTCACTAGAATCGGGAGTGTAGAATATCACTAGAATCGGGAGTGAAGAATATCACTAGAATCGGGAGTGTAGAATATCACTAGAATCGGGAATGTAGAATATCACTAGAATCGGGAGTGTAGAATGTCGATAAAATCGGGATTGTAGAATATCACTAGAATCGGGAGTGTAGAATATCACTAGAATCGGGAATGTAGAATATCACTAGAATCGGGAGTGTAGAATGTCGATAAAATCGGGAGTGTAGAATATCACTAGAATCGGGAGTGTAGAATATCACTAGAATCGGGAGTGTAGAATATCACTAGAATCGGGAGTGTAGAATGTCGATAAAATTGGGATTGTAGAATATCACTAGAATCGGGAGTGTAGAATGTCGATAAAATTGGGAGTGTAGAATATCACTAGAATCGGGAGTGTAGAATATAACCAGAATCGGGAGTGTAGAATATCACTAGAATCGGGAGTGTAGAATATCACTAGAATCGGGAGTGTAGAATATAACTAGAATCGGGAGTGTAGAATATCACTAGAATCGGGAGTGTAGAATATCACTAGAATCGGGGGTGTAGAATATCACTAGAATCGGGAGTGTAGAATATCACTAGAATCGGGAGTGTAGAATATCACTAGAATTGGGAGTGTAAAATATCACTAGAATCGGGAGTGTAGAATATCACTAGAATTGGGAGTGTAGTATATCACTAGAATCGGGAAAGTAGAATATCACTAGAATCAGGAGTGTAGAATATCACTAGAATTGGGAGTGTAGAATATCACTAGAATCGGGAGTGTAGAATATCACTAGAATCGGGAGTGTAGAATATCACTAGAATCGGGAGTGTAGAATATCACTAGAATCGGGAGTGTAGAATATCACTAGAATCGGGATTGTAGAATCGGGATTGTAGAATATCACTAGAATCGGGAGTGTAGAATATCACTAGAATCGGGAGTGCAGAATATCACTAGAATCGGGAGTGTAGAATATCACTAGAATCGGGGGTGTAGAATATCACTAGAATCGGGGGTGTAGAATATCACTAGAATCGGGAGTGTAGAATATCACTAGAATCGGGAGTGTAGAATATCACTAGAATCGGGATTGTAGAATATCACTAGAATCGGGAGTGTAGTATATCACTAGAATCGGGAGGGTAGAATATCACTAGAATCGGGAGTGTAGAATATCACTAGAATTGGGAGTGTAGAATATCACTAGAATCGGGAGTGTAGAATATCACTAGAATCGGGAGTGTAGAATATCACTAGAATCGGGAGTGTAGAATATCACTAGAATCGGGAGTGTAGAATATCACTAGAATCGGGATTGTAGAATCGGGATTGTAGAATATCACTAGAATCGGGAGTGTAGAATATCACTAGAATCGGGAGTGTAGAATGTCACTAGAATCGGGATTGTAGAATGTCGATAAAATCGAGATTGTAGAATATCACTAGAACAGGGATTGTAGAATCGGGAGTGTAGAATATCATTAGAATCGGGAGTGTAGAATGTCACTAGAATCGGGATTGTAGAATGTCGATAAAATCGGGATTGTAGAATATCACTAGAATCGGGATTATAGAATCGGGAGTGTAGAATATCACTAGAATCGGGAGTGTAGAATATCACTAGAATCGGGATTGTAGAATCGGGAGTGTAGAATATCACTAGAATTTGGAGTGTAGAATGTCGATAGAATTGGGATTGTAGAATATCACTAGAATCGGGAGTGTAGAATATCATTTTAGTCGTCACAATTATGGCTGCCTTTAATAATAAAGCCCGTTGTTTGTGGTAAATATCATTTTGCGGTGTATTTTACAATGTAGAGATGTCGTGTCACGTGTTGTTTTGTTGACTAGGATAGTCCCGTGTGTGTGAGGATGTGATGTGTAATGAAGGTATAGCCGGTCGAAGTCGTGGCACCCATCTTTTCATAAAAACAAGTTTATCGAAGGCAACTGCGAACTTCTTGTTAGTAACGTAATACACCAACCAGTTAAGAGATGGGTGAAGGTGTGCAAAGACGGTTATATAGAGATGGACGGCGTGGGAAAATGTATTGTGAGTGTCTACAACCATAAGAATGGCGAACGGAATCCAACAAGTTGAGAACACGGCGTACACCACAAAAATAGTCCGAGCGAGGTGAAGTGACTTCCGAACAGAAATCTTATTTATAAAGAAATGGTTTGAATGTTGGTCAGCATGGTTTGCTTTTTCACTTTCGTTTTGATCATGTTCTTTGCTTTCAGATGTTGGAGTCATCGTTGCATATTGTTGAACTCGTTTCTGACTTTTTAAAACATAGATGTACAAATTGATGTAAGAAATTCCTGTCACAAGAACTGGTACCCAGACGAGTGTTACCGAAAATACCACTGTATATGGGAACGTCGCCATCCTATCCCAGATACACTCAAGGCTCTTACGGTCGAACCCATGGTCACCTACTCCAGTTAGATTAAGAAGCACAAGTGTGATACCGACGATATAGAGGGCGCCACAAATGATGACGCAGTTCCGGCCGGTGAATATCCGGTTGTAGTGGCGATTGTGGCATATGTGGATATACCTGTTGAAGCTGAGGCACGCGATAGAACCCAAGGACACGATGCAGGATACGGTACAAATGGAGGCAATGGTTCGACACAGTCCAGGAATACTGTCAAAGAACTGCTCACCTTCAAGCTTGGCTGAAATTATAGACAACTTACGTTAACGAATCCGTGTACCTTTAAAGAAATATATTGAATATATAGGCAATAGAACACATTGTCATCAGTTGCTGGTTTCACTTGCTCCCAATACGTGGTTATTTTAATTATTGCTAATTTTGGGGTTGGTATTTCGTGTCATTGAAACCTCAATTCTAGTTTTCATTTCGTGACTATGAGCGTTATACCATTCTACATGACGTTTTTATGTTCGGTTAATATCCGCAGCAGCCGGAATTACGCCGAACATGTATCAGTAGCAACGCCACGTAATGGTTTGAAACATACCATCAGTAGGTTTATCAGGAAAATAAGAATATTTACATGCTTCCAGATAGGAATATCTCATTCCTTGGGCACATAGTTTCATTGCTTAATTATCAAGACAACACGATCATGCATGAAAAATATCAGAGAATACCGAAGCGTCACCGAAACCATAAACAAAACTCAAAATCGATTAAACCATGGGCAAAATATAAACATAGGAAATATTTACAAAGAGGAATTGTATGCTTAGGAAACAGGAAATTATTGCAATAATCTACCAATCTACCAGTACTTAAAGGTTTGCGCGGCCGTACTGTCAACTTTCTTATATAAAGACACGTTTTAAGATATTGAAACATCGAATTTCACGGCTGCTGTTTGGTCGAATTGGTCACATGATCCGACACATGACAATTCTGTCCCGCCCGTCAAAGTAAAACAATGAGACCGAGATGTGTGTCAACAAAGACACGTGTGCAAGGTTTTACACATTGTTGCTCCTTTCTATAAGAATTTACACTCTGTTTCCTTTCTCGTTAACGGATGGTATTACCTTACAATGAACCAAGCTAATACAGATTGTCATGGTAATTTGAAACAAGAAGTTCACATTATCGTTGGCGACGAAATTCAGCAAGCGGAGGCCCTAAAGAGGTATCGATAATCTATCGGAGAAGCATATACAGCTCGATGAAGATATTGATGTCACATGAATTAATGTCACATTTTGCAAATTAAAAATTGTCAGTCAACACTATCAAAACAATGTTTTCTTTCCTTTTTTAATATTGATAGTCTGACAGTATTTAATTGATTGATACCAATATTTAGTTATGATACCAATATTTAGTTGGGATACCAATATCAAGTTGTGATATCAATATTTAGTTATGATACCAACATTCAGTTGTGATAACAATATCAAGTTGTGATACCAATATTAAGTTGTGATACCAATATTTAGTTATGATACCAATATTAAGTTGTGATACCAATATTCAGTTGTGATACCAATATTCAGTTGTGATAAAAATATCAAGTTGTGATACCAATATTCAGTTGTGATACCAATATTCAGTTGTGATACCAATATTTAGTTGTGGTACCAATATTTAGTTGTGATACATATATTTAGTTGTGATACCAATATTTAGTTGTGATACCAATATTCAGTTGTGATACCAATATTCAGTTGTGATACCAATATTCAGTTGTGATACCAATATTCAGTTGTGATACCAATATTCAGTTGTGATACCAATACTCAGTTGTGATACCAATATTCAGTTGTGATACCAATATTCAGTTGTGGTACCAATATTTATTTGCTCCATTCTTTGTTTTAGTAACTGCGCGAATCCGTCGACATAGTATTTGTTGACTCCTACACAAAGACCCTTTTAATGAGCATAAAAATAATGCTGTCTTTTTCCATTGTTTACATTTTTTTTGCAAGTTCTTAGATATGCTTCTTTTGATATAGTTCCCTAGGTGTTCAAAGTCAGAACTGTTGCTAAGAAACAAATTCCCGTTAGACAATGCATATTTTGTTTGAAATGGTCTGACACTCCGATATTAAATATTACAGCATTAGCAACTTCTGTCTGAAATCATACCGTTCTTTTTGTATTTTTAGAAAATACAAACCTATTTGCAGCTATAAGGAGCAACATCTAATTTCGATCCGTTCCATACATTGCATACTGCTGCTGCTATAAGCATACCACTGTTTGTTGTCCTTTACAGTAACTTAGTTAGCGTATATATATGCTCATATTCCTTGATTAATACGTGAACTTAAAAGTCGTCATACCATTTGCTCAATATGTTTTCATTGATAATGTAAAACAAGTAATTGCGGTTTCAATTTCGCTGACAAATATTAACTTTAAAAAATATAGCTATCTAGCATTAAATTATTTGGTAGTATTACTCATTATATGCACAAGATAAACATATATTTAAGGATTAAAGTTTCTTTCTGGTGGTTTTATCAAAGGATAAAAGTTCAGTAGAATATCGATAGTTGGAATGGAACTCGAAGCGTTCCATGAAACAACTATCGATATCCTACTGAACTTTATATAAATAAATATATGTAAAGTTAAAAAAGAAGTAAGATAAAAATATTGGAGATGCCGGGGATTGAACCCGGGGCCTTTCACATGCGAAGCGAACGCTCTACCACTGAGCTACATCCCCTATATAAACATATAGGGAATATAACGGGGCTGTCTACTATCTGATATCAATACCTTTCAGGTTGTGGGTATATTGTATACCAGTACAGTCTGTACTATGCATGATTAAATAATTGGTTTACATTTGTTTATTTTGTTTTACGTCCTATTAACAGCAAGGGTCATTTAAGTCATGCCAGGTTTTGGAGTAATTGGTTAAACACATAAAAACAGCCTCTTAATAATTGGTAGTTATACAGTATAATTATTTCTGACAGAATATCAATTTAAATTTATTACATTTGGATAAATTGACCGGTATTACAATCGATGTGACAAAAATTTGAATACCTCAGCTTATGTTAATTGCACATTTCTCCGTTTTTTGATATTAACATATTTCGAAGCGTTTAAGGTTCAACGAGTCCCTTAAAAGACACAGTAGCCACCATTAATTTCAAAACGTGAGAAATGAGTCTTTTTCAAAGACTTTGATTAGAATTGGAACCGATGTATTCAATTAGAATATACTGAACTTGTTCATTGGCTATTAAGCAGTTACATAGCTAACATTAGATACATTAAAACAGAGCATTAGGCTAACAACTTCAGAAAAATAGCCCATCGGATTTGTATATATATAACATGTCAATTTGTTTTGTTACACTCGTGAGTGCTGAGAAATGACGTTAAATGTAAAGTTTATTTATATACCCAGGTCATGCGGAGCTTTATAAGAAAACAAAGGATAACTTTCCTTGATCGGTAAATGAACTTAATATAATATGCTATTCGATAACATAAAGTGATATTTGACAACACTAGACGTCCTTCAATCATTTAAACTGAAATGTTCTATTAAGGATTAAATGTCTATTTTATTGTTTGCATCGGCTGATTGAGTCAAGTGAACATCGCACAAATGAAGTAGCAGTTGATGTGCCTTTTTATTGGCGTGGGTAATGGTTTTGCACATAAGAAATCAGTAGAATATGTATTCTATGGCTTGCTCTAAATATTGTGATTTTCGTGATCGATGTCGACTGCTAACAAACAAAGTAGCAACACGGGGATTCGAGAGATACAGGTTGATGAGAACTATCGGCAAGTTTTATGGTCGCTATGTTTGTCTCATTGTGAAATATTCTGTATCTTTGTGTGATATGAAGATGGACGTTTTTGAGTATGCTTATTAGTGTGCTCGGTTTTCATTTCGAGGACTTGATGTTTACTCGGATGTGACCAAGATTTACATGGCGGTTGTCGTCGATGAAGCACTTCTGAAACACCTGGTCTTATTCTCTTGTACTTTTACCAGGGTCTCCATGTGGATCTTTCCTTTTTTCGTATTTTCGTTGCTTTAAATTGCAATTTATTCCTGTGATAGGTTTGATAAGACTTGTACATTTAAATGTATATGTAATGATTTAAAAAAACAATAACAAAATACCACAACGATAAGGATCATGTGAAATGGAAATAAAGAAAGATCAATTTATACATACCGCTCACAAAACTATAACAAACTTTACATGTTAAAATTCAGGATGGCGGCCTGTCAGACATTTTTGTTTTTCTGATCAGTCTCAAAATCTCTCAAACGGGCACAACTAGGCACGAAATGGAATCTACATATGGAATTTGAGAAGATCCATCCATTACTTCTTTAAGAAATAGTGATAACAATATTTCAATGTCAAAATCCAAAATGACTGTTTTTCAGCCATTTTGTTTTTCTGATCAGTTACACAATCAAAAGGGCACAACTATAGGGACCAAGGGGAATGTACATGTACATATGAAATATGAGAAAAAACCCTCTAGCAATTGTCAATTACTTAAAAATCGTTCAATACCTAAATAAAAGGTTACCGCCTTTCCGCCATTTTGTTTTTACTGATCAGTTTGAGATCATACGGGCAAAACTAAGCAAAACGGGAAACTTACATATTTATGCAATTTTAGAACCTGACTAAAAAGATTTTAAAACAATAAAAAAAACTTCAGGTAAACATTATTGTTCGGAGGAAGATGAATGAATCATTGCAATATACGCTGCTGGTAGTTAGAACAATGGAAATAAAATTTAAAAAAATCGCAAACATATCTATCCTTTAATTTCAAGTTACAAATTATAGTTAGAACTATCCAATTTGGCATAAAAAATCGCAGTAAACAGCCAAATTGTTGTTCCAAAAGATGGACGGCCTATAACGATTTCTGTACTAAGCTGGAGAAAGAAAAATAGGTCACAGAATAGTGGCAGTAATAGACGCAAAAAACTACTCGTAGTTTTAGCGCTAAAAAGCGTGACAGGGAAAGGACGGGTTAAAAGGCAAAACTGATTTTCCCGTCTGGTATTAGGTTACACATTTTTATAGTGTACTCTCGTGTCTGTATAATTACGCGAAGAGTTACGCCCCTTTAATATTGATAAGTGCAGTCATTTTTATAGCGTACTCTCGTGTCTGTGTAATTACGCAGATAGTTACGTCCCTTTAATATTGATAAGTGCAGTCATTTTTATAGCGTACTCTCGTGTCTGTGTAATTACGCAGAGAGTAACGTCCCTTTAATATTGATAAGTGCAGTCATTTTTATAGCGTACTCTCGTGTCTGTGTAATTACGCAGAGAGTTACGTCTCATTAATATTGATAAGTGCAGTCATTTTTATAGCGTACTCTCGTGTCTGTGTAATTACGCAGAGAGTAACGTCCCTTTAATATTTATAAGTGCAGTCATTTTTATAGCGAACTCTCGTGTCTGTGTAATTACGCAGAGAGTTACGTCCCTTTAATATTGATAAGTGCAGTCATTTTTAAAGCGTACTCTCGTGTCTGTGTAATTACGCAGAGAGTTACGTCCCTTTAATATTGATAAGTGCAGTCATTTTTATAGCGAACTCTCGTGTCTGTGTAATTACGCGGAGAGTTACGCCCCTTTACTATTGATACAAAAATGTAAGTGCATTCATTTTCATAGCGTACTAGCTCTCGTGTCTGTGTAATTACGAAGAGAGTTACGTCCCTTCAATATTGATAAGTGTATTCTTTTTGATAGCGCCCAAGCACATTCATTTCGGTGTCATTTCTAAACAAGAATACCATTCTATAAACTGAACGTATTCCCGAGCGGAAAACATTGCTGCAAGCAATAACATCGGAGATGAGCTTGCATTTATTTTCAGTCTTTTGCACAATTTCATCATGTTTTCTTTTTTTGTGCATAAAAATGATGAAAAAGCAATGCTATTCCCTTCATAAACATTTCAGGATCTCACTCCCATGCATTGTCAACTTTTATGGGCAATTCTGTTTCTTCATGTTTTGTTAGAAAGGTCTTTTTACGTATAATTAACAGTTGCTGGAGTTATTTGAACGGAACCTAACCACAGTAGTCAACTCACTATTTGTATACAAAGGCTGTCAAGGAAACCGACACATGGTAACTTATCAACTGATTGTATTGATCAAGTACCGGCAGATCAACAATTATAAATTACATACGTGACAAAAGTTCGTTATGACATAATAATGATTCGTGGTGTACCAAATATCTAACTTTTAAATCAACGATGAGTCATTTCACGTGAACCCTATTCCGTTTATTAATGATTATACAGGAGATTTTTCACTTTACTGCAAGACAGCAATATAGCAAATAGAGTGGTCTCGTTATCTGGAAGTCGATTATTCGAATCAAGTAAGTTGAAATGTTCGGTATTAAGTTTGAGCGGGACCAATGACACTTCCCCTTGATCATTTGTTGTTCCATATAAACACAAGTAATTATGTATTCTAAAACAAAACTTTTATATTTGTAATACAAATTGTGAATTTTTAGTCTAAGATTTTTTGTATGTCATTAATAAATGACCATTTAACAACAACATTATTTCTATGTTGTGTTTTGTTCAACAAAACAAGCAACAGTCTGAACTGGTTATCGTGCTAATTAACTCAACAGACATACTACAAATTAAACAGGGTGTTCGCGTTATACAAGTTCGCGGTAACGAGGTGCGACCGTACTTGTCGTGCTACTTACCTACGATACCCATAGGGTCCGCTACAGTTGTAATATACAGATCAGATAGGGCGAGGTTGACAATGAATATGGACTCCCTGTTCTTTAATGACTTCTGAGTGGCGACAGCTACGATCACTAATACATTCCCGAGGGTCCCTACAATAGACGCACAAGCAAGCACAACGATACAGGGAATGGCAATACCCGGACTCTCGTGTAGGAACTCGTGGCGTCCCCATATATATCTGGTCAGTGTGAACGGCAATGGGGGCTTCGGTCCTGGTAGTAAAGTTGTCCATGTCATCCATCTTTCGGTTCCCCTGCAAACAGAGTAAATGGCAATTCGATATCAGCCCGGTAGGTAAGTGTCAGTATTATACATCACGATATCATCGGTCTCCATGGAGACAGGGGTTTTCAACTTAATGACGAAGAAACTCGGCTAGATATCGATAGACTTATTACGGAAGCCTGTTTGTGCCACTGCTTGAAACAAAAACCTTTTTATCTGGCGGCCGCCACTTACTTTATCTAGCAGCCGCCACTTAATTATTTGGCGGCCGCCATTTAATTAAGAACCAAGAATTATATGCGCAAAAGGCTTTAAACACAACATTGTATTAAGGTTATATACTGTTTGGTCAAAAACGTATTCCCGGAAAAACACATCACTATACTTCCAAATGATGAAAAGGAAAAATAGACAACCTTGAGTGGATTTAATCCCCTCCCTTCCTCCTTTATTTGGAAATCTGCAGAAAATTGCCTTGGGTGTTGTAATAAAAAACATCTTTCAGTTAGCCATTATACAATATTTTTAACTGGTAAACTTTTCAAAATCTATTTGTAAACGAAATATTGTATAGATAAAATCAATGAATCAATATAGATAGTATTAATATGATTAATACCGGTGATCAGGTGGCGCTGTGGATTATGCATAATGAAGCACTTTTACGACTTTAAAAAATATTGGGTCACTTCCCACATTAGGACCTACATGTGCGTTTTAAATGTCATCCTCTTGTCTTAAAATAATTTCTATGTCGGAAATAAACAACATGAAAATTCACACCCTTGATATACAATCCAAACTTGTCTATGCATTCCGCTTGCTGTGAGAATATAGAATATGGAAAAAAATTAATTTACTGAAATTAGAATTCCTGATGGCGAACTATTTTAAGGACTATTGGACGTACAGATCGCTAGCAAAAGCATTTAGTGCGGTAAATTGCTTGTTTGAAAAAAAATATTTATCAACACCCCAAGATGGCGATCTGTACGTCTTCTTATGGACTACGACGATCGGATTTTGCTGATATGTATTCATAAAATAGATAATTTCAAAATAACCTCTAAATGTCTAGCCAGACGCTCTGGATTGGGATTTCCACCTACCAACGCATGCGCAGTGATCGCCGTTTCCATTGTAAACGCTCTATCTGGTATCATCGTTACATCGCGATAAGGCCTAACTACTAATAAGCGAAAAGTTGCCGAATGGTCAAAATGTGACGCAAGACTACGTTACGGAATCATATTGAGAGATGCGAAGTATTCAAAGGAGAAACTAACTGGTCTACTGTGTGTATGTTACACATTTCTTCTGTGTAACGGTACATACTGTACAGTATGAACAAATAAAGCTTTGATTTTGTTTTTGGGCTACCCAGGAGGAAACTGTTTCAGTCCTCTTTTGCATAAAATGCGTGTGTAAGAGTGTGTTTTATAATATTCCCTTAATACTATCTTATGTTACAGTAAAACAGTATGATTTTATTATATTGCTGGATAAAAAGATTTTTTCAAATACAATATATATCGTAACAGAACAATTCGTTTGATTACGTTGTAAAACAGGACGTGCGACCGAGGTACATTATATGGCTTCAATTTGGACAAAAGGAATTAAAAAAATATGTCTTCTCGTGTGAAAAAAGTGATATTTATACTTAATCTATAAATTAGTGAAGGTACAAATATCATTGGGCTGCGACCCTGGTATTGAATTCGATACGAAAATATATACATAACGGGGAAATTAAAAACAAAATGATACTAAAAAAAACATATACATGTACAATATTATGTCCCATGCCTGCAGTTTTGTAGAAAAGGTCAACGTCCCTTTACAAGACGAAGAAAAAGATGTAAGAAGAAGACGGAATTATCATAACATATTCATAACGGGTAGTTACATGTTTTTCCACAGTTCCAAATCTGATATACATATAAGTTTAGCGTGTGGTGCGTTATATGAGTGCATGGACAGAAATATTCACATTCCGTAATAAGTGTTAACGTATGAAGACGGTGAAAGTTGGATAGATTTTAAATGAATATGAATGTATATTAATATAGTCTGAAAAAAATCTCAAGACATCGAGTTGTAAAAATAACGCAAACATTTCATATCATTTTATTTTTGTACTTTTCAATGCATACATACCTTTTATGAAATTATCTGAAAAGTTGAATTCGTGAATATTACCTTTTACATGAATAAGGTCTGTACCATGATTGCTCTTTTTTCGTACCCATGTGTACCGGTCTCGGTCATGTAAATACAATGTATAATATAGATAATTCTTGGTGTCGATACATGATGCCGAGATGCCGACAAATATTTCTTCATTTGAATATCGTTATGTGTGCAATTGTTGTCTGATCATAATGTGAATGTGATTCAATAAGTTTATACACGGACTTTGTCTCTGTTTCATCAGCCGTATACATTACGCGACCCTCCCCTATGGCCCCCTATGTAAAAGTGGTCATGCGACTTGCGACAAACGTGTTACGATGTGTCATCACCGCAATTTTTGTCGGGGCTAACCCGGGGATTGCAATTTTGCAAGTGGTCAATATAGACATTCGGAGCGAACTTTGAATATTGGCATAGTAGGAAAATATAATTAGTAGTGCAGACGCCATGTATATTCAAGAACAGGCATTTAGGCTTTCGCGGGATGCCCCTTAAAAACCAAACCCGTACACATGTGCGACTGAAATGCAAAACTCATTTCCCCTCTTCTAAGGACATAAATATAAAAAGTATTCTGATAGTACTTATAAAGCTTTGGTCACAACCACTTCCGATTAGGCGTAGGATGTTCTCCCGGCATGATTTTCAGCCATTTCGGCCTGGTCCCCGGCCGGACACCAGACATGGCCGGCCGGTGGCCGGGGCTCTCAGGAAGCATCAGGGAGGTGCTCGAAGAGTTTTAACTCGAAGATAAAATTTCTCCGGTGTTCCGTAGATTTTTATAATCGGCCACATAACCTTCACACATCGTTTAATTATCGTCCGATATCCGGCCGGGAATCGAGCGGTAATCACACCGCCCGACAATCGCCCGACATTCGGCCGGGCCTGGTACAAGCATCGTTCGTTGTCCGTAGGGTACTTGGGCGATATGCGTACGATATCCGGGGAATACGCCGGTTATCGCCCGGACATCATAGGATAATCGGCCGATTAGTATTAGATGTTCGGTCGGTATTCACTGCCTCGCCGGCCCCCAAAAAAATTCTCTTTGGAAACAGACGCCGTACGATTACCAGACGGTCTTCGGACGGCCTCCGCACGGGGCCATTTATGTAAATGATGTTTGACAAATTTTTTGACCGGTGTTGTCCGATGTCGGAAAATGGCCAAAACCAGCGGTGTACTCCCGATTAGCCCCTAATACGGGCCGATCTTTGTGACCATAGCATAAGTATTTTTACAATATCGTCTCGTTCCGTTCTCTTTTCTTCGTTTTAGTAACATCAAGGAAAACAGTGTATCCATGTAGAGACTTAACTTCCAATGCTTTTCCAATAGAAACCCAGGGAAGGCATGGATACGGTAACACTGATTTGTTCTAAAATCTACAGTAAATCAAAAATAGAAATACTATTTTGATTATTATTTAAAACCAGTTTAACGTTGAACTAAATTCAGAAGTGTTTATTGATTTTCTTTTATCAATTTCGTAAATGTGACTTCGGGTGTGAAATTTTGAATTTCTGTAATCGCTGACATGCGTGTAGTTTGTCAAAAATATGACACAAACACTGTGCTTTAATTTGATTCTTTTTTTTTTATTACTCTCGGGCATACAAAGTGTGCTACACAGGTCAATTTCAATGCAATTTCTTTCTTCCAAATGCAAGATAGAGCTTAGAGAAGTTACAACATATTGTAATGTTTGACCATTATTATCCATTCAGACATATTCTAATCTCTCCCCCTCCCCACTCTCTCTATCTGCGAGTGGCATGTATGGGTGTGTGAGTGGAAGTGTGTGAGTGTGTGTTACACTTGTATTTGTATCGTATTTTATCATTCGTGTTGTTATATGTTGAGGAGAGCAGCTAGTAGCCTTCGGGCTGTTTTCAATCATTGAGAAATAAATAAAGAATTAAATCAATAGATATACACATTAGCAATACTGCAATCCATTTATGTAAGATGGCGGATAACATAAAAGTACAAGATTACATCAATATTGTCAATATTTAAAAGGAAATATATAACTATTATGAATGGCACAAAGCTGGCACATACACGATTAAACAGATATTAAGTAGATATTTTCTTTTTGAAGTAGCATGAACTAAGTACTTACTACGGTTTCTTAATTCCATAACATTTACAAAGGCAAATAATTGTAATAATGTATAGACGGACGGACGTCGGACATAATAGGGGTTAATATTTAGAGGTAACACAGCGATTGGTTGTTGGATATATATGTGGAATTTAGTTCACTCTCGTTAATTATTTCTTAAAAGTTAGTTATTAAAGACACCAGCTTTAGCTCGAGTTTCCGACTGAAATTGTGGTAGAAACAGGTCACACGACTCGTGGTTATTGGAAATGGAATTTATTTCACTCTCGTTAATTATTTTCAAAAGTGACAAAATTGCAACAGAATTTATTTTTATATTTTTTGAATGGTGGATACCTATACTGTAACAGAAAAAAAGTCCCAGGAAATCCCAAGGGGGGAAGTGTTTTTTTGGCCTTCTAAAGGACCAAGAAAAGTAAGAAAATCACACGCTTAACCATATTTGAAATGTAATATCTACCCCATTTGTAACACTAGACATAGATTTAACAGTATGACAAGACCAACCAAACTAAAGTACAATTGTGTTAAAATATAAATATGGTCTAATTGAGTTTAATGGAATATTGACCTGTCGATCTGGGTAATATTCATATTTAACACGACGATAATGACTTCTTTTGTCATTTTTAGTAAAAGAAATACTAATAATCAAGATAAATATCCATTCAAGCTTAGTTTAATTGCATTGTATTAGGTAATCTGTAATTGTCACAAGTTTATATCAGAGATTTTATTTTCACTCATAAACATTTATGAACCTTCGAAGCTGACAGGAAGCGTTAATTTAGAACTATTCGAAGGTCCAAAATTGAACAATTTCTCAATTTATGTAACTTGTATTTAGATAACATCAAAAGACTATGCTTAAAACTCATCAAATTATTTTCTATGTATATTTTCTCAACAGAAATGTCATCTTGGTGAAGACTTCTAGAATCAGGTTGATGAAATCCTCAATTCGTGCAATTTTGACTGAGCTGCTGAAAATGGTCCTTGATTTTGAACAACGAAAATAAGTATATATTTTTTTTATGTTAGATACGATTGCCGACACTTTTGGTAGGAATTACTACCACAACATGCCCCTTTTGACTAAATGGAATTAAGGTTGGAATAGTATTTTATATTCAAACAGATAAGATTTTTTTCATTTCTCCCATAGCAATGAATTGGGGATACATAATTTTTGATAAAGCTGTGAAGTGGTATGAATGTTAAACTTCAAATACAGTTCAGTATTTACATACATTTAAGGTGGCTTTACTGGCAAAGTCATTTGTTAATTGAAAAACAAATGGAAAAAAAATCTATTTTTTGTTGTTCAGAATCGTGGACTTCAAGGATTGAGCAAAATTTACATGGGGAGGAGTTCTCACCTTAAAACTTGGCCACATTTGTAAACTCATCGTATCAAAATTAGTTTTAGCAGTACGTGTTGCTCAAACATGAATAGATACATGTATAAGATGCTTTAATTCATTTGCTTGTCCCTATTCAAATTTTGTGCTTCAGATCGTTCGATTTGGACATAAAATATCATCAATTTAACACAATTTGCAAGATTTGATTTGATTTTTTTATCGTATGCGAATGTACAATTGGTCATTGAGTAAATTAAATTGAAAATCATATTTTAAGAAATTGAATAAAGCCTAATATTGATACTGATGTTAATTAACATTATTCTCTACATTTGAAAAGAAATGAAAAGCCAAAATAGTCTTACGAACCATGCTTTTCGGTCATATTGACAGTTTTTTTCTTCAATACAATACCTGTATTTTTTGGTATCTGTTTTCTAAATGAGTTGGTTTTTACATACTGTTAAATCAATATCTCCAGTGTTACAAATGAGGTAGATATTAGACCTCAAATATGGTTATACGTGTAATTTTCTTAATTTTCCTGATCTTTTAGAAGAAAACACTTTAACCCCATTTTGATATTCTGGGACTTTTTTCCGTTATAAGTATGATGCTCATCAACCAAGAAATGAAAGAATAAATTCTGTTGCAATTAGTTCGAGGTTAAATCATACATTGACTTGATTATAGTGGCACAAACAGGCTTCCGTAACTTATAGTTCATGTTGACTAATGGTTACATTGCGTCATTCGTTATAATTTCGTTGTTTCATTTAATGCATTGTTTTCGCTGTAAATATAAGAAATTTGATTTTTTTGTCCTTGAATCTTTAACATCCAATGAAAATGTTTCTTAGGAATGAAATATAACTTTAAACTCCTTTATCAATGTCGAAGCTTTGTCCTTGGCAGAGACATGTAGCGGCATACTACTGTCTTGTGTACTAGAAGATGACGCAACACACACAAAAGGGGGGAATCCAAAAATGCAATCTATATCCGAAACTCCCATTGCTTAGCTGGCCTGGTTTCATCAACGTTCCTTAACTTAAGGAAATTCCTTAACTTAAAAATCTCTTTAGGAAAGCATAACAGAATTTAAGGAAAGTTTCTTAGCTAAGGAGTTTCCACTTAAATTCGGTAATGCTTTCCTATGAAGATTTTTAAGTTAAAGAATTTCCTTAAGTTAAGGAACGTTGATGAAACCGGGGCCTGAGCACTCCCATGGCATATTAAAGACAAGTAATTTGCCATGTAAGTCATCCTATGTTGCTTTGAAATAGAATGCTTTTTGTTCAGTATTTCAGATGGCCGTTGAATAAAGACATTTGTCATACTCATGGGTATGAATTTAGAGAGTACTCGGGGTACTCGGGGGTATGGAATTAGACAGTACTCGTAGGTATGGAATTAGACAGTACTCGTACAGTAGGTATGGAATTAGACAGTACTCGTAGGTATGGAATTAGACAGTACTCGTAGGTATGGAATTAGACAGTACTCGTAGGTATGGAATTAGACAGTACTCGGGGTATGGAATGTACGAGTACTTGGGGTATGGAATTAGACAGTACTCGTAGGTATGGAATTAGACAGTACTCGGGGTATGGAATGTACGAGTACTTGGGGTATGGAATTAGACAGTACTCGGGGTATGGAATTAGACAGTACTCGTAGGTATGGAATTAGACAGTACTCGGGGTATGGAATGTACGAGTACTTGGGGTATGGAATTAGACAGTACTCGGGGTATGGAATTAGACAGTACTCGTAGGTATGGAATTAGACAGTACTCGGGGTATGGAATTAGACAGTACTCGGGGTATGGAATTAGATAGTACTAGGGGGAATGAAACTAGAGAATATTCGTGGGTAAGGACTATGAGAGAAGGAGAGAACGGAGTGGTTTTGGGGCGGGGGGGGGGGGGGGAGGGGGGGGTTGAGGTTGAAACTTCCGTTTAAATCGTAGCGAAGCATGCAGAATATTGTTCATTTATTTTATTTGTTGAAATTTTCACGTCATGTGTGATTATATTTTATTTGAATCAGCTGTCTTTATCTTTAAAATTACTGCAATAAAGATCCATGTTCATTCAACTTAAAATGATAGCGCCGAAGATCGGATTCAGCGTAAACGATAAACAATCCATGCCTGTATGCTGTGTGACAGAGCGGAGTTTTATCAATACGCTGTGTGAAGAGGCCATCTGTGTTTACAAAACATAAATGTCATTTCCGTCAAAGGCTCCGATAATAAAGAATGTAACAAGTATTAGCTTTCCAAAACACTAAGAGAGCTACCAACAGCATTATTTATTAGTGAGCAAAAATCGACGGTTTTTCATATTAAACAACGTAATTCTGGCATTACATAAGATAATTGTTTTTCATATCAGCCGCTCTGAAAAGCAAAATCCCTTAATCAATAAGAACAACTGTATAATGAGCTTAGTACTGTGGAAATCAATCAGAATAACTGTATAATGAGCTTAGTACTGTGGAAATCAATCAGAATAACTTATAATGAGTTTAGTGAGATGGGAATTAATCAGAATAAATGTACAATGAGCTTAGTACACTATGGAAATCAATCAGAATAACTTAAAATGAGTTTAGTACACTATGGAAATCAATCAGAATAAATGTATAATGAGCTTAGTACACTATGGAAATCAATCAGAATAACTTATAATGAGTTTAGTGAGATGGGAATCAATAAGAATAAATGTACAATGAGCTTAGTACACTATGGAAATCAATCAGAATAACTTATAATGAGTTAAGTGAGATGGGAATCAATCAGAACAACTGTATAATGAGCTTAGTCATATGGGAATCAGAATAACTTTGTTGTCTATAAACAACAAGAAGTTTGTTGACCACGTTGATCGTATATACCCTTCTGAACTTGAAATAAAGGACACAACAGACTCTTCCACATCAGCTGCTTATTGCGATCTCTACTTAAACTACGACCAACATCGACAGCTTACTACTAAGCTATACAATAAACGTGATGATTTCAATTTTCCGATCGTTAACTTTCCATTTATTGATAGTAACATCACTGATTCTCCAACCTATGGTGTTTACATGTCGCAGTTGATTCGATATTCAAGGGCTTGCTCTGAATATCGGTATTTTCGTGATCGATATCGACTGCTGACAAATAAACTAATAACACAAGGTTTCGAGAGATGCAGGTTGATCAGAACTATGGGCAAGTTTTATGGTCGCCATCTTTGTCTAATTGAGAAATATTCTGTATCTTTGTGTGATATGAAGAATGACGTTTTTGAGTATGCTCATTAGTGCGTTTATTTGTTGTGATTGACGATGATACTCGGTTCTCATTTTGAGAACTTGATGTTTACTTGGATGTGACAAATATTTACATGGCGGGTGTCGTCGATGAAGCAGAAGACGCTTACTCTTCAAGAACACTTGGTCTTATTCTCTTGTTCTTTTACAAGGGTTTCCATGTAAATATTTCCTTTGTTCATATTTTGCCCCTGGTTTAATCGATTTTGAGTTTGGATTATGATTTTGTTGATGCTTCGGTATTGTCTAATTTATTTAGTCCTAAGGGAATCAAACGCAATCTGATCAAAATACAGATCCTTGTTCTCACTCCGTTTTCAAGGATCTGAAAGCATCCCATAACAGGGCACGTTCAGATGACCTTTGTCGCCTCTTTACTTAACACTAAAATAATTTTCCAATGAGCTGTCATCTTGTAGCAAGTCATTTCGTCACATTATTCGACATGAAGTTTTTGGTGACGAAATGACTAAAGGGACAATGCGATTATGCAAGCTTTGCAGACTCAAAAATTCACCTTCAAGATTCTGAAAGTAGCAATTTGATTGGCTAAGTTAAAAGGTCACCGGGACGTGAACCCCTATGGGATTTCTTCAGATCTTAACGCAGCAGAGAGAAGTTTACGGAACGGCGCGGAGATCAAGATATGATTTTATTTAGATTGAATCAAACGCTTATAGAACCTTTAGCTTTTCTGTCCTTAATCACCGAACATTTGATTAACGAAAAAAGAAGCATTGATTATTTTGTAGGTTTCACACAAAAACTATTTTTCCAATTCAGTTTGTTGTATACTTGCATTTTTGAAGGTTGTAATTTAGAAAGATACCACACCGCAAAATGCCAGTAGCTCAACTGACTGTTAGAAGTAATTATTGATTTCTCCCATGTTCGCACATTCTCAATATAGTTTGCTAAAAAAAGTGAAAAGTGCATTAGACCTTAACGTAGACGACAGATTTTCTGCAACAAGTGTGAGTACATCCCATAAAATCCACAAGAGGATGTCGAAGTGTCAAGAAAGCTTTTATCTTTATCCTAGGGCCAAATATGACTAAAAGGAAAGATTATCACTTGGACCTCTTTCTAAATGTACCAGGAGAATAAGGCTCAGTTTTCCGACGGATTAACATCCTTTGCTTCATCAGTGACACCCTCATATCAGTACAGTTCAAATCTATGTAATGCCAAACCCTTTTTGCAAGAATTATAGGAGTGACACCAAAACAACAAAATACACTAACGAGCCTAAGCGGAAACAGTATCCTTCATGCACAAATAAACAACATATTTCGACACGACATCTTGTTAGCGTAATGAGTTGGAAAGATAACATTGGAACTACACAAGTAGCCTCACTGACGATTTATATCACTTAGACTACCTGGAATTACACACACACAGCCTCACTGACGATTTATATCACTCAGACAACCTGGAATTACACACACACAGCCTCACTGACGATTTATATCACCCAGACTACCTGGAATAACACACACGCAGCCTCACTGACGATTTATATCACTCAGACTACCTGGAATTACACACAAGCAGCCTAACTGACGATTTATATCACTCAGACTACCTTGAATAACACACAAGCAGCCTCACTGACGATTTATATCACTCAGACTACCTGGAATAACACACACGGAGCCTAACTGACGATTTATATCACTCAGACTACCTGGAATAACACACAAGCAGCCTCACTGACGATTTATATCACTCAGACTACCTGGAATAACACACACTCAGCCTCACTGACGATTTATATCACCCAGACTACCTGGAATTACACACACGGAGCCTCACTGACGATTTATATCACTCAGACTACCTGGCATTACACACACACAGCCTCACTGACGATTTATATCACTTAGACTACCTGGCATTACACACACACAGCCTCACTGACGATTTATATCACTCAGACTACCTGGAATAACACACACTCAGCCTCACTGACGATTTATATCACCCAGACTACCTGGAATTACACACACGGAGCCTCACTGACGATTTATATCACTTAGACTACCTGGCATTACAAACACACAGCCTCACTGACGATTTATATCACTGAGACTACCAGGAATAACACACACACAGCCTCACTGACGATTTATATCACCCAGACTACCTGGAATTACACACACACAGCCTCACTGACGATTAATATCACTCAGACTACCTGGAATTACACACAAGCAGCCTCACTGACGATTTATATCACTTAGACTACCTGGAATTACACACACACAGCCTCACTGACGATTTATATCACCCAGACTACCTGGAATTACATACACGCAGCCTCACTGACGATTTATATCACTCAGACTACCTGGAATTACACACAAGCAGCCTCACTGACGATTTATATCACTTAGACTACCTGGAATTACACACACACAGCCTCACTGACGATTTATATCACCCAGACTACCTGGAATTACATACACGCAGCCTCACTGACGATTTATATCACTTAGACTACCTGGAATTACACACACACAGCCTCACTGACGATTTATATCACCCAGACTACCTGGAATTACATACACGCAGCCTCACTGACGATTTATATCACTCAGACTACCTGGAATTACACACAAGCAGCCTCACTGACGATTTATATCACTTAGACTACCTGGAATTACACACACACAGCCTCACTGACGATTTATATCACCCAGACTACCTGGAATTACATACACGCAGCCTCACTGACGATTTATATCACTGAGACTACCTGGAATTACACACACGCAGCCTCACAGACGATTTATATCACTGAGACTACCTGGAATTACACACACAAGCAGCCTCACTGACGATTTATATCACTCAGACTACCTGGAATAACACACAAGCAGCCTCACTGACGATTTATATCACTCAGACTACCTGGAATTACACACACGCAGCCTCACTGACGATTTATATCACTCAGACTACCTGGAATTACACACAAGCAGCCTCACTGACGATTTATATCACTCCGACTACCTGGAATAACACACAAGAAGCCTCACTGACGATTTATATCACTCAGACTACCTGGAATTACACACACGCAGCCTCACTGACGATTTATATCACTCAGACTACCTGGAATTACACACACACAGCCTCACTGACGATTTATATCACTCAGACTACCTGGAATTACACACACGCAGCCTCACTGACGATTTATATCACTCAGACTACCTGGAATTACACACACACAGCCTCACTGACGATTTATATCACCCAGACTACCTGGAATTACACACACGCAGCCTCACTGACGATTTATATCACTGAGACTACCTGGAATAACACACACGCAGCCTCACTGACGATTTATATCACTCAGACTACCTGGAATTACACACACACAGCCTCACTGACGATTTATATCACTGAGACTACGTGGAATTACACACACGCAGCCTCACTGACGATTTATATCACTCAGACTACCTGGAATTACACACACACAGCCTCACTGACGATTTATATCACCCAGACTACCTGGAATTACACACACGCAGCCTCACTGACGATTTATATCACTCAGACTACCTGGAATAACACACACGCAGCCTCACTGACGATTTATATCACCCAGACTACCTGGAATTACACACACGCAGCCTCACTGACGATTTATATCACTCAGACTACCTGGAATTACACACACGCAGCCTCACAGACGATTTATATCACTCAGACTTCCTGGAATTACACACACGCAGCCTCACTGACGATTTATATCACTCAGACTACCTGGAATAACACACACGCAGCCTCACAGACGATTTATATCACTCCGACTACCTGGAATTACACACACGCAGCCTCACTGACGATTTATATCACTCAGACTACCTGGAATTACACACACGCAGCCTCACTGACGATTTATATCACTGAGACTACCTGGAATTAGACACACGCAGCCTCACAGACGATTTATATCACCCAGACTACCTGGAATTACACACACGCAGCCTCACTGACGATTTATATCACTCAGACTACCTGGAATTACACACACGCAGCCTCACAGACGATTTATATCACTGAGACTACCTGGAATTACACACACAAGCCTCACAGACGATTTATATCACTCAGACTACCTGGAATTACACACACGCAGCCTCACTGACGATTTATATCACTCAGACAACCTGGAATTACACACAAGCAGCCTCACTGACGATTTATATCACTCAGACTACCTGGAATTACACACACGCAGCCTCACTGACGATTTATATCACTCAGACTACCTGGAATTACACACACACAGCCTCACTGACGATTTATATCACTGAGACTACCTGGAATTACACACACGCAGCCTCACTGACGATTTATATCACTCAGACTACCTGGAATTACACACACACAGCCTCACTGACGATTTATATCACTCAGACTACCTGGAATTACACACACACAGCCTCACTGACGATTTATATCACTGAGACTACCTGGAATTACACACACGCAGCCTCACTGACGATTTATATCACTGAGACTACCTGGAATTACACACACACACAGCCTCACTGACGATTTATATCACTCAGACTACCTGGAATTACACACACGCAGCCTCACAGACGATTTATATCACTCAGACTACCTGGAATAACACACACACAGCCTCACTGACGATTTATATCACCCAGACTACCTGGAATTACACACACACAGCCTCACTGACGATTTATATCACTCAGACTACCTGGAATAACACACACGCAGCCTCACTGACGATTTATATCACTGAGACTACCTGGAATTACACACACGCAGCCTCACTGACGATTTATATCACTGAGACTACCTGGAATAACACACACGCAGCCTCACTGACGATTTATATCACCCAGACTACCTGGAATAACACACACGGAGCCTCACTGACGATTTATATCACTCAGACTACCTGGAATAACACACACGCAGCCTCACTGACGATTTATATCACTCAGACTACCTGGAATAACACACACGCAGCCTCACTGACGATTTATATCACTCAGACTACCTGGAATAACACACACGCAGCCTCACTGACGATTTATATCACTCCGACTACCTGGAATTACACACATGCAGCCTCACTGACGATTTATATCACCCAGACTACCTGGAATAACACACACGCAGCCTCACAGACGATTTATATCACCCAGACTACCTGGAATAACACACACGCAGCCTCACAGACGATTTATATCACCCAGACTACCTGGTATTACACACACGCAGCCTCACAGACGATTTATATCACTCAGACTACCTGGAATAACACACAGCAGCCTCACTGACGATTTATATCACTCAGACTACCTGGAATTACACACACACAGCCTCACTGACGATTTATATCACCCAGACTACCTGGAATTACACACACACAGCCTCACTGACGATTTATATCACTCAGACTACCTGGAATTACACACACGCAGCCTCACTGACGATTTATGTCACTCAGACTACCTGGAATTACACACAAGCAGCCTCACTGACGATTTATATCACTCCGACTATCTGGAATTACACACAAGCAGCCTCACTGACGATTTATGTCACTCAGACTACCTGGAATTACACACAAGCAGCCTCACTGACGATTTATGTCACTCAGACTACCTGGAATTACACACAAGCAGCCTCACTGACGATTTATATCACTTAGACTACCTGGAATTACACACACACAGCCTCACTGACGATTTATATCACCCAGACTACCTGGAATTACATACACGCAGCCTCACTGACGATTTATATCACTCAGACTACCTGGAATTACACACACGCAGCCTCACTGACGATTTATATCACCCAGACTACCTGGAATTACACACACGCAGCCTCACTGACGATTTATATCACTCAGACTACCTGGAATTACACACACGCAGCCTCACAGACGATTTATATCACTGAGACTACCTGGAATTACACACACAAGCAGCCTCACTGACGATTTATATCACTCCGACTACCTGGAATAACACACAAGCAGCCTCACTGACGATTTATATCACTCAGACTACCTGGAATTACACACACGCAGCCTCACTGACGACTTATATCACTCAGACTACCTGGAATTACACACAAGCAGCCTCACTGACGATTTATATCACTCCGACTACCTGGAATAACACACAAGAAGCCTCACTGACGATTTATATCACTCCGACTACCTGGAATTACACACACGCAGCCTCACTGACGATTTATATCACTCAGACTACCTGGAATTACACACAAACAGCCTCACTGACGATTTATATCACTCCGACTACCTGGAATTACACACACGCAGCCTCACTGACGATTTATATCACTCAGACTACCTGGAATTACACACACACAGCCTCACTGACGATTTATATCACCCAGACTACCTGGAATTACACACACGCAGCCTCACTGACGATTCATATCACTGAGACTACCTGGAATAACACACACGCAGCCTCACTGACGATTTATATCACTCAGACTACCTGGAATTACACACACACAGCCTCACTGACGATTTATATCACTGAGACTACGTGGAATTACACACACGCAGCCTCACTGACGATTTATATCACTCAGACTACCTGGAATTACACACACACAGCCTCACTGACGATTTATATCACCCAGACTACCTGGAATAACACACACGCAGCCTCACTGACGATTTATATCACCCAGACTACCTGGAATTACACACACGCAGCCTCACTGACGATTTATATCACTCCGACTACCTGGAATTACACACACGCAGCCTCACAGACGATTTATATCACTCAGACTACCTGGAATTACACACACGCAGCCTCACTGACGATTTATATCACTCAGACTACCTGGAATAACACACACGCAGCCTCACAGACGATTTATATCACTCCGACTACCTGGAATTACACACACGCAGCCTCACTGACGATTTATATCACTCAGACTACCTGGAATTACACACACGCAGCCTCACTGACGATTTATATCACTGAGACTACCTGGAATTAGACACACGCAGCCTCACAGACGATTTATATCACCCAGACTACCTGGAATTACACACACGCAGCCTCACTGACGATTTATATCACTCAGACTACCTGGAATTACACACACGCAGCCTCACAGACGATTTATATCACTGAGACTACCTGGAATTACACACACAAGCCTCACAGACGATTTATATCACTCAGACTACCTGGAATTACACACACGCAGCCTCACTGACGATTTATATCACTCAGACAACCTGGAATTACACACAAGCAGCCTCACTGACGATTTATATCACTCAGACTACCTGGAATAACACACACGCAGCCTCACTGACGATTTATATCACTCAGACTACCTGGAATTACACACACACAGCCTCACTGACGATTTATATCACTGAGACTACCTGGAATTACACACACGCAGCCTCACTGACGATTTATATCACTCAGACTACCTGGAATAACACACACACAGCCTCACTGACGATTTATATCACTCAGACTACCTGGAATTACACACACACAGCCTCACTGACGATTTATATCACTGAGACTACCTGGAATTACACACACGCAGCCTCACTGACGATTTATATCACTCAGACTACCTGGAATTACACACACACAGCCTCACTGACGATTTATATCACTCAGACTACCTGGAATTACACACACGCAGCCTCACTGACGATTTATATCACTCAGACTACCTGGAATAACACACACACAGCCTCACTGACGATTTATATCACCCAGACTACCTGGAATTACACACACACAGCCTCACTGACGATTTATATCACTCAGACTACCTGGAATAACACACACGCAGCCTCACTGACGATTTATATCACTGAGACTACCTGGAATTACACACACGCAGCCTCACTGACGATTTATATCACTGAGACTACCTGGAATAACACACACGCAGCCTCACTGACGATTTATATCACCCAGACTACCTGGAATAACACACACGGAGCCTCACTGACGATTTATATCACTCAGACTACCTGGAATAACACACAGCAGCCTCACTGACGATTTATATCACTCAGACTACCTGGAATTACACACACACACAGCCTCACTGACGATTTATATCACCCAGACTACCTGGAATTACACACAAGCAGCCTCACTGACGATTTATATCACACAGACTACCTGGAATTACACACACACAGCCTCACTGACGATTTATATCACTCAGACTACCTGGAATTACACACACGCAGCCTCACTGACGATTTATATCACTGAGACTACCTGGAATTACACACACGCAGCCTCACAGACGATTTATATCACCCAGACTACCTGGAATAACACACACGCAGCCTCACTGACGATTTATATCACTCAGACTACCTGGAATTACACACACGGAGCCTCACTGACGATTTATATCACCCAGACTACCTGGAATAACACACACGCAGCCTCACTGACGATTTATATCACCCAGACTACCTGGAATAACACACACGCAGCCTCACTGACGATTTATATCACCCAGACTACCTGGAATTACACACACGCAGCCTCACAGACGATTTATATCACCCAGACTACCTGGAATTACACACAAGCAGCCTCATGGACGATTTATATCACCCAGACTACCTGGAATAACACACACGCAGCCTCACTGACGATTTATATCACTGAGACTACCTGGAATAACACACACGCAGCCTAACTGACGATTTATATCACTCCGACTACCTGGAATTACACACACGCAGCCTCACTGACGATTTATATCACCCAGACTACCTGGAATTACACAAACACAGCCTCACTGACGATTTATATCACCCAGACTACCTGGAATAACACACACGCAGCCTCACTGACGATTTATATCACTCCGACTACCTGGAATTACACACACGCAGCCTCACTGACGATTTATATCACCCAGACTACCTGGAATTACACACACGCAGCCTCACAGACGATTTATATCACCCAGACTATCTGGAATAACACACACACAGCCTCACAGACGATTTATATCACCCAGACTACCTGGAATAACACACACGCAGCCTCACTGACGATTTATATCACCCAGACTACCTGGAAATACACACACACAGCCTCACAGACGATTTATATCACTCAGACTACCTGGAATTACACACACGCAGCCTCACTGACGATTTATATCACTCAGACTACCTGGAATAACACACACACAGCCTCACTGACGATTTATATCACTCAGACTACCTGGAATTACACACACACAGCCTCACTGACGATTTATATCACTGAGACTACCTGGAATTACACACACGCAGCCTCACTGACGATTTATATCACTCAGACTACCTGGAATTACACACACACAGCCTCACTGACGATTTATATCACTCAGACTACCTGGAATTACACACACGCAGCCTCACAGACGATTTATATCACTCAGACTACCTGGAATTACACACACGCAGCCTCACTGACGATTTATATCACTGAGACTACCTGGAATAACACACACGCAGCCTCACTGACGATTTATATCACCCAGACTACCTGGAATAACACACACGGAGCCTCACTGACGATTTATATCACTCAGACTACCTGGAATAACACACACGCAGCCTCACTGACGATTTATATCACTCAGACTACCTGGAATAACACACACGCAGCCTCACTGACGATTTATATCACTCAGACTACCTGGAATAACACACACGCAGCCTCACTGACGATTTATATCACCCAGACTACCTGGAATTACACACACGCAGCCTCACAGACGATTTATATCACTCAGACTACCTGGAATAACACACAGCAGCCTCACTGACGATTTATATCACTCAGACTACCTGGAATTACACACACACAGCCTCACTGACGATTTATATCACCCAGACTACCTGGAATTACACACACACAGCCTCACTGACGATTTATATCACTCAGACTACCTGGAATTACACACACGCAGCCTCACTGACGATTTATGTCACTCAGACTACCTGGAATTACACACAAGCAGCCTCACTGACGATTTATATCACTCCGACTACCTGGAATTACACACAAGCAGCCTCACTGACGATTTATGTCACTCAGACTACCTGGAATTACACACAAGCAGCCTCACTGACGATTTATATCACCCAGACTACCTGGAATTACACACACACAGCCTCACTGACGATTTATATCACTCAGACTACCTGGAATTACACACACGCAGCCTCACTGACGATTTATATCACTGAGACTACCTGGAATTACACACACGCAGCCTCACTGACGATTTATATCACCCAGACTACCTGGAATAACACACACGCAGCCTAACTGACGATTTATATCACTCAGACTACCTGGAATTACACACACGGAGCCTCACTGACGATTTATATCACCCAGACTACCTGGAATAACACACACGCAGCCTCACTGACGATTTATATCACCCAGACTACCTGGAATAACACACACGCAGCCTCACTGACGATTTATATCACCCAGACTACCTGGAATTACACACACGCAGCCTCACAGACGATTTATATCACCCAGACTACCTGGAATTACACACAAGCAGCCTCATGGACGATTTATATCACCCAGACTACCTGGAATAACACACACGCAGCCTCACTGACGATTTATATCACTCAGACTACCTGGAATAACACACACGCAGCCTAACTGACGATTTATATCACTCCGACTACCTGGAATTACACACACGCAGCCTCACTGACGATTTATATCACCCAGACTACCTGGAATTACACAAACACAGCCTCACTGACGATTTATATCACCCAGACTACCTGGAATAACACACACGCAGCCTCACTGACGATTTATATCACTGAGTCTACCTGGAATAACACACACGCAGCCTCACTGACGATTTATATCACTCAGACTACCTGGAATTACACACACGCAGCCTCACTGACGATTTATATCACCCAGACTACCTGGAATAACACACACGCAGCCTCACTGACGATTTATATCACTGAGTCTACCTGGAATAACACACACGCAGCCTCACTGACGATTTATATCACTCAGACTACCTGGAATTAC
This sequence comes from Mimachlamys varia, assembly GCA_947623455.1. Lineage (NCBI taxonomy): Eukaryota > Metazoa > Mollusca > Bivalvia > Pectinida > Pectinidae > Mimachlamys > Mimachlamys varia. The sequence continues at coordinate 27,743,914 of OX392534.1, forward strand.
ACACACGCAGCCTCACTGACGATTTATATCACTGAGACTACCTGGAATAACACACACGCAGCCTCACTGACGATTTATATCACCCAGACTACCTGGAATAACACACACGGAGTCTCACTGACGATTTATATCACTCAGACTACCTGGAATAACACACACGCAGCCTCACTGACGATTTATATCACTCAGACTACCTGGAATAACACACACGCAGCCTCACTGACGATTTATATCACTCAGACTACCTGGAATAACACACACGCAGCCTCACTGACGATTTATATCACCCAGACTACCTGGAATTACACACACGCAGCCTCACAGACGATTTATATCACTCAGACTACCTGGAATAACACACAGCAGCCTCACTGACGATTTATATCACTCAGACTACCTGGAATTACACACACACAGCCTCACTGACGATTTATATCACCCAGACTACCTGGAATTACACACACACAGCCTCACTGACGATTTATATCACTCAGACTACCTGGAATTACACACACGCAGCCTCACTGACGATTTATGTCACTCAGACTACCTGGAATTACACACAAGCAGCCTCACTGACGATTTATATCACTCCGACTACCTGGAATTACACACAAGCAGCCTCACTGACGATTTATGTCACTCAGACTACCTGGAATTACACACAAGCAGCCTCACTGACGATTTATATCACCCAGACTACCTGGAATTACACACACACAGCCTCACTGACGATTTATATCACTCAGACTACCTGGAATTACACACACGCAGCCTCACTGACGATTTATATCACTGAGACTACCTGGAATTACACACACGCAGCCTCACTGACGATTTATATCACCCAGACTACCTGGAATAACACACACGCAGCCTAACTGACGATTTATATCACTCAGACTACCTGGAATTACACACACGGAGCCTCACTGACGATTTATATCACCCAGACTACCTGGAATAACACACACGCAGCCTCACTGACGATTTATATCACCCAGACTACCTGGAATAACACACACGCAGCCTCACTGACGATTTATATCACCCAGACTACCTGGAATTACACACACGCAGCCTCACAGACGATTTATATCACCCAGACTACCTGGAATTACACACAAGCAGCCTCATGGACGATTTATATCACCCAGACTACCTGGAATAACACACACGCAGCCTCACTGACGATTTATATCACTCAGACTACCTGGAATAACACACACGCAGCCTAACTGACGATTTATATCACTCCGACTACCTGGAATTACACACACGCAGCCTCACTGACGATTTATATCACCCAGACTACCTGGAATTACACAAACACAGCCTCACTGACGATTTATATCACCCAGACTACCTGGAATAACACACACGCAGCCTCACTGACGATTTATATCACTGAGTCTACCTGGAATAACACACACGCAGCCTCACTGACGATTTATATCACTCAGACTACCTGGAATTACACACACGCAGCCTCACTGACGATTTATATCACCCAGACTACCTGGAATTACACACACTCAGCCTCACTGACGATTTATATCACTGAGACTAACTGGAATTACACACACGCAGCCTCACTGACGATTTATATCACTCAGACTACCTGGAATAACACACACGCAGCCTCACTGACGATTTATATCACTCAGACTACCTGGAATTACACACACTCAGCCTCACTGACGATTTATATCACTCCGACTACCTGGAATTACATACACGCAGCCTCACTGACGATTTATATCACTTCGACTACCTGGAATTACACACACTCAGCCTCACTGACGATTTATATCACTCAGACTACCTGGAATTACACACACGCAGCCTCACTGACGATTTATATCACTCAGACTACCTGGAATTACACACACGCAGCTTCACTGACGATTTATATCACTCCGACTACCTGGAATAACACACACGCAGCCTCACTGACGATTTATATCACTCAGACTACCTGGAATTACATACACACAGCCTCACTGACGATTTATATCACTCAGACTACCTGGAATTACACACACGCAGCCTCACTGACGATTTATATCACTGAGACTACCTGGAATTACACACACGCAGCCTCACTGACGATTTATATCACTGAGACTACCTGGAATAACACACACGCAGCCTCACTGACGATTTATATCACCCAGACTACCTGGAATAACACACACGCAGCCTCACAGACGATTTATATCACTGAGACAACCACGAATAACACACACGCAGCCTCACAGACGATTTATATCACTGAGACTACCTGGAATAACACACACGCAGCCTCACAGACGATTTATATCACTGAGACTACCTGGAATAACACACACACAGCCTCACAGACGATTTATATCACCCAGACTACCTGGAATAACACACACGCAGCCTCACTGACGATTTATATCACTCAGACTACCTGGAATAACACACACGCAGCCTCACAGACGATTTATATCACCCAGACTACCTGGAATTACAAACACACAGCCTCACTGACGATTTATATCACTCAGACTACCTGGAATTACACACACTCAGCCTCATTGACGATTTATATCACCCAGACTACCTGGAATTACACACACGTAGCCTCACTGACGATTTATATCACTCCGACTACCTGGAATAACACACACGCAGCCTCACAGACGATTTATATCACTCAGACTACCTGGAATTACACACACACAGCCTCACTGACGATTTATATCACTCAGACTACCTGGAATTACACACACGCAGCCTCACTGACGATGTATATCACCCAGACTACCTGGAATTACACACACACAGCCTCACTGACGATTTATATCACTCAGACTACCTGGAATAACACACACGCAGCCTCACAGACGATTTATATCACCCAGACTACCTGGAATTACACACACACAGCCTCACTGACGATTTATATCACTCAGACTACCTGGAATTACACACACACAGCCTCACTGACGATTTATATCACCCAGACTACCTGGAATTACACACAAGCAGCCTCACTGACGATTTATATCACTCAGACTACCTGAAATAACACACACACAGCCTCACTGACGATTTATATCACTCAGACTACCTGGAATAACACACACTCAGCCTCACTGACGATTTATATCACTCAGACTACCTGGAATAACACACACACAGCCTCACTGACGATTTATATCACTGAGACTACCTGGAATTACACACACACAGCCTCACTGACGATTTATATCACTCAGACTACCTGGAATTACACACAAGCAGCCTCACAGACGATTTATATCACCCAGACTACCTGGAATAACACACACGCAGCCTCACAGACGATTTATATCACCCAGACTACCTGGAATAACACACGCAGCCTCACTGACGATTTATATCACTCAGACTACCTGGAATTACACACACACAGCCTCACTGACGATTTATATCACCAAGACTACCTGGAATAACACACACGCAGCCTCACAGACGATTTATATCACCCAGACTACCTGGAATTACACACACGCAGCCTCACTGACGATTTATATCACCCAGACTACCTGAAATAACACACACGCAGCCTCACAGACGATTTATATCACTGAGACTACCTGGAATAACACACACACAGCCTCACAGACGATTTATATCACCCAGACTACCTGGAATAACACACACGCAGCCTCACAGACGATTTATATCACCCAGACTACCTGGAATTACACACACGCAGCCTCATTGACGATTTATATCACCCAGACTACCTGGAATAACACACACGCAGCCTCACAGACGATTTATATCACTGAGACTACCTGGAATAACACACACACAGCCTCACAGACGATTTATATCACTCAGACTACCTGGAATTACACACACGCAGCCTCACTGACGATTTATATCACTCAGACTACCTGGAATAACACACACGCAGCCTCACAGACGATTTATATCACCCAGACTACCTGGAATTACACACACGTAGCCTCACTGACGATTTATATCACTCAGACTACCTGGAATAACACACACGCAGCCTCACAGACGATTTATATCACCCAGACTACCTGGAATTACACACACACAGCCTCACTGACGATTTATATCACTCAGACTACCTGGAATTACACACACACAGCCTCACTGACGATTTATATCACTCAGACTACCTGGAATTACACACACGCAGCCTCACTGACGATTTATATCACCCAGACTACCTTGAATTACACACACGCAGCCTCACTGACGATTTATATCACTCAGACTACCTGGAATAACACACACGCAGCCTCACAGACGATTTATATCACCCAGACTACCTGGAATTACACACACACAGCCTCACAGACGATTTATATCACTCAGACTACCTGGAATAACACACACACAGCCTCACAGACGATTTATATCACCCAGACTACCTGGAATTACACACAAGCAGCCTCATGGACGATTTATATCACCCAGACTACCTGGAATAACACACACGCAGCCTCACTGACGATTTATATCACTCAGACTACCTGGAATAACACACACGCAGCCTAACTGACGATTTATATCACTCCGACTACCTGGAATTACACACACGCAGCCTCACTGACGATTTATATCACCCAGACTACCTGGAATTACACAAACACAGCCTCACTGACGATTTATATCACCCAGACTACCTGGAATAACACACACGCAGCCTCACTGACGATTTATATCACTGAGTCTACCTGGAATAACACACACGCAGCCTCACTGACGATTTATATCACTCAGACTACCTGGAATTACACACACGCAGCCTCACTGACGATTTATATCACCCAGACTACCTGGAATTACACACACTCAGCCTCACTGACGATTTATATCACTGAGACTAACTGGAATTACACACACGCAGCCTCACTGACGATTTATATCACTCAGACTACCTGGAATAACACACACGCAGCCTCACTGACGATTTATATCACTCAGACTACCTGGAATTACACACACTCAGCCTCACTGACGATTTATATCACTCCGACTACCTGGAATTACATACACGCAGCCTCACTGACGATTTATATCACTTCGACTACCTGGAATTACACACACTCAGCCTCACTGACGATTTATATCACTCAGACTACCTGGAATTACACACACGCAGCCTCACTGACGATTTATATCACTCAGACTACCTGGAATTACACACACGCAGCTTCACTGACGATTTATATCACTCCGACTACCTGGAATAACACACACGCAGCCTCACTGACGATTTATATCACTCAGACTACCTGGAATTACATACACACAGCCTCACTGACGATTTATATCACTCAGACTACCTGGAATTACACACACGCAGCCTCACTGACGATTTATATCACTGAGACTACCTGGAATTACACACACGCAGCCTCACTGACGATTTATATCACTGAGACTACCTGGAATAACACACACGCAGCCTCACTGACGATTTATATCACCCAGACTACCTGGAATAACACACACGCAGCCTCACAGACGATTTATATCACTGAGACAACCACGAATAACACACACGCAGCCTCACAGACGATTTATATCACTGAGACTACCTGGAATAACACACACGCAGCCTCACAGACGATTTATATCACTGAGACTACCTGGAATAACACACACACAGCCTCACAGACGATTTATATCACCCAGACTACCTGGAATAACACACACGCAGCCTCACTGACGATTTATATCACTCAGACTACCTGGAATAACACACACGCAGCCTCACAGACGATTTATATCACCCAGACTACCTGGAATTACAAACACACAGCCTCACTGACGATTTATATCACTCAGACTACCTGGAATTACACACACTCAGCCTCATTGACGATTTATATCACCCAGACTACCTGGAATTACACACACGTAGCCTCACTGACGATTTATATCACTCCGACTACCTGGAATAACACACACGCAGCCTCACAGACGATTTATATCACTCAGACTACCTGGAATTACACACACACAGCCTCACTGACGATTTATATCACTCAGACTACCTGGAATTACACACACGCAGCCTCACTGACGATGTATATCACCCAGACTACCTGGAATTACACACACACAGCCTCACTGACGATTTATATCACTCAGACTACCTGGAATAACACACACGCAGCCTCACAGACGATTTATATCACCCAGACTACCTGGAATTACACACACACAGCCTCACTGACGATTTATATCACTCAGACTACCTGGAATTACACACACACAGCCTCACTGACGATTTATATCACCCAGACTACCTGGAATTACACACAAGCAGCCTCACTGACGATTTATATCACTCAGACTACCTGAAATAACACACACACAGCCTCACTGACGATTTATATCACTCAGACTACCTGGAATAACACACACTCAGCCTCACTGACGATTTATATCACTCAGACTACCTGGAATAACACACACACAGCCTCACTGACGATTTATATCACTGAGACTACCTGGAATTACACACACACAGCCTCACTGACGATTTATATCACTCAGACTACCTGGAATTACACACAAGCAGCCTCACAGACGATTTATATCACCCAGACTACCTGGAATAACACACACGCAGCCTCACAGACGATTTATATCACCCAGACTACCTGGAATAACACACGCAGCCTCACTGACGATTTATATCACTCAGACTACCTGGAATTACACACACACAGCCTCACTGACGATTTATATCACCAAGACTACCTGGAATAACACACACGCAGCCTCACAGACGATTTATATCACCCAGACTACCTGGAATTACACACACGCAGCCTCACTGACGATTTATATCACCCAGACTACCTGAAATAACACACACGCAGCCTCACAGACGATTTATATCACTGAGACTACCTGGAATAACACACACACAGCCTCACAGACGATTTATATCACCCAGACTACCTGGAATAACACACACGCAGCCTCACAGACGATTTATATCACCCAGACTACCTGGAATTACACACACGCAGCCTCATTGACGATTTATATCACCCAGACTACCTGGAATAACACACACGCAGCCTCACAGACGATTTATATCACTGAGACTACCTGGAATAACACACACACAGCCTCACAGACGATTTATATCACTCAGACTACCTGGAATTACACACACGCAGCCTCACTGACGATTTATATCACTCAGACTACCTGGAATAACACACACGCAGCCTCACAGACGATTTATATCACCCAGACTACCTGGAATTACACACACGTAGCCTCACTGACGATTTATATCACTCAGACTACCTGGAATAACACACACGCAGCCTCACAGACGATTTATATCACCCAGACTACCTGGAATTACACACACACAGCCTCACTGACGATTTATATCACTCAGACTACCTGGAATTACACACACACAGCCTCACTGACGATTTATATCACTCAGACTACCTGGAATTACACACACGCAGCCTCACTGACGATTTATATCACCCAGACTACCTTGAATTACACACACGCAGCCTCACTGACGATTTATATCACTCAGACTACCTGGAATAACACACACGCAGCCTCACAGACGATTTATATCACCCAGACTACCTGGAATTACACACACACAGCCTCACAGACGATTTATATCACTCAGACTACCTGGAATAACACACACACAGCCTCACAGACGATTTATATCACCCAGACTACCTGGAATAACACACACGCAGCCTCACTGACGATTTATATCACTCAGACTACCTGGAATAACACACACGCAGCCTCACAGACGATTTATATCACCCAGACTACCTGGAATTACACACACGTAGCCTCACTGACGATTTATATCACTCAGACTACCTGGAATAACACACACGCAGCCTCACAGACGATTTATATCACCCAGACTACCTGGAATTACACACACACAGCCTCACTGACGATTTATATCACTCAGACTACCTGGAATTACACACACACAGCCTCACTGACGATTTATATCACTCAGACTACCTGGAATTACACACACGCAGCCTCACTGACGATTTATATCACCCAGACTACCTGGAATTACACACACTCAGCCTCACTGACGATTTATATCACTCAGACTACCTGGAATAACACACACGCAGCCTCACAGACGATTTATATCACTGAGACTACCTGGAATTACACACACACAGCCTCACTGACGATTTATATCACTCAGACTACCTGGAATTACACACACACAGCCTCACTGACGATTTATATCACCCAGACTACCTGGAATTACACACACGCAGCCTCACTGACGATTTATATCACTGAGACTACCTGGAATTACACACACACAGCCTCACTGACGATTTATATCACTCAGACTACCTGGAATAACACACACGCAGCTTCACTGACGATTTATATCACTCCGACTACCTGGAATTACACACACTCAGCCTCACTGACGATTTATATCACTGAGACTACCTGGAATTACACACACGCAGCCTCACTGACGATTTATATCACCCAGACTACCTGGAATTACACACACACAGCCTCACTGACGATTTATATCAGTCAGACTACCTGAAATTACACACACTCAGCCTCACTGACGATTTATATCACCCAGACTACCTGGAATAACACACACGGAGCCTCACAGACGATTTATATCACCCAGACTACCTGGAATTACACACACGCAGCCTCACTGACGATTTATATCACCCAGACTACCTGGAATTACACACACACAGCCTTAACTGACGATTTATATCACTCAGACTACCTGGAATTACACACACGCAGCCTCACTGACGATTTATATCACTCAGACTACCTGGAATTACACACACTCAGCCTCACTGACGATTTATATCACTCCGACTACCTGGAATAACACACACTCAGCCTCACTGACGATTTATATCACTCCGACTACCTGGAATTACACACACGCAGCCTCACTGACGATTTATATCACTCAGACTACCTGGAATTACACACACGCAGCCTCACAGACGATTTATATCACTCAGACTACCTGGAATAACACACAAGCAGCCTCACTGACGATTTATATCACTCCGACTACCCGGAATTACACACACACAGCCTCACTGACGATTTATATCACTCAGACTACCTGGCATTACACACACACAGCCTCACTGACGATTTATATCACTCAGACTACCTGGCATTACACACAAGCAGCCTCACTGACGATTTATATCACTCCGACTACCCGGAATTACACACACGCAGCCTCACTGACGATTTATATCAGTCAGACTACCTGGAATTACACACAAGCAGCCTCACTGACGATTTATATCACTCAGACTACCCGGAATTACACACAAGCAGCCTCACTGACGATTCATATCACTCAGACTACCTGGAATTACACACAAGCAGCCTCACTGACGATTCATATCACTCAGACTACCTGGAATTACACACAAGCAGCCTCACAGACGATTTATATCACTCAGACTACCTGGAATTACACACAAGCAGCCTCACTGACGATTTATATCACTCAGACTACCTGGAATTACACACAAGCAGCCTCACTGACGATTTATATCACTCAGACTACCTGGAATTACACACACGCAGCCTCACTGACGATTTATATCACTCCGACTACCTGGAATTACACACACACAGCCTCACTGACGATTTATATCACTCAGACTACCTGGAATTACACACACACAGCCTCACTGACGATTTATATCACTGAGACTACCTGGAATTACACACACACAGCCTCACTGACGATTTATATCACTCAGACTACCTGGAATTACACACAAGCAGCCTCACTGACGATTTATATCACTCAGACTACCTGGAATTACACACAAGCAGCCTCACTGACGATTTATATCACTCAGACTTCCTGGAATTACACACAAGCAGCCTCACTGACGATTTATATCACTCCGACTGCCTGGAATTACACACACACAGCCTCACTGACGATTTATATCACTCCGACTACCTCGAATTACACACACACAGCCTCACTGACGATTTATATCAGTCAGACTACCTGGAATTACACACAAGCAGCCTCACTGACGATTTATATCACTTAGACTACCTGGCATTACACACAAGCAGCCTCACTGACGATTTATATCACTCAGACTACCTGGAATTACACACACACAGCCTCACTGACGATTTATATCACCCAGACTACCTGGAATTACACACACGCAGCCTCACTGACGATTTATATCACTGAGACTACCTGGAATTACACACAAGCAGCCTCACTGACGATTTATATCACTCAGACTATCTGGAATTACACACACACAGCCTCACAGACGATTTATATCACTCAGACTACCTGGCATTACACACACACAGCCTCACTGACGATTTATATCACTCAGACTACCTGGAATTACACACAAGCAGCCTCACTGACGATTTATATCACTCCGACTACCTGGAATTACACACAAGCAGCCTCACTGACGATTTATATCAATCCGACTACCTGGAATTACACACAAGCAGCCTCACTGACGATTTATATCACTCAGACTACCTGGCATTACACACAAGCAGCCTCACAGACGATTTATATCACTCCGACTACCTGGAATTACACACAAGCAGCCTCACTGACGATTTATATCACTCCGACTCCCTGGAATTACACACAAGCAGCCTCACAGACGATTTATATCACTCAGACTACCTGGCATTTCATACAAGCAGCCTCACAGACGATTTATATCACTCAGACTATCTGGAATTTCATACAAGCAGCCTCACAGACGATTTATATCACTCAGACTACCTGGAATTTCATACAAGCAGCCTCACTGACGATTTATATCACTCAGACTACCTGGAATAAGAAATGTCAGGTTACCGGTTGATTGACATGTATAAACGTTATGGGCGTGGTGCGATGTCGATTCAATGTCGGTACGAGTTAAAAGTGAAAGTATTATTACATACACATTGTGTTAAATGAGTTAAACATTTATACCACTCTATCTGGGCAATAATTTAATAATATTTTAACAATAGGATTAATACTCTATAAGCGGTAACAATAGGATACCAATAGGATTAATATAAGCGGTAGTAAAGTAGGATTAATACTCTATAAGTGGTAGGATAGTAGAATTAATACTCTATAAGCGGTAGGATAGTAGAATTAATACACTATAAGCGGTAAGATAATAGGATTAATACTCTTTAAGCGGTAGGATAATAGGATTAATACTCTTTAAGCGGTAGGATAATAGGATTACTACTCTATAAGCGGTATGATAATAGGATTAATACTCTTTCAGCGGTAGGATAATAGGATTACTACTCTATAAGCGGTACGATAGTAGGATTAATACTCTATAAGCGGTAGGATAATAGGATTAATACTCTATAAGCGGTAACAATAGGATTAATACTCTATAAGCGGTATGATAGTAGGATTAATACTCTATAAGCGGTAGGATAATAGGATTAATACTCTATAAGCGGTAGGATAGTAGGATTAATACTCTATAAGCGGTAGGATAATAGGATTAATACTCTATAAGCGGTAGGATAATAGGATTACTACTCTTTAAGCGGTAGGATAGTAGGATTACTACTCTATAAGCGGTAGGATAATAGGATTAATACTCTATAAGCGGTAGGATAATAGGATTAATACTCTATAAGCGGTAGGATAATAGGATTAATACTCTATAAGCGGTAGGATAGTAGGATTACTACTCTATAAGCGGTAGGATAATAGGATTACTACTCTATAAGCGGTAGGATAATAGGATTAATACTCTATAAGCGGTAGGATAATAGGATTAATACTCTATAAGCGGTAGGATAGTAGGATTAATACTATATAAGCGGTAGGATAATAGGATTAATACTCTATAAGCGGTAGGATAGTAGGATTAATACTCTATAAGCGGTAGGATAGTAGGATTAATACTCTATAAGCGGTAGGATAATAGGATTAATACTCTATAAGCGGTAGGATAGTAGGATTAATACTCTATAAGCGGTAGGATAGTAGGATTAATACTCTATAAGCGGTAGGATAGTAGGATTAATACTCTATAAGCGGTAGGATAGTAGGATTAATACTCTATAAGCGGTAGGATAGTAGGATTACTACTCTTTAAGCGGTAGGATAATAGGATTACTACTCTATAAGCGGTAGGATAATAGGATTAATACTCTATAAGCGGTAGGATAATAGGATTAATACTCTATAAGCGGTATGATAGTAGGATTAATACTCTATAAGCGGTAGGATAGTAGGATTAATACTCTATAAGCGGTAGGATAATAGGATTAATACTCTATAAGCGGTAGGATAGTAGGATTAATACTCTATAAGCGGTATGATAGTAGGATTAATACTCTATAAGCGGTAGGATAATAGGATTAATACTCTATAAGTGGTAGGATAGTAGGATTAATACTCTATAAGCGGTAGGATAATAGGATTAATACTCTATAAGCGGTAGGATAATAGGATTAATACTCTATAAGCGGTAGGATAATAGGATTAATACTCTTTAAGCGGTAGGATAATAGGATTAATACTCTTTAAGCGGTAGGATAATAGGATTAATTCTCTATAAGCGGTAGGATAATAGGATTAATACTCTTTAAGCGGTAAGATAATAGGATTAATACTCTATAAGCGGTAGGATAATAAGATTAATACTCTTTAAGCGGTATGATAATAGGATTAATACTCTTTAAGCGGTAGGATAATAGGATTAATACTCTTTAAGCGGTAGGATAATAGGATTAATACTCTATAAGCGGTAGGATAATAGGATTAATACTCTATAAGCGGTATGATAATAGGATTAATACTCTTTCCGCGGTAGGATAATAGGATTAATACTCTTTAAGCGGTAGGATAATAGGATTACTACTCTTTAAGCGGTAGGATAATAGGATTACTACTCTTTAAGCGGTAGGATAATAGGATTACTACTCTATAAGCGGTATGATAATAGGATTAATACTCTTTCCGCGGTAGGATAATAGGATTAATACTCTTTAAGCGGTAGGATAATAGGATTAATACTCTATAAGCGGTAGGATAGTAGGATTAATACTCTATAAGCGGTAGGATAATAGGATTAATACTCTATAAGCGGTAGGATAATAGGATTAATACTCTATAAGCGGTAGGATAATAGGATTATTACTCTATAAGCGGTAGGATAGTAGGATTACTACTCTATAAGCGGTAGGATAATAGGATTAATACTCTATAAGCGGTAGGATAGTAGGATTAATACTATATAAGCGGTAGGATAATAGGATTAATACTCTATAAGCGGTAGGATAATAGGATTAATACTCTATAAGCGGTAGGATAATAGGATTAATACTTTATTAGCGGTAGGATAATAAGATTTATACTCTATAAGCGGTAGGATAATAGGATTAATACTCTATAAGCGGTAGGATAATAGGATTAATACTCTATAAGCGGTAGGATAATAGGATTCATACTTTATAAGCGGTAGGATAGTAGGATTACTACTCTATAAGCTGTAGGATAGTAGGATTACTACTCTATAAGCGGTAGGATAATAGGATTACTACTCTATAAGCGGTAGGATAATAGGATTAATACTCTATAAGCGGTAGGATAATAGGATTCATACTTTATAAGCGGTAGGATAATAGGATTAATACTCTATAAGCGGTAGGATAGTAGGATTACTACTCTTTAAGCGGTAGGATAGTAGGATTAATACTCTATAAGCGGTAGGATAATAGGATTAATACTCTATAAGCGGTAGGATAATAGGATTAATACTTTATTAGCGGTAGGATAATAAGATTTATACTCTATAAGCGGTAGGATAATAGGATTAATACTCTATAAGCGGTAGGATAATAGGATTAATACTCTATAAGCGGTAGGATAATAGGATTCATACTTTATAAGCGGTAGGATAATAGGATTAATACTCTATAAGCGGTAGGAAAATAGGATTAATTCTCTATAAGCGGTAGGATAATAGGATTAATACTCTATAAGCGGTAGGATAATAGGATTAATACTCTATAATCGGTAGGATAATAGGATTAATACTCTATAAGCGGTAGGATAATAGAATTAATACTCTATAAGCGGTAGGACAATAGGATTAATAATCTATAATCGGTAGGATAATAGGATTAATATTACATCAACAAAAGGATATTTTGTTGAAATGAAATTAAACCTAAAGGAACCACGAGGATACCAGAATAAAAAGGCGGACTTCGTAGAAACCCTATACAAATGGAACACTGTGCTGTAATAAGCATTATTAACATAATCTAAAATATCTTACGGTCTCTTTTCAAACCATCGACTACACGTCGACAATACAATCAAACAACGAATGAGTTGCGTTTATTCATTCGTATAATCTTACTATTGGAGGCAACACAGAATTGTTATTGTCTTCTTTACACGACACATTTGTAATGTCCTTCTCTCCAGAGGGCGCACCAATCGTCCATCACACGTAGCATGGTAACGTTCCATTAGCACATTTCGTAGTTGCTACTACGGGAGGTTATCAATATAAATCAGATCACCAGGTTTGGCTGTTATTGATTAATCGGAATGATATTTAGCTTTGAGGTCCTTCTTGGCGACTTGAATACAACATACATCTATATTTGTTTTATCAAACAGTTCTTACATTTCTTTTATATGGCATGTATAACATTAATACGATCCGGATCCATATCACATTCTTCATATGTTTGATTTATTTTTGTTTTTAGGATGATGTTGTTGTTACGTAGCGAGACACGGCCTTCTGGCCCAATGGTAACGCTCTACGCCTCTATCTCCAAAACCAAAAAGTATCGAGTTCGCACCTCGACATACCCGGACCTTCTGGTCCCATGGTAACGCTCTACGCCTCTATCTCCAAAACCAAAAAGTATCGAGTTCGCACCTCGACATACCCGGACCTTCTGGCCCCATGGTAACGCTCTACGCCTCTATCTCCAAAACCAAAATGTGTCGAGTTCGCACCTCGACATACCCGGACCTTCTGGCCCCATGGTAACGCTCTACGCCTCTATCTCCAAAACCAAAAAGTGCCAGGTTCGCACCTCGACATACCCGGACCTTCTGGCCCCATGGTAACGCTCTACGCCTCTATCTCCAAAACCAAAAAGTGCCACGTTCGCACCTCGACAGACTCTTTAGTTTCAATTTTTTTCTTTTTTCTCGTGGAATATTGCTTCTTACATTCGTCTGGGTGTTAATTTTCTAATACAATGACATACCCTTGGTTTCTATGCCAGCGTTACATTTGCTGTGGCGTAACGTACCTGCTGGAATATATCCGTCTCCGCCACATTTCTGGCTTTGTTTGTATCACAATACATTTAGTCCCCCAAGTCTGCCGTTACCTTGAGACCCACAGCACAAGTATCTTTGGGTAGTGTCATAGTTCATCTATACATATGATAAATTAACCAGTACTTTCCTAAAATTTGAAATTCAGAATTATTTACGAACACGCCTTTCTGTTTTAACAAAAACTAAGTTCGATTTTAATTTCCAAACAGTTTGCCCCTTGAGTCACTGAGGTGTCCTAGTAGGGCAAAACATGCCTGACTGCATCTATCACAAAATTTGAAGTTTGTTTCAGATACGTTTATCTTTTATAACCCTGTACAATTGTATCGATAATTCTTAAATAAGGAAACTGCCTTTGACAAGCTTGATTTTGATTATCACATGTTATAACTGTCTTTTCAATAAAGAAAGGCCTTTTCTACAAAATAATTTTCAAAGGGGGGTATATATGTAGGTATTTCAAAGGATATTCCACAATGTGATCCTTCTACCATAGTACAATACCTCCACTGCACATGTAAAACCACGTGTATACATTAGGTCACCTTAATAAGGTCTTAGGTATTAGGTCTCATCAATAACAACAACACATCAGTCCCATTACAGAACTGTCAATCATCTTTACATTATTTAACTGATTGAAGCATTGTAAAGACTCCCAAAGGAATAGTTCCGTCTTCTGTCCATATTATAGCAATTGCCAAAGCAATATCGAACGCACTATTAGTCAATCCTAAATAATAAATAAGGCACGTCGCCATTAAAACACGTGCGTTTTGTGCTCAGTTATAGGTGTTACTTCTCTTAGACAGAATATTGTGTACTAGGGAACGCTTACTAGTTGTAGATACTTTTCGCCGTATATGTTAGCAGATGACTGATTTGTTGATGGTTTAATGTTGGCATTAACGTCAGCACGCTTTTTTATGGTTCCTGGCATACATTATTCTTGGAGTCGGAAAAATAGCAGGTTATTCATTACTGTTCGGGGACAGTTTAACAGCCAATATTTGGGGTAATGCAGGTTTAATCCAGTACGTAGGTAAAACTTGCTAATAAACGTTTACGACAGGCCAATAGGAACCCATCAATACTGGAGCTTTGTTTCTTTATGGTCGCTACGATTTGTTTATCTAGTATATTATTTCAAAAGCGTCAAATCTCGACTGACATTATTAAAAAAACCAACATTGTTTCAAATGCCTTGTGACAATATCACGTACATGAGCGTTATTAAGCCCTGTTATTTTCAAGTTGAGTTGGAATTTTTGAGAAGCAAGAAGAAAATCATTGTTGATAATGGCGTTATTATGGTGACAAAGGGTTTAAAACGTCGCAACACACTTAAACGCAGTATCATTAACCCCGCTTAACATGTTTGGTCTAATTGAAAAGATGTAGAAAACAACTCGGATCAAATATCCTCGGCAACCTAGGAGAAATCTCAACCAAAATGGGACATTTATGCTGAAAACGTGTTTGACTCGTAACCTTGGATCCTCGATTTTATTATCATAGGAGATGTAAAGCTCTTAGTTTGGGTATAAAAACGTCTAACGTTCACACAAAAGGAATATAAAAAACCTTGAAATCGTCACATGGATTGGAAGTGGGGTAGCAATTATAGTTTGGCTGTAGTTAATGACGCTACATGTGGCCTAAGAGAAGTATAGGCAAATTTTACTTATCCTCTTAGGAAGATAATGGAAAGTAGTCGTTAATGTTGAAATACCTACTGTAAACACAAATGTATATATATTTACTGTAATCTGGAATAAAATTAGTTAGGTCATCGTTCCGTTTAATTCTCCCTATTGAAAAATCACCACAGTAAAAGCAGAAGATTTTCCTTGTTGATACCCATGTGGTATTTTATATACTGTAAATCAGAGTGTAGGTTTTCCTGGTTTATACCCACGTGGTATGTTATATACAGTAAATCAGTGTAGGTTTCCCTGGTTAATACCCATGTGGTATGTTATATACAGTAAATCAGAGTGTAGGTTTCCCTGGTTAATACCCATGTGGTATTTTATATACTGTAAATCAGAGTGTAGGTTTTCCTGTTTAATACCCATGTGGTATTTTATATACTGTACATCAGAGTGTAGGTTTTCCTGGTTTATACCCACGTGGTATGTTATATACAGTAAATCAGTGTAGGTTTCCCTGGTTAATACCCATGTGGTATTTTATATACAGTAAATCAGAGTGTAGGTTTTCCTGTTTAATACCCATGTGGTATTTTATATACAGTAAATCAGAGTGTAGGTTTCCCTGGTTAATACCCATGTGGTATTTTATATACAGTAAACCAGAGTGTAGGTTTTCCTGTTTAATAACCATGTGGTATTTTATATACTGTATATTGGAGTGTAGGTTTTCCTGGTTAATACCCATGAGATATTTTATATACAGTAAACCAGAGTGTAGGTTTCCCTGGTTAATACCCATGTGGTATTTTATATACAGTAAATCAGAGTGTAGGTTTTCCTGGTTAATGTGGTATGTTATATACAGTAAACCAGAGTGTAGGTTTTCCTGGTTAATGTGGTATTTTATATACAGTAAACCAGAGTGTAGGTTTCCCTGGTTAATACCCACGTGGTATTTTATATACAGTAAATCAGAGTGTAGGTTTTCCTGTTTAATACCCATGTGGTATTTTATATACAGTAAATCAGAGTGTAGGTTTTCTTGGTTTATACCCACGTGGTATTTTATATACAGTAAACCAGAGTGTAGGTTTTCCTGTTTAATACCCATGAGATATTTTATATACAGTAAACCAGAGTGTAGGTTTTCCTGTTTAATACCCATGTGGTATTTTATATACAGTAAACCAGAGTGTAGGTTTTCCTGTTTAATACCCATGTGGTATTTTATATACAGTAAATCAGAGTGTAGGTTTCCGTGGTTAATGTGGTATTTTATACATCTGTATACTGTATATTGGAGTGTAGGTTTTCCTGTTTAATACCCGTGTGGTATTTTAGTGGACTTCCCTTTTCATACATACTTACGCACTAAAAGGTGTTTTTGTATTTTCTGTTTTTTTTTCATCACTAATACTTGATCAATTGGGAATAACGTCAAACATTGGAACGGTTTCCTGATTAGTATGACACAGTAACGACATTAAGACGATGCCAGTAATGAACGGTTATTTGATGAAGCCACGAAACAACCAATTGGATATTATTTGGAAGGCCACTCCTAGTAAATCAATAACGATGGAAAATTCAATTATCATTCCTAATTTGATAACAAACTGCCTGATATTTTGATAAACACTCCTGAGACTTAATGGAACAACAACAGAAAAAAGGTGATATGAACTTCTCTTGAAAAATATTTGTCGACATCATCTTAAGTAATTGATGAATGCATTCGAATAAAATGAGTTCGAATTGGATGATTTTGCAACGTTTTCATGTGGAGTTTTATATGCTTGTTTATTTTTTTCTACATTTCATCATAACATCACATAATCAAGAGGTTTTTCTATGCACTTGTGAATTTTGATGATCAATACATTCCACCGTGCCACCATGTCGAGAATTTCTTCTTCAAGTGAGAGGCGTAAATCTTTATAGATGGTTGAAATGTGACCAAACTGTCTATTATATTTCAAATGGTATTGTTCTGTTTCGAATTTGGCATAGTTAGTGTTGAAATACTCACGGGGAAACGGTTATGCAATGACCACATACTTAAGATATAGTTTGAGAAACTTGATTATTTACAGAACAATGTGTTGTATATGCAATACTTTAAAGATATTCTTGGAAACTGAAATATTCCAGTAAAATCCTATAGCTGCTGTTGTTCATTCAGCAAGGAAGTCTTGCTGACAAGGGATGCCAGTACTCTCACTTGAAGAAGGTTAGCATTGACTAAGTTTCTAAAGATCACGTAAGACACACATATGCTGCACCTCTTTAATTTAGTAAGAGATACAGTATGCCGAAAAATCAATTAAACTGCATCATACAGCTGTTTCGTCCTCCTAGGACTCTTCAGTGATGCTAGGGGCCAAAAGGTAGGAATCCAAAATTTCTAAACTTATGTAGAAGCAGAAGGGTCAGGTGCGTAAAACCCCTTTAATTTATTAATTTAGAAGTAGAATTAAACTGGTTCTGTATAATTTCAAATCGTGAACTACGAAAATGTGTATATTAAGTACCGTGCCACTACTCAAATGAGATTAACTGTGGCTATAGAGGCTCCAGCAAACCTCGGGGACTAAAAAATCCACCAGCAGAGTCTGCCCCCCCCCCCCTTCTAATTTCAAATCGTGAACTACGAAAATGTGTATATCTTATGTACCGTGCCACTACTCAAATGAGATTAACTGTAAAGGAGAGAGAAAAAAATACTTTTGTGACCGTACATTTTCCTTGTAACAAAATGCAACAGTCATCATTTCTTGTCACTAACACTATTATAATGTATTTCCTTTTGATCTTGTTTTTGTTAAACATATTAGCTAACATTCAACATCTAAACAATATCATAATTATTCGCACCCTCTTTATACTTGTAGACAACACAAACTGCTAAGATATTCGAAAAGGACTCACAACACTGAATTGTTTAGGCAAAACCTGAAATATTTGGTGAACATTATAAATATATTTTTTTGACAGTTGCCCTATTTTCCCATATAGAAAACACGAGGAGAACGACTGAGGTAACACGCCAATAAAGTGAGTCAGGGAGAAGGTACGGATAAATGTACACAAGTCAAAGGTGCATGTTTCCCAATGATACCAAGATGGCGACCATAACACTTCCTTATAGTCTTCATCAATTTCTGTGCCGTTAACTTTTTCACCAGCAGTCGACATCTATCACGAAAATACCGGTTTCTAGGGCAAGCCCTAGAAAAGGATGTTATCTGCGATATGTAGAATAGATTAGTCATACATAATGCAGTTATGTAAAGATAGAGGTAAACCGATAATGTAGAAAATCCTGTTCTGTCATTAATTTCAAATTTAGAAGATATAGATGATAGATAGTATACTATATCCTACTACAAGAACACATATTTGTTTTGTGTTGTTGTTTTTAGGAAACGACAAATATCCCGTTTGGGGTCTCAGATGATAATGACACCTTCACTACCTCATCGACATTTGAATATTTCCGAGTAAAATTGTAACCCGTCATTTTGAAGATGACAACGTATTTTATATGATGTATATTATATGTTATCTGATACACCAATATTAAACAGCATCGAAATAATACATATAACGACAAACAAAACATTTATGAGGTAGATTGTCGATTTCAAGCAGTTAACGCATTGGTGAATACATAACAGTGTACAAATTCCGCGAGGTACAAGACAGATCGGGCGTCATAGAAAACACTAGTGTGGGGAATGACTTGAGGTATCCCTTTCTGACGTGCTAACATTCATGTACAAATGTACCATAGCATCAATACACAGTAAGAAAATTCATCGTTGTGTGAACGCATAAAGGCAAACTATACTAAAGCATAAGAAAATGTGTCATAAGCGTCAACGCATAAAGGCGAAATATGAACCATCACCTCACAAAAAGGACAAAATCAATTTTCAAAGAAAAGACATACAGACAAATGAAGACAATGGAGACTAGAGACATTCAACCTTCGGTTATATCTGATACGCGTTTACCTCGTTAGCCTGCGCCTGCGCACTGACAAAGGAATTAAAACTCAACACTCCTGTTCAAAATGTCAGATACAGACCATAATGAGCGGAAATCGTTATCCGGGGAAACATTTGATAACTATCACCAGGATGCTGGGGATGGTGGTGGGATGGGGTCTGACCTTGTTTACTGGCACTGAAATATCACCTTAGATATCCCAATGCCTTCAATGGAGGCAAACTTAATCTGTGATAGAAATTATGTAACGTTCATCATGCAGCTTGCAATAACATGTGATCAGTAAGAACTGTCAG
The DNA here is from genome assembly GCA_947623455.1 of Mimachlamys varia. Classification (NCBI taxonomy): domain Eukaryota; kingdom Metazoa; phylum Mollusca; class Bivalvia; order Pectinida; family Pectinidae; genus Mimachlamys; species Mimachlamys varia. The sequence continues at coordinate 27,765,285 of OX392534.1, forward strand.
CTTCAAATACATACCTATCATAAACGTGTCTATCACATAACTGATTCTTTTTACTAATTGTTTGAGAGATGTTTGCGTATTTTCTCATGAACAGATAATAAAAAGAAGCATACCCCATGTCAGCGTTATAAGGAATTTTTCAAACTCATTTAATATGTCACTCGCCTAAAGGATTGTGGCATTTGAAATTAATAAATTCCAAATTCCAAAGTACATTGACACTCTTGTAAAATCCTCTTTATAGCAGCTTTCATTACACAAAAACCTATTCCTAGTCGAACTAAAAAACCTATTCCTAGTCGAACTAAAAAACCTATTCCTAGTCGAACTAAAAAACGAACATTTGAGATGTCCTGGAATGGAAAGTGAGCACTAATAACCGTAATAAAATAAGTACCGTAACTTCACCGAAATTACCAAAATAAGTACCGTACCATCACCAAAATTATCAAAATAAGTACCGTACCATCACCAAAATTACCAAAATAAGTACCGTACCATCACCAAAATTACCAAAATAAGTACCGTACCATCACCAAAATTACCAAAATAAGTACCGTAACATCACCAAAATTACAAAAATAAGTACCATACCATCACCAAAATTACCAAAATAAGTACCGTACCATCACCAAAATTACCAAAATAAGTATCGTAACATCACCAAAATTACCAAAATAAGTATCGTAACATCACCAAAATTACAAAAATAAGTACCGTACCATCACCAAAATTACCAAAATAAGTACCGTACCATCACCAAAATTACCAAAATAAGTATCGTAACATCACCAAAATTACAAAAATAAGTACCGTACCATCACCAAAATTACCAAAATAAGTACCGTACCATCACCAAAATTACCAAAATAAGTACCGTACCATCACCAAAATTACCAAAATAAGTACCGTACCATCACCAAAACTACCAAACCAAGTACCTTACCATCACCATAATTACCAAAATAAGTACCTTACCATCACCAAATTACCAAAACAAGTACCATAACATCACCAAAATTTAAAAAAAAACAAGCACAACCACCGATACTATCACTACACAAATGTACGTATATACTGTACGTCGCGTCTGCCACCATCATCACCAGCAATGATACTATAATTATAAACATGTACTTATATACTGTACTGGCTTGCTTACATAACTTGATTTCGATGTTTTATAAATTGACCAACATTTAGCACTAAGTATGCATTGCATACCAACTGTATTGGAGCGACACCGGATATTGGTACTAACCGAAGCGGTGAAAGATGTTAGACAGAGTGTACATTGGGTATGATTTCGGGATATTATTACATTTTTAAGGATCATTCATGAAGCAGGTATGATATGTTCATTCATAACGAGCTCCGCCATCAACACAGCCAAAAATACCGATTTAGTGGCATATCTTCCATGTATCTCAAAAAGCGTCGCTCTGCCACAACCACCATAACCACAACAACCACCGATACTATAACTACAAATATGTACTTGTATATTGTACGTCGCTTCTGCCACCAGCAACATCTCAACCATCGTTACTATAACTAATTATGTACTGTATCGTCACTACTGCCACCACCACCACCATCACAACCACCGTAACTATAACTACTTATGTACTGTATCGTCACTACTGCCACCACCACCATCACAACCACCGTAACTATAACTACTTATGTACTGTATCGTCACTACTGCCACCACCATCACAACCACCGTTACTATAACTACGTATGTACTGTATCTTCACTACTGCCACCACCACCATCACAACCAACGTTACTATAACTACGTATGTACTGTATCGTCACTACTGCCACCACCATCACAACCACCATTACTATAACTACTTATGTACTGTATCGTCACTATTACCACCACCATCACAACCACCGTTACTATAACTAGTTATGTACTGTATCGTCACTACTACCACCACCATCACAACCACCGTTTCTATAACTACTTATGTACTGTATCGTCACTACTGCTACCACCAACATCACAACCACCGTTACTATAACTACTTATGTACAGTATCGTCACTACTGCTACCACCAACATCACAACCACCGTTACTATAACTACTTATGTACAGTATCGTCACTACTACCACCACCATCACAACCACCGTTACTATAACTACTTATGTACTGTATCGTCACTACTACCACCACCATCACAACCACCGTTACTATAACTACTTATGTACAGTATCGTCACTACTGCTACCACCAACATCACAACCACCGTTACTATAACTACTTATGTACTGTATCGTCACTACTGCCACCACCACCATCACAACCACCGTTACTATAACTACTTATGTACTGTATCGTCACTACTGCTACCACCACCATCACAACCACCGTTTCTATAACTACGTATGTACTGTATCGTAACTACAGCCACCACCATCATCACAACCACCATTTCTATAACTACTTATGTACTGTATCGTCACTACTGCCACCACCAACATCACAACCACCGTTTCTATAACTACTTATGTACAGTATCGTCATTACTGCTACCACCATCACAACCACCGTTACTATAACTACTTATGTACTGTATCGTCACTACTGCCACCACCAACATCACAACCACCGTTACTATAACTACTTATGTACTGTATCGTCACTACTGCCACCACCACCACCATCACAACCACCGTTACTATAACTACGTATGTACTGTATCGTCACTACTGCCACCACCACCATCACAACCACCGTTACTATAACTACTTATGTACTGTATCGTCACTACTGCCACCACCACCACCATCACAACCACCGTTACTATAACTACGTATGTACTGTATCGTCACTACTGCCACCACCACCATCACAACCACCGTTACTATAACTACTTATGTACTGTATCGTCACTACCACCACCACCATCACAACCACCGTAACTATAACTACTTATGTACTGTATCGTCACTACTGCCACCACCACCATCACAACCACCGTAACTATAACTACTTATGTACTGTATCGTCACTACTGCCACCACCATCACAACCACCGTTACTATAACTACTTATGTACTGTATCGTCACTACTGCCACCACCACCATCACAACCACCGTTACTATAACTACGTATGTACTGTATCGTCACTACTGCCACCACCACCATCACAACCACCGTAACTATAACTACTTATGTACTGTATCGTCACTACTGCCACCACCACCATCACAACCACCGTTACTATAACTACGTATGTACTGTATCGTCACTACTGCCACCACCACCATCACAACCACCGTAACTATAACTACTTATGTACTGTATCGTCACTACTGCCACCACCACCATCACAACCACCGTTACTATAACTACGTATGTACTGTATCGTCACTACTGCCACCACCACCATCACAACCACCGTAACTATAACTACTTATGTACTGTATCGTCACTACTACCACCACCATCATAACCACCGTTACTATAACTACTTATGTACTGTATCGTCACCACTGCCACCACCATCATCACAACCACCGTTACTATAACTACTTATGTACTGTATCGTCACTACTGCCACCACCATCACACAACCACCGTTACTATAACTACTTATGTACAGTATCGTCACCACTGCCACCACCACCATCACAACCACCGTTACTATAACTACTTATGAACTGTATCGTTACCTACCGCCACCACCATCACAACAACCGTTACTATAACTACGTATGTACTGTATCGTCACTACTGCCACCACCATCACAACCACCGTTACTATAACTACGTATGTACTGTATCGTCACTACTGCCACCACCATCACACAACCACCGCTACTATAACTACTTATGTACAGTATCGTCACCACTGCCACCACCACCATCACAACCACCGTTACTATAACTACTTATGTACTGTATCGTCACTACCGCCACCACCACCATCACAACCACCGTTACTATAACTACGTATGTACTGTATTGTCACTACTGCCACCACCACCATCACAACCACCATTACTATAACTACGTATGTACTGTATCGTCACTACTGCCACCACCACCATCACAACCACCATTACTATAACTACGTATGTACTGTATCGTCACTACTGCCACCACCACCATCACAACCACCGTAACTATAACTACTTATGTACTGTATCGTCACTACTGCCACCACCACCATCACAACCACCATTACTATAACTACGTATGTACTGTATCGTCACTACTGCCACCACCACCATCACAACCACCGTTACTATAACTACCTATGTATTGCATCGTCACTACTACCACCACCATCATAACCACCGTTACTATAACTACTTATGTACTGTATCGTCACTACTGCTACCACCACCATCACAACCACCGTTTCTATAACTACGTATGTACTGTATCGTCACTACTGCTACCACCAACATCACAACCACCGTTTCTATAACTACTTATGTACTGTATCGTCACTACTGCTACCACCACCATCACAACCACTTTTACAATAACTACGTATGTACTGTATCGTCACTACTGCCATCACCACCATCACAACCACCGTTACTATAACTACTTATGTACTGTATCGTCACTACTGCTACCACCACCATCGCAACCACCGTTACTATAACTACTTATGTACTGTATCGTCACCACTGCCACCACCACCATCACAACCACCGTTACTATAACTACTTATGTACAGTATCGTCACTGCCACCACCACCATCACAACCACCGTTACTATAACTACTTATGTACTGTATCGTCACTACTGCCACCACCAACATCACAACCACCGTTTCTATAACTACTTATGTACAGTATCGTCACTACTACCACCACCATCACAACCACCGTTACTATAACTACGTATGTACTGTATCGTCACTACTGCCACCACCATCACACAACCACCGCTACTATAACTACTTATGTACAGTATCGTCACCACTGCCACCACCACCATCACAACCACCATTACTATAACTTCTTATGTACTGTATCGTCACTACCGCCACCACCACCATCACAACCACCGTTACTATAACTACATATGTACTGTATCGTCACTACTGCCACCACCATCACACAACCACCGCTACTATAACTACTTATGTACAGTATCGTCACCACTGCCACCACCACCATCACAACCACCGTTACTATAACTACTTATGTACTGTATCGTCACTACCGCCACCACCACCATCACAACCACCGTTACTATAACTACGTATGTACTGTATTGTCACTACTGCCACCACCATTATAACCACCGTTACTATAACTACTTATGTACTGTATCGTCACTACTGCCACCACCACCATCACAACCACCGTTACTATAACTACGTATGTACTGTATCGTCACTACTGCCACCACCACCATCACAACCACCGTAACTATAACTACTTATGTACTGTATCGTCACTACTGCCACCACCACCATCACAACCACCATTACTATAACTACGTATGTACTGTATCGTCACTACTGCCACCACCACCATCACAACAACCGTTACTATAACTACTTATGTACTGTATCGTCACTACTGCCACCACCACCATCACAACCACCGTTACTATAACTACCTATGTATTGCATCGTCACTACTACCACCACCATCACAACAACCGTTACTATAACTACTTATGTACAGTATCGTCACTACTGCCACCACCACCATCACAACCACCGTTACTATAACTACCTATGTATTGCATCGTCACTACTACCACCACCACCATCACAACCACCGTTACTATAACTACTTATGTACAGTATCGTCACTACTACCACCACCACCATCACAACCACCGTTACTATAACTACTTATGTACTGTATCGTCACTACTACCACCACCACCATCACAACCACCGTTACTATAACTACTTATGTACAGTATCGTCACTACTGCCATCACCACCATCACATAACCACCGTTACTATAACTACTTATGTACTGTATCGTCACTACTGCCATCACCACCACCATCACAACCACCGTTTCTATAACTACGTATGTACTGTATCGTCACTACTGCTACCACCAACATCACAACCACCGTTTCTATAACTACGTATGTACTGTATCGTCACTACTGCTACCACCAACATCACAACCACCGTTTCTATAACTACGTATGTACTGTATCGTCACTACTGCTACCACCAACATCACAACCACCGTTTCTATAACTACTTATGTACTGTATCGTCACTACTGCCATCACCACCATCACAACCACTTTTACAATAACTACGTATGTACTGTATCGTCACTACTGCCATCACCACCATCACAACCACCGTTACTATAACTACGTATGTACTGTATCGTCACTACTGCCACCACAACCATCACAACAACCACCGTAACTATAACTACTTTTGTACTGTATCGTCACTACTGCCACCACCACCATCACAACCACCGTTACTATAACTACTGATGTACTGTATCGTCACTACTGCCACCACCACCAACACAACAGCCACCGTTACTATAACTACCGTATGTACTGTATCGTCACTACTGCCACCACTTCACAACCACCGTTACTATAACTACGTATGTAGTGTATCGTCACTACTGCCACTACCATCACAACCACCGTTACTATAACTACAGTATCATCATCATCATCATCATCATCATCATCATCATCATATCATCATCATCAACAACTGCCTCTACTATTAGTTCTATCACGAAAATAAACCAAAATAAAACACCATCACCACCACCTTTAAATTAAAAAACTACTATTTCTTGTTTCACTACAACAATTTTCTTCTTGTTTAAATACACATAAAATGCTACTCACGTATAATGAAAACAGATCCGGATATTACATATCCCTGGCGCTGATATCGGCCTCCAAGATCGGCCTGCAGGCTGGTACCAATAGCGTATACACTCCACGGGAATATGTGGAAGTCTCAACTCCGCGTCAGACTGTGATTTTGTAAACCAAGTTGTATATAGTATTACAGATGATATTGACCAATAATTGATGATTTTGCCTCCCTCTGGATATTTCCGTTGATGTAATTTTGATATTTGATATTATTTTGCAAAAAGTTATAAGTTCTATCGAAACACACACAAAAGCTTGAGAGTGCCCGTGTGAGCCACTTGAGTGAATCTCGACGGCTGGCGTCGCCTGGTGATGTTTTATCCTGGTCCAAATCTCAATGGTATCGATTCCTGGACAGTGATCAGCCTGTACATTAAATCTCAGACTTACGACCAGCGGACAGATACAAGACGGTGCGTTACCTTATACCATTTATAAACTAGCATTTAATTGCTAGTCACACGGAGAGAAAATAGCATGTAAATTATGCATGTGACAAGCATTGCTGACCACCCATGGTTAGCGTTGTTAACGGATAACGAACGGCCCATCTATCTGTAGTAGAATGACCAGTGACTCTGTGAGGCGCAAGTGAAATGAGGCGTGCACGTGTTCTTACATGTATACAGTTGAAATTAATGCAGACATGTTAACCAATACATGCCATGCTGAGTTCACTTGTAGTGCTGGTGAGTCGTATGCCTGTGGAAGTATCTGTTTTAAGTCTGGTTAAACACTGAACAGATTTTCTATAAAGTAAAGACATCTGATTTTTGTAGCTTCTGAAAAAAGAATTTGAAGACCTATAATACCGTTTTAACCCCCGCAGTTTATAAATGCTTTGGTGCTACTCCTGACCTGTTCGTTCCCACAGTGATCGCTCCACAGGTGCAATAGTATGGAAATACGGCGATAACAACCAAGTAGCTATAGGTAGTACGATACCACCATTATCTAGTATAACATGTTTGCTAAATTACATTCAGTGATACCAGGGAAACCAAAGCGCTGTTCCAAATGTAACACTTGATATCTTATTTTCCCAAAATAACAATGGATATCTGATATTCCTAATGTCAAACTGGATATCTGATAATCCCAATATAACAATGATTATCTGATATTCCCCATATAACAATGGATATCTGATATTCCCAATATAACACTGAATATATTATTTTCCCAATATTACAATGAATATCTTATAATCCCAATATAACAATGGATATGATATTCCCAATATAACACTGAATATATTATTTTCCCAATATTACAATGAATATCTTATAATCCCAATATAACAATGGATATATGTTATTCTCAATATAACAATGGATATCTGATATTCCCAATATAACAATGGATATATGTTATTCTCAATATAACAATGGATATCTGATTTTCCCAATATAACACTGGATATCTGATATTCCCAATATAACACTGGATATCTGATATTGCCAATATAACACTGATATCTGATATTCCCAATATAACAATGGATATCTGATATTCCCGATATAACACTGATATCTGATATTCCCAATATAACACTGATATCTGATATTCCCAATATAACAATGGATATCTGATATTCCCAATATAACACTGATATCTGATATTCCCAATATAACACTGGATATATGACACCAACACTTGATATGTTATATCTACATTGTAACATTTGGTATATGATATCTACATTGTAACAATGGAAATAACAACTTGTGGAGTAAGAACACCTAAACAAAAGATGGTTCAATTAAAGGGACTAAATGGTTAGATTTCAGTGTCATAGTTGATAACGAGTGCTATAATATTTTAAAAGTATCATGAAAGTTATGTTCTTGCTATTAATTATAAAGTCCAAAAGTTAACATGGTCTTTTTTTTTTCAAAAAATACAAAAATAAATTCTGTGACCTGTCGGATATGGCGGATCCTCGGCCGGGGCGAAGGGGTCCAAAATCTTACCTGAAAGTGCGAAGGAAGAAAGGAAACGAGCTCGGGGTACAAAGCTCGGGAGGGCAAGATTCTATTTTGTGGACACTGCAGAAAGAAAGCATCGTTTTTAAAAGAACGCCGAAAGAAACTTAATTTCATTACCTCTTATATAGCTTACCTTAATATAATTTTCATTTTTTCATTTTTTTTTCAATACTCAGTTTATTAGCGATATGTACGAGCGTATCCGTATTTCTGTTGATAAAAACAAGGAGGAAATTGGTAAAGTAAGCGCCAAGCTTACCAGCAGTCTTGACAAAGCTGTCGCGGTTACAGAGGACATCAGGCTCCAGAATATCGAACTAAAGGAGGTGGTTACTGATATGCAGGGCAGGTCTATGGAATGTAATCTAGTGTTCACCGGCTTACAGGAAACCCGAGGTGAGGATACAGAAGCATTAATTCGGCAGTTTATTGCCAACGAGCTCTGGATAGATGACATCCAGGAATTTTGAAATGTTCACCGATTTGGTAAACGTCGAGGTAACAAGCCTCGCCCTTTAGTCACGCGCTTTCTCTATAAGAGTCAACATGATGAAGTGCTGAGACTCGCTTTCCGCCTGAAAGGCTAAATGTTCAGAATTCACGAGCAGTTCCCCCAGTCATTGAGGAGGTTAGGAGGAAGCTTTATCATAAAGCCAAGGAAAAGCGGAAGAGGGGGTACAAAGTAAGACTTGTACGCGACAAAATGTTTGTGGATGGTGTGCTGTACACTGATGAAGATAGTTCTCATAGGATGGAATCGCCTGGTCAGTTCGTTGAACCCCGCAACACGGACGATAGTCATCAAAAGAGATCGCGCCAGCCATCCACCCCCAATGGAACAGGACTATCAACTTCCGGTTGTCCGCCGCCACGTAGACCAAGATATGATATTGTTCAGGATAAGCAAGGTGTTTGTGCGGGATCTGATAACGAACATACCTACGACAAAGCTGTTTCCGAATAGGACTTGCAGGAGAACATATCCCAAATCAAGATATGTTCTTGGAACGTTCACAGAGGCATAGGCACGATGTAGATAATGTCAATGTCAAGGGTTTCGACGATTTTCCCACCTTTCAAAAGAAGTAAATGTAAAGGGGGTGGTATGTTATGTTTATTTAAACCATGGTTGAAAGTTCATATAACCCTGAAAGAGGTAGTATCGGATAGCATTTTGTGGATTAAGCTAGATGGTAAGCTCATTTTTGATAATATCGATACATGTCTCTGTTTTGTATATCTGCCTGGGTAAAGTTTTTATCACAGGTGATCTTAACAGTAGAACAGGCAGGGACCCCGACTTTATTCCATTTGATATTTTGCATGCCAGTTTACATCAGGTTATAGATAATGTGATACCTTATGAAGACAAAGTTGGTGAAAGTATTCGCCAGTCGGAAGATGCTTTTGTTAACCAATATGGGCGTCGCCTTTTAGAAATGTGTAAGGCTACTGGTTTTCGAATTCTAAATGGTCGAACAATCGGTGACTTTACGTTCTATTATGCTTTAGGTATAATGATTTATGCAAATACTCATGTTTGTAATTGCTGTGACAAGAGTAATAATTTGACCACTATTAACTCTGTAGTATGGACAGAAGAATCAAGGATGAATTCCGCTTTTTCTATGCATGAAAATAGGGCACTTATTGTAAATTCATTGAATGCATTAGAGAATACTACAGAAAACATTGATAAATGCTTGGAAGAACTTGTTTACAATATTCACTCTAATTTTGATAAATCTTGTTCTTGTGAGAAACGTATACGTACTTGTAATTGTTCTTGTCATCAGAAATCCAGAGGTAAAGTCAATTAAGGAACCTGACAAACCTTGGTTTGATTATGAATGTAAACGTTTACACAGAATGTATAGAAATGCTTTAAGGTCGTTTAATATATGTAGACCTGTTACCAATAGAAACAATTTAGTTTGTCAGAAAAAGAAATACAAACCATACGAGGCGAGGATGAAAAGATCTTATCTCCTGAATGAAGGCAATATGTTAGACATTTAGAGAAAAAATGACCCGAAAGTTTTTTATAGTAATTTTTCTAGACGTAAGATTTTTGATACCGAAAATCTTGATTTAAATGATTTGTATCAATATTTTAAGAGATTGTCAATATATCAGTTGATTTTTCTACCATCGATGATGCACAAGTTAGGGTTGATAACGATTGCATTGACCTGAGCTAGATGACTATTTCGTTCTTGATGAAATATTAATTGCAATAAAAGGGTCATCCAAAGGTAAATCAAGGGGAATCTTTATCCCCATTTTTTTTTCTTTATTTGTCAATGACATGGATCCGAGTTGATTAAGTCAAATTGTCAAAGTTATCACTTGCAATTACTTAATTTGTTTTTAATTATGTACGCTGATGACACTGTATACTTCTCTGAGGATATAGTGGACCTTCAAAATATGTTAGATTTTTTTAAATACTTATTCTCGAAGCTGTAATTTGACTGTTAATATAGAAAAAAAAAACAAAAATAATTTTTTTTCAGGAAAAGTAAACGATTGTTTCCAGACGAGAAGTGGACGTTTGATGGTAAAGCTATAGAAGTGGTAGATCAATTTTAATACGGGTTGGTTTTTAGTTATAATGGTTAATGTCCTATTGCGTTAAATAAGATAGCCGTGCAAGGTAGGAAAGCCAATTGTCTTCTTAATCGAAAAGCAAAACGTTTTATGCTGATTGAAAAGACAAAATTATCTTTATTTGATACTTATATATCATGTATTGTAAATTACGGCTGTGAAGTATGGGGGTATAGTCCTGCACCACAGATTGAAAAAGTACATTTATTATTTTTTGAAAACTTTATTAGGTGTCAAGAAAACAGTAGACAATGCCATGGTGTATTTAGAACTTGGTCGTTACCCTCTGTATATACACGTAGGATTGCTATTGTTAAGTATTGGCTTAAAATATAAAGACCGGTAACTGTGTTTTGAAAGCCTGTTACGATGAGCTTTTAGATCTTTATAACAGGAAACCTAATTGTAAAACAAATTGGATTTATCATCCGAGACTTAATTTGTGTACGTTGGGTTTTGGAGATGTTTGGTTGGCACAATGTGTACCAAATAAGAAATATTTTTTGTTATTATATGTACAGCGTGTAAAAGATACTTTTATACAGGAGATGAGAAACATGTAAACACATTGTTGACCGTTTCGACTTACAGTGGTATTTTACGAAGCCTCTATTAAGGAAATATAAATGTATCCTTGCGAAATATAGATTGCAGGCACATAATCTTCAAATAGAGACAGGTAGGTACAGAGCTGTACCTCGAAGCCAGAGATTGTGTACTTTATATAATCTTGGAGATGTAGAGGACGAGTTTCATTTTATTCTTATTTGTCCTGTATTTTTAGAATTAAGAGTATCGTATATCAAGCCATATTATAATATTCAACCTTCTGTGTTTAAGTAAATTGAATTACTTTCTGCCAGAAATTTAAAACTCATTAGAAATCTATGGAAGTATTTGACTCAAGCAACTGCTACAAGAAGTCGATTACTATGAAGATGTTTGACCAAAGGCTTGTTATGATATACCAATTTGTCATTGATGTATAGTATATATATATGCAGTTAAGGCCAATCTTTAGGTTAAAAAAAGTGCAATTTAATTGAAACTTGTTATTTTCTTGAAAGCTGATAGATAAGATTTTGTATGATCTGATAAATAAGTATGTTTTTAGTCTTGCTAAGTTCCCTTCGGTACAGACTTTTTTCCTAATTTTTTCACTGGTTAACTTTATAAGTATTAAGTTTGAACGTATGGACTTGATTTTTTGTATGCATGTATGTTCTCCGCCATTGTACTTGATATTTGTAATGCATTGTTCGATATGTATAGTTCTGTATGCCTATAAATTGAAAAAAAATGTATTGATAATTCACATATTGGGCTATGTCTTTGATGGTTTGTGTATACAATGTAATGTTGAAGTTGTTTGAAATTGTACGGCGGCTTGGAGGTAGTGTGTATGCATGGCGGCTTGGAGGTAGTGTGTATGCATGGCGGCTTGGAGGTAGTGTGTATGCATGGCGGCTTGGAGGTAGTGTGTATACATGGCGGCTTGGAGGTAGTGTGTATGGCGGCTTGGAGGTAGTGTGTACGGCGGCTTGGAGGTAGTGTGTACGGCGGCTTGGAGGTAGTGTGTACGGCGGCTTGGAGGTAGTGTGTATGTATGGCGGCTTGGAAGTAGTGTGTACGGCGGCTTGGAGGTAGTGTGTATGTATGGCGGCTTGGAGGTAGTGTGTATACATGGCGGCTTGGAGGTAGTGTGTATGGCGGCTTGGAGGTAGTGTGTATGCATGGCGGCTTGGAGGTAGTGTGTATGGCGGTTTGGAGGTAGTGTGTACGGCGGCTTGGAGGTAGTGTGTATGTATGGCGGCTTGGAAGTAGTAAGTATGGCGGCTTGGAGTTAGTGTGTATGTATGGCGGCTTGGAGGTAGTGTGTACGGCGGCTTGGAGGTAGTGTGTACGGCGGCTTGGAGGTAGTGTGTACAAATTGTATGTATGGCGGCTTGGAAGTAGTGTGTATGGCGGCTTGGAGTTAGTGTGTATGTATGGCGGCTTGGAGGTAGTGTGTACGGCGGCTTGGAGGTAGTGTGTACGGCGGCTTGGAGGTAGTGTGTACAAATTGTATGTATGGCGGCTTGGAAGTAGTGTGTATGGCGGCTTGGAGGTAGTGTGTATACATGGCGGCTTGGAGGTAGTGTGTATGGCGGCTTGGAGGTAGTGTGTACGGCGGCTTGGAGGTAGTGTGTACGGCGGCTTGGAGGTAGTGTGTACGGCGGCTTGGAGGTAGTGTGTACAAATTGTATGTATGGCGGCTTGGAAGTAGTGTGTATGGCGGCTTGGAGGTAGTGTGTATACATGGCGGCTTGGAGGTAGTGTGTATGACGGCTTGGAGGTAGTGTGTACGGCGGCTTGGAGGTAGTGTGTACGGCGGCTTGGAGGTAGTGTGTACGGCGGCTTGGAGGTAGTGTTTATACATGGCGGCTTGGAGGTAGTGTGTATGGCGGCTTGGAGGTAGTGTGTATACATGGCGGCTTGGAGGTAGTGTGTATGGCGGCTTGGAGGTAGTGTGTACGGCGGCTTGGAGGTAGTGTGTATGGCGGCTTGGAGGTAGTGTGTATACATGGCGGCTTGGAGGTAGTATGTATGGCGGCTTGGAGGTAGTGTGTACGGTGGCTTGGAGGTAGTGTGTACGGCGGCTTGGAGGTAGTGTGTATGGCGACTTGGAGGTAGTGTGTATACATGGCGGCTTGGAGGTAGTGTGTATGGCGGCTTGGAGGTAGTGTGTATACATGGCGGCTTGGAGGTAGTATGTATGGCGGCTTGGAGGTAGTGTGTACGGTGGCTTGGAGGTAGTGTGTACGGCGGCTTGGAGGTAGTGTGTATGGCGACTTGGAGGTAGTGTGTATACATGGCGGCTTGGAGGTAGTGTGTATGGCGGCTTGGAGGTAGTGTGTACGGCGGCTTGGAGGTAGTGTGTATGGCGACTTGGAGGTAGTGTGTATACATGGCGGCTTGGAGGTAGTGTGTATGGCGGCTTGGAGGTAGTGTGTACGGCGGCTTGGATGTAGTGTTCATGGCGGCTTGATGTTTCCCCATATCAAATATGTACGGCGTCTTGATAATGAATTTTCATTGATACATTAATTTAACAACTTCAACATTACATTGTTTAATCAATTTCATATGAATAGCAAAGAGCAAAATATTAAAGAATTGATATTATGGCGAATTTACACAAATTGTGACTAATATGATACTTGTGCAAAATTTATTGTATGTATCTTGTTTTTTTATGACGACACAAGAGACTATATGATTCCTTCTGCAATTCTGGCTGTTCCGGTATTTTAACTTGATGACGTTAATACTATGATAAGAGGCAAAAACCGCATCATTAGCTGCAGTTAAAAAATCTGGATGAATTTAAATATAAGCATCGAACTGTTACCAAGTGGTAGCAGACATTTGATATGAGTACAATTTGGATGACCGACAAATATCATTGTAATATGACTTGAGTGTTTGCTTTATTCTCATTGGCCCACTTCATGTTTTCCTCTCCAGCACCTGTTTGTGAGTAGACCTGTTCGAGCTAAAAATAACTCGACTGGGAAATTCCCTTCACATTGCCGACCGGTTCGTGCTATTTTTAGCACGAACAGGTCTGCAATCTTTGCTTCCCTGTTGTCCAATCGCGCAACGCGTTAGTTTTGACAACAGCCAATCAGAATGCTTGATACAAGCGATCGTTTGGAATCACTTTGTTTACAATATGGCAGACGGTCAACCCACAGAACGCTTTGCTACAATAAACGAAGAAGAACTTAATGATCTATTGAAGAAAAAAGATGCAAAGAACACACGCAAGAACACTGCTGGCGCTGCAAAATTTTTTAGGCAATATTTGGGTGCCAAAGATAAGTCATACGACTTCGAACATTATAGTAAACATGATTTGGACAGGAGCCTTGGGAAGTTCTACGCTGAAGAGCGACATTTGTTTTATTTGGTCATATATTACAAAGCAGTTATTGCATTTTGTTTTCGGTGTACACGAGACTATACGGACCTGGGCAAGAGTTTGTTCACCTCGGCTTTCGGCCTCGATGAACAAACTCTTGCCCAGGTCCGTATAGTCTCGTGTACACCTCAACAAAATGCAATAATTGTATAATTTCGCCCGTTAGACATTCTATTTATAGATAAAGCCAACTCGTCCTATTATATTCGTTGGGTAGTTCTGTCGTATAGCATGGTACGCACGTCTAAAATGTAGAATAGGATCATTTTCAGTAATTTACTCCTATCTCCTGTTCTGATTCTAAAACAACGGGACCATGAAGATATCATCTTGCTCGTCGTGTGAGTAAGTCAGCCTCATTCGAAGGATATCACAGCTTAGTCGTACAAAATGTGTAGGCTGGAACTACACGAAGTCTTATCGACATTCTCACAGCTACCGACAGGAAACATCACGTACATTTTTTGTAGGTCCTACTTCGAACGTAAACCGAAAACATGCAAAATTGAAAGATCCTGGCCATGAAGATTCATTAATAATTTGATATTGTTTGAAACAAGCTTTTTCATTGGTTTAAAAAATTATGTTATCAGCCCAAAACGTAAAAATTGACGTCGTCGTTTATCACGTCGCTTTTGATTTGCTGATGCAGAAGCGTATTAATTTGTAAGAGAAAAGAGTCCATCAATAAAGTGAATTTTCGCAGGGTATAGATTAAATTATAAGGATTAAGTTGAATTTATTTTTTTATGTTATGGGGTTATAACACAAAAAACCGGTTTGTACTCTCATCATAAACCGCTTCGTTAAGTTAATCCTTAGATAAATTAATAAAATCATTAACATTTATCTGGGAAGAAAATATATATGGGGTTCAGTACATTTTTGTTTCAAGTCAAATCAATATGCAGTACAAGACAGCCCCATTAGCCGTACATCCTTTTTTCAACATTCTTCAAGTCGCCGTACACTTTCAAAAAAACTGTTCTTTGCGATTTTGACGTCAGTTCGAAATGACACCAGGAAGAATGTACAATCTTGTTTAAATGTGATAATACTGGAACAGTAACGACAAAATACGCAAGGATCTAACTGAAAATGAATGTTTAAGCGGGGTTCGAAGTTGACAGACCCAACCACGTTTTACCGGTACTAGCCCGATGGCATGTTTTTTGAGATTATATGGAAGATATGCGCCTATATCGGTGTCGCTCCCATACAGTGATACCGATATATCGTATCGACAACTATTGAAAGAATTAATGATAGTTATTGTCACATTAAAAAAGAAACACATATATTGATTGGGGCACCAGAGGGGATACTCCAGACATGCCAAGCTTTTATAAAAAGACTATAAGAAAACTTTATGATTGCAGACGCATTTTATGATATGTTTGAAGCGTGTATAATATTCCGTAATACAGTTATGAAGTTATGTAACTCCAAGTAAATAATCATACTGGTTTTATAATCATATATATATATGTAAACCTGGTAAATACTTGCTGTAATATAACGCTCGACAACAGAGACCATTTTAGCTCATCGTTTGAGCGTAAGATTATGCTACTAGCCAGAGGTTCCGGGTTCGACTCATAGAAAAGTCCTTGATATTTTGTTCTAGTAATTGCTAGTTTTTTTTTTCAGTATAAAAATTATCAAACTTTCATGTCTCCGATAACTGTGAAATACTGTTTCAAAAATATTTTAAAGTCATTTCTTAATTACACATTTATTTCAGTTGTTAGATCACACAATTCAATTAAGATAAGTTTAGGATCATAGCTATTCAGTTTATGAACATACACATATTATCATTTGTGAATTAGAAACTTTAATAAAAATTAGTAAATTATCGGTACAGTCTTTTTATCATAGGGAAGTTGAAGTGGAATTCTTCATCATGTAGAGGATGAACACACTTGGAAAGTTCCATACACAGACTCCGATGTCACAAGTTGATCCCAAGGTCCTCTAACCACCTGTGATATTGAACAGAAGTACTTGGAGAAGGGAACTGAAGCACATGTGGCACTACGAAAATTGTTCCTATACATTATGTATAAACCATCTTTGAACAAAATTCCATATTACCTGAATTTCACATTTGTGTTACTATTCTAAATGAAAGAAGATATATAGGCTTTCATAGGTCTAATCAATAAGACCCCGAAACCGGGGGACAACAATTCCGTAAATTTGCTCGTTAACTTGTAATAAAGAGATGCATGCTTGAATCCAATATATTGTCCAAGTTAGTCCGGATAGCTATCCTAGATTTTCAACACAGCACACATGGAGACATCGCGGCGACCACCAGTATCTAGTCCACCAAACTGCTATATATACTGTCTGTAGGCAGCATGTGGGTTTGTCTGGGTCCCAGTCCTGTTCCTGACAATCCCCCTTATCTGTTGTACTCCACGTCCTCTACTTCGGCCATATTGATCTGTTTCCCATCTCTGTCCCCTTTAACCTCTTCCACTGATCATGATTGGACGCCTATTTGTTAAAGATGATGCTGGTGATAGCAATTGCGAAGTTGTTTAAAAGATAATAACATATGTTACCCCTGTGACTTTGTAAGAGTGTCAATGAACGACATCCCTTGATATCAGCATCACATTTCTGCCTTTGATCTTGAAATTTGATCAAGGTAGTTCATTTCAACAAACTCGGTAGCTCCTCATACAGATATGCTAAAAGACAAACACCAATACTCCAGGCCTTTTGGTTATTATGAAGAAGTTGCTTGAAGATTTAAAAAAAATGTGACCCCGGTGACCTTGAAAGTGGGTCAAAGTCAATTATTCGAACAAACTTTGAAGCCCATCAATCTAGTATGAAACGGTTCAAATTCGGTACCCTGGGTCTTTATGTTTTTGACAAGAAGTTTCTTGAAAGATTTAAAAAAACAACATCTAATCCCCGTGACCTTGACCATGAGTCAAAGGACATTTATTTGAACAAATTTAGTAGCCCTTCATTCAAGCATGCTACAGGCCAAATATCAGTACCCGGGGTCTTTTGGTTATTGAAAAGTGTCGTTTGAAAGAAAGAAATGGCGCACCACGACGGACGGTGCACGATGGCTATAGTTCATACTGACCCTTCAGGTCAGATGACCTTAAAATACTCATAATCATTCACATAAACTGTCAAATTATAGAGCCCGTCTGTTCTGCTATCATAAGTCCGTGCTTCCAAATTGAAGAACTTAAAAGTTTTGAGGTTAATACGTTACAACTGAGAATCTAGTTAATATACTATGCAAGTACTGGCTGAAAAAGATCTCGGAGCAAATCCGCAAAGACTGCTGGAAAGATTAAATGGTAAGTGCTAGCCCAAAATAGTAGGTTGGTGTGGGTATCTCTACGCTTCTACTTCCAGGTCATAGGGGTGCAGAGGAATCGGGGTAACCTGTGTGGGTTTTTCCACGCTAATCTCCCTGTGCACTTTGTACCACCATGGCACAAATCACACTAGGCTTACTGTTTATTCTTGTCCTAGTCAACAACGTACTTAACATCAAAGATCACCAAGACAACCAAACTCAACCAAATAATTTTCAAATTTCGACGATGTTACCCATTACATTGCGAGAAAAAAATACACGACAACTCGCTATTATTCCTAATAATAATGCTATCTGGAGATGTAGAGTTGAACCCAGGACCAAGAACAGCCCAGGCAAGCACATACCCATGTGGCATGTGTGAAGAACCAGTAACCTGGAACTGCAAAGGGATATGTTGTGACAACTGTGACATCTGGCATCACAACTCCTGTGTTGAACTCTGCTCCCAAGATTACAGATTACTGGAAAAGTCAAATGTACAGTGGCTATGCTGCAAGTGTGACAACATAAATTGCAGCACCTTCACATTCCGGAGCTATGAATTTGGAACATCCAACTACTACCACCCAATAGAAGACGAAAACATCACACTCGAATCACTACCATCAGTATTTAGCCCCCTAAAAACAAGTAGCCCAGGTCATGATACCAGCATGTCAAGGAGGGGACACACATCTTCAAACTCCACCAGACCCTCTAATAAAAAAGTAACACCTCCAGTAGAACGGAACCCTTCAAACACCCACCAAAACAAAACATCAGAACCATGACGGTAAACTGCAGAAGCGTACTCGATAAAAAATCAGAACTAGCAAGATCACATCAAATCCAGTGAAGTCTTCCCAGATAACTACAACTCCTATAGAAACGACAGAGGAACGCTCGGAGGAGGGGTTTTCACGCCGGTAAAAAAAACCTAATATCAACTGAATGCCCTGAATTAACAACAGACTGTGAAATACTCTGGACAAAATTAAAAATTGAAAACCAAAAACAGATGATGATTGGAACATACTATATGACTCATAGGAATAAAAAAGACATGAATGAACTAGAAACATCTCTCCAAAAACTCAACTCAACAGGAAATCGTAACAAACATACCATATTGGCAGAATATTTCAACTGTCCAAACATAGATTGAGGATCAGAACAGACAACACCAACTGCAGTAGACAAAGAAGTCCACCAATCCCTTCTGGATATAACAAACAAAAGCAATCTACAACAAATCCATGACAAACCAACAAGAGAAAACAATCTACTGGACCTGGTATTTACGAACAACCCATCGTTAGTAAAATCATCAGTCAACATCCCAGGAATTTCGGACCATGACATCATAATCACCGACATTGATACTAAGCCACAAAGAATTAAAAAAAAACCAAGGAAGGTGTACAAGTACAAAAAAAGCAAACTGGGAAAACATTAGCACAGGCATCAAAAAACTAGAACAGAACATCAAGGCAAAATATGATCTAGGAAAACCTGTCGAAGAATTATGGGAAACATTCAGGGATGGACTCAAAAACACAATGGACAAGAACATCCCAACAAAATTACACCGAGCAAATAGAGGGCTACCGTGGCTAAACACCGGAATAAAGAGAATGTTAAAAAAGAAAGCCAGACTGTACAAACATGCAAAGTCTATAGGAAACTGGTCTAATTACAAACACCATCAAAAGTAATGCAAACGCCAGATCAGGAAAGCAGAATGGACATTCATAAATTCATTAATCAACAAAGGGCTTGAAGAAAACAACACAAAACCATTTTGGAAGTATATCAAATCGAAACGCCAGGATAACATTCGAGTATCACCGCTAAAAAATCAAGGACATCTCTATAGTGACGGGAAAGAAAAGGCCAACATCTTGCTAGAACAATTCAGATCAGTCTTCACAAAACATTCGGACAAGGGAACAGAACCCCCAAAAACTAGTATCAATATAGAAGAAGACATTGGGCAAATTGAAATCACTGAAGAGGGACTAAAAAAGTTACTAAAAAGTATTGATACTACTAAATGATCTGGACCGGACAACATCCCAAACCATATACTTAAGAACTGTGCAGAAGAAATAGCCCCCTGCCTCAAATATGTTTACCAAAGATCACTGGACACGGGAGAGTTACCATCTGATTGGGTCAATGCCAATGTATCGGATATCTACAAGAAATGGGACCGTCACCTGGCTGAAAATTACAGACCAGTATCCCTCACATCCGTGAGCTGTAAAATTTTGGAACATATTATATGCCGACACGTGATGAACCATCTAGAAAAACATAAAATCCTGACCAACCTAAATCACGGCTTTAGATCTGGCTATTCTTGTGAAACGCAGCTCATCATGACACTCCATGATCTTCTGACATCATTTGACAAAAAAAAAAAAAATTGATATGGCAATTTTAGACTTTTCCAAAGCTTTGATACCGTGCCGCACAAAGAACTACTCCATAAACTCCACCAATATGGAATCAGAAACAACATCCACAATTGGATTACATCATTCCTAACAAAGCGGAAAATGAAAGTCGTGCTAGGGGGAGAGCATTCTAAAGAAACAAACGTCATATCCGGTGTTCCCCAAGGGACAGTTCTAGGACCACTGCTGTTCCTTTGTCATATAAATGACCTTCCAGACTGTGTGAAGTCCCAGGTGAGACTATTCGCGGACGACTGTCTCTTATACAGAACCATCAACAAAGAAGCCGACCATCAAATACTACAGCAAGACCTTAAAGAACTGGAAAATTGGGCAAAGAAATGGGGTATGCGTTTCAATCCAACAAAATGCTATGTAATGAGTATCAGAAGCAAATCGACCCGCTTCTATGAACTAGGAAACACCATACTTAAATCAGTTACTTCAAACCCCTACCTAGGAATTACCATCCAGGACGACCTTAAATAGGGCACGCATATCGCAAACACAACCAAAAAAGCCAGATCAACACTAGGATTTCTCAAAAGAAATCTAAGATACTGCCCAAGAGAATGCAAACGAACAGCATACATTTCACTCGTCCGATCAATCCTGGACTATGGCTCAGTTGTATGGGACCCCCACACCAAACTGAACATTGACAAGTTAGAAAGAATACAGAAACAATCCGCTCGCTTTATCACTGGAAATACAAAGACCGGGAACAAGGAACCATCACACGAATGTTGACGGACCTAAAACTGAACCCACTGCAAATTCGTAGGAAACATCAGAGGCTGCTGTTTATGTACAAAGTGGTTGAGGGACTAATACCGGCCCTTCCCCCCAAAAATTATCTTATTCAAAATAAACCTAAAAGAAACATTCGGCCTAGAACATTAGAAAACTATGAGCACAAAAACGTTGTAAACAAACTATCAACCAACAATACTAGGTCTTTTAAAGTTACACTGGGACATTCGGAACAATACCAAAATTCATTCTTCCCAAAGACAATTCAGGATTGGAACCACCTAGGGGAAGAACTAGTGCGCGCAGAAAGTGTCAAGGGATTTAAGACCCGTCTGGACACTTCCCACTGGGATTGAGACCACCAGTGCCACTCACCCGTCACACTCGACGCCAGAAATTGGTTGCTAGTGACGTAAAGATACAGATACAGATATACAGTGTAGGCCTAATGTTACATAACAAAAGTATAAAAGTCATGGAAGTTGGCACGATATTAATCAGGCCAAATTGTTAATCTAAACTTGTTTCGATTAGGAAACCAACATTCACCCAGGATACATGGACAGTATAACTATTTTCTCTAGCTACGAAAAATTCTCTCTCTTCCCCGCCGAGGCCTCATCGTGGAACGTCAATATTTGTAATAAATTCATATGGATAGATTTCAGCATGTGCTGTACGCTTTATTCGCAACAGTGATCCATATAACGAAATTATAGACTTAAGAGATTCACCTGGCTACAGGATCATGAAACAGTCTTAAGTCTAAATTTGTCTTAAGTTTTGACTTAGCCAATCACGATTAACGTTACAAAATGTAACGTCATACGCGATTGGCTTAGCACAAACTTAAGTCTAAGATTAATTGTTTCATGATCTCGAGGTTCCGAAAGAACATGTGATGTACTCGGCTGTCTCCGATCAAAACTTTGTGTGTTGACCAGCGGAAGTTTGAACATGTCAAACTTTCACATTTTTGCATATCAAATGCTGTAATAATGTAAAAAGTATAATTTTAATTACTACATGTACAACACTTGCCAGAAAGCAAATACTTTAAGTACCTTTAACTGCTCACATTTCACGGCTTCAGTTTCTTGCATTGTCCCGTTGAGTCAAAACTGTTACTAGCATATTAATCAAAGAAACCATTGAATTGGTGATGTAGGTTTGAAGTTAAAAGACAACACATATAACACATGATAGTTTTTTATCTTTAATTTGTTAAACAAATCTGGAATAATTAGTACAAAATATAAATATATGTCAACCCTATTGTAAAAACACAATAATCAGATACCTCCATTTAACATTACGTATATATATTTAAGGTAGATGATAAGTATTATGCGTTGACTATTGCACCGCGTGCATTCAATATGTCATTATAGGCAAAAGGGCTATAACTACAATTCGTTGAAACATTCTCAAACTTTTATACATTTGATAGCATAAGTACAATAGCATAACGACATGCCTTACAGGCTTAATTCCTAGTACATCATTCCAAAAATCAGCTCACATATATCGTTATTAAAAATAGAAAACTACTCGCGAGTTTATATTTCCAATAAGTGTAAATTGTCCACAGATCACATATAGAGTCGCGTTATATGTGTCGCGCATTAGATATGTCTCTGATGTAACACAGAAAGTCGCGTTAGATATGTCGCTGATATGACACTGAGTCGCGTTATATATGTCGCGCATTAGATATGTCGCTGATGTGTCACAACGAGAGTCGCGTTATATATGTCGTGCGTTAGATATGTCGCTTATGTGACACAGAGAGTCGCGTTATATATGTCGCTGATGTGACACAGAGAGTCGCGTTATATATGTCGCTGATGTGACACAGAGAGTCGCGTTAGATATGTCGCTGATGTGACACAGAGAGTCGCGTTATATATGTCGCGCATAAGATATGTCTCTAATGTGACACAGAGTCGCGTTAGATATGTCGCTGATGTGACACTGAGTCGCGTTATATATGTCGCGCATTAGCTATGTCGCTGACGTGACACAGAGAGTCGCGTTAGATATGTCGCTGATGTGTCACAACGAGTCGCGTTATATATGTCGCGCGTTAGATATGTCGCTTATGTGACACAGAGAGTCGCGTTAGATATGTCGCTGATGGGACACAGAGAGTCGCGTTATATATGTCGCACGTTAGATATGTCGCTGATGTGACACAGAGAGTCGCGTTAGGTATGTCGCTGATGTGACACAGAGAGTCGCGTTATAAGTCGCGCTTTAGATATTTCGTTGATGTGACACAGAGTCGCGCTATAAATGTCGCGCATTAGAAATGTCTCTGATGTAACAATGAGAGTCGCGTTATATATGTCGCTGATGTGACACAGAGAGTCGCGTTATATATGTCGCTGATGTAAAACCAAAATTTTAGTGGATAGCTGACTGTGTCCAACAACATCATCTAGCTCGATTAAGTTAAAAATAAACACAACAATAACAATGGCGTCATATCCGTTAACACGTAAACATAACAATGACGTCATATCCGTTAACACATAAACATAACAATGGCGTCATATCCGTAAACGTGGTAACATAACAATAAATACATTCTTTATGTTTGGAACCATTAAGGAATAGGACATTATTATTTAACATATGTCTGACCCCATCACTGCCTGTTGATACACACTGTTATGGCGTGGATCTAAGGATGTGCTTTGTCCGTCGTGCAACAAATCTCGGCGTAATTTATTGTGCTAAAATGAATTAGCATTAAACGTGATTGCATGATTTTAAAGATGAGATGAAGTACTTGATGAAAATAAAAGACCTGTAAAAACTCTTCAATCTAGATTTTGAAATTTGCTAGGAATCAATGACGCCATATCTGATACATGTAACAACTAAACATCTCAATGCTGAGCGTTAGACCCATTTATTTCTGACATAACATACGATGTCACATAACATAGTAATAATGAAGTCATAGGTAAATTGTAAATAACAGAACATGTACAACACATAAGATAACCAAACCGTTAACCAAATACCATCCATGGTAACATTCATTTTCATATACAAGAACTTCAGTATTAAATTGGTTTAACACATCATTATTAAGATTTAAAGAGAGCACGGATTTTGAATATTCGGAAACGATAAATGTTATACATGGGACGACAAAATCTTTCTGAAGAAACTGTCTGCTTCCTCCCTCTTCCTTGTCCAAATGACACATTCTTTCCCTCCATATTTTGGTACATATACAAAACACGAATAATGTTGAACTGGATTTTGTAAGAATAAACTATGTCATATTTCACTTGGAAATATCCCACACGACCGATATCACAGACCGTTATTTTTACAAGCTACTACACGTAGGTATAATTTAATATATTGCAAACAACTTTTACGCAAAAATAGTCTTGCAAAAATAACCAATTTCTCTTTTAATAACACAGAGAAAACAGAAATATTTGCATAAAGATAAACAGTTGCATAAGAAAACATTCGTTTGATCAAAGCTCAGTCAATGTTCACGAGTGTAGTGTATATTGTTACCATGGAAACTTCCCACGACGTACACCAATACAATGCTTCTTGTTATCACACTTTATATATCAATGGCAGACAAAATAACTTATTTATATACCGTAACCCGTGTGCAAACATGCCCTGGTTAGTTTATTACAGACATGACTCATATTTTGGAGACATTTTTGATGACGTAGTAAGTAAATTGACACAATATATATAATGCACGTGTCGGGGTATACGTTTTTGAGAAAATGATAACATAAAAAATAATATACGCAACATAAAAAATAATACACACAACATAAAAAATAATACACACAACATAAAAAATCATACACAACATAAAAAATCATACACAACATAAAAAAATACACACAGCATTAAAAATAGTAGCATCAAAAATGAAATCGCAGATACAGAAGATCGCACGCCTTTGTGTTTTGGTTTTGATCATCTTGACGTAAACTAGCACAATTCTCCTCCACCAACAAACTTATGATATGCATAAATGTAAATTTCTTATACCTAAAATATATTACATTCTAAAATAAAGTATCGTTTAACGAATACTTTTGCATATTTGTTTTTCTCGTGGCAATAAAATGATCAATATAGATACAAACAACATAAAACGCAATATATCATATTATACGTAAAGTGAGTGACATAATTAATCAAAGTACTGAAAGTACTGGAAGCTAAGGCGAAAAAACAGTATTAATATGATGTTTTGGATGGAGTACACAGTATACATATGTAATAGAAATTAAATGGTATTCAAGATTAGCAAAAGTTGACTTTTCATCGACCACAATGGAAAAGTAGAGAGTTGTCGATAAAAGTCAGCATGGTCGGTCAAAACTCACTGTTCATTGAAAGGCAGCGCTCCCAAAGAAATTAAAAGAGTTTTTTAGTTGCCAGTTTCACGGCATTATAAATCAAACAATCAGAAATTACCAAAAGAGAATATGATAGTTCACATAACAAATTCATTTGTGCAGCTAGTCAATGTAAGGTTTGTATGAATCTGCATGTTGGTGATACAGGGCTCACCCCGATAACATTGAACCTTAAAAAAAACCAAGAGATCCCAGCGGGATCTTGGTGCCCGTCATCAATGATTTTTTATTCATTTTTAGATAGATGGATCTAAATTATGCTTAACGATCGTATATATCGAAGAGCTCCCACCGATGGAGTGAAATCGCTAAGTAATGTGTCCGTGTCGCTTTTTATTTTTACATATATATATAGTTTTGGGGTGTGAATCTTAGCCGTTTAAAAGTTATGACTAAAGAGTCAAGTCTGCAAGGGTGTTGCAGACCATGGGTAACAGTTCAAATCTAAAATCATATTGGAGACCTTCTCTTTATGCTCAGCAATTGTATATATAACAAGGCATCAAGGGGAACCTACAAATGAAATTAGAGAAAGATCCATCCAGTAGTCAGAAATAACAAACTATTACTCTCGACAAATCGGAAATGACCACCTGGCGACCATATTGTTTATTCAGGTTTGTTCGTAAATGAAATATGCAAAACTAAGCATCAATGGGAACCAACAAATGAAATTTGAGAATGATCCATCCAGTACTTCTCAAGAAATAGTGATACAAACTTTTACTCACAAATACAAGATGGCCATATTGTTTATCGTATTTCTCCAAAAATGGAATATGCAAAACAAGGCAGCAAGGGGAACCAACAAATGAAATTTGAGAATGATCCATCCAGTACTTTCCCAAAAATAGCGATAACAAAAAAAGTTTAAGGACGGACGACGGACGCAGCATGATTTGATAAGCCCACCATCTGATGATGGTGGGCTAAAAAAGCCAAGTGTGATTTTCAGTAGCCACTTAATTTTATCAGTAGTGTTCTTTTCACAGCCACCAGTCAACCCCGGCTCGTCATTCCTCCAAATGCTATCAAGTCTGAATTGCAACATTCAACAGCAAATAGTTATATTTTTTCATAATCATTATTTTTAATTAAGATGTATAATGACCAAGTTTTAGAATTAATATTTTCAGATGAATGGCTGTTACTTTCAAGAAACAAACAACATATATCAATACATGAGGAACAATACACTTTATTTTCAAATTCAGCAATAAATACCATCAATACAACAATTATACTAACCGTAAAAATTATAACTTTCTTTCCAGGTAAAAATCTGTCAATTTCTCAAGATCATCTCAAGAATGTAGGTCACTTTCATTATCTGTTAATTTGTTCAAGTATGAATTTGGGACATTATTTAACACTTTCCAGGATTGAAAGTATAGTAGAATTTTATATCATAAAGTTTGTTGAAAGATTTATACACCGTTTTGGATTTTTTAAACTGTCCATTTAGCATTTCTTTATTACATTTTGTTGCAGCTCTCTTTCTTAATGTAGTTCCATGGCTGGTTGTTGATTTTTTAAACTGCCCATTTAGCGTTTCTGTATACATTTTGTTGTCGCTCCTTCTCAATGTAGTTCCATGGCTGGTGTCACCTGTAAATTAAATGATTTGGATTTAATATCATGTAGATTTACTGGTTAGTAATATAACGATGGTTTACATCATGCGACATAACTGTCACACAATCTTGGTTGATGTAATTTCCTTATTGACTTTAAAACAAGAAATTAAACATTTCAAAAACTAAAAACTTCTTCAGCATTAGGCTACATGATTTGGTTACAAACTTTATAACTCTCTAGCTCTAGCTTGTGATAGTGCTGACAGACTTCAGTGGACAGACAACGAGGAAATTATAGTCCCCACACGTTTCACAAACAATGTGAGTGAGCAATCTTACATAAAAACAGTGGGATTTGTCCTATCCTAAAGTGCAAGAAACATGTAATTTTTAAATTGACATATTTTGTGTATGATAACTTTTTATATTGTGCTTGGTGCCAAAATACACATGAAACAAAACAGTATATTTCCATCTTGATGTATTTGAAATGAAAGAGACCGTACTTCTTACAAATATAGTAAAATCAAATTGATGTGAAAGGAAACATCATAAGAAAGAGTCTAATTTACATTGCAATAATTGTTTTTGTGATCAGTACAAAGCTTTTAACACAAACAGGTAAGGATATAATGGGACTTAGCATTTGGTCATGCAAAAATCATTATTTTACAAATTGACAGGTTCACACAAACCTCCCCCTCAGTCTAAGGGGTGGGTACAAAATAATGCTTACAGAATTTAGTTCCAATCCCCACCCTTAAACATATACCATTGATAATCAAATTATACCCAAATTACACAATTGTCCGATATCATGTGATGTATCTTTGTTAGAAAGCATTTGAGTATCTTGATATAGGATTCATATTTAATTGAATTGAACTAGTGAGACCACATTTCAATATTCCTTGCAAACATAAAGACATCAATCTCAATGAAAAAAAGTGCACAGAGCAACATATGTAGCTAAAATCTGGCTTTCATGATCTGTCAGGCTTTCATGATCTGTCATATATGGAATATGAATATGTACCAATAAGTTGGTGATAATGAAGGCATATTTGGGTCCATTCTCTGGGGAAAATGTCAATAAAGATGTGTTTGCACTCCATTTCGGTGACGAAAGTCGTGGCGTGAATTGCGTAATTTTTAAAAATGAATTTAAAATATTTCTGGATAAAATACGTCCTCGACATTTTGCATATACCCCAATGTAATGATAAAGAATGCATATTTAGGTCCATTCTCTTAAAATAATACCCTTTTCAAATTTCAAGCCAATTGTCCTACTTTTCGGTAATTCAATTATTGAAGTCCATTCCGGTAAGTACCCCAACCTAGCTGCGATAACGTAGCTCTTCACGACGAGACGATTTTTATATATTCGCCGGGGCAGAGCCATAGGAGGCCGGGTATCAATATTAGTACTAACTCCAACCGGGCTTAATCCCAATCTTTATTAAATTCATTCCCGTACTTGGTGTTAATTGACACCCTCGTTCTTCCCAATCTTTATTGAAATTTCATGCACACGTTCTCGCATCTTCATCATATAAACGAATACTTAAACAATCAATTATGGCAATTATTTAATTTACTCGATCTGTATATTGACGTTACGGGCTGTTGATTCAACATCAAAACAAATAATGAAAACCACTGTTTTGTCAAAATGCAAGGCAAAGAATCATAACAATGGACAAACAATGATTGATGAAACATTCTAGAAACGCATACTTACACTTGTTATTGCCGATGTTATTAACTAGACAAGATGATAATGGATATGTTGGTGGCTTTCGAGGAACCAGCAATCGATCAGTAATGGCGATGAATGTAAACATCCGGTTGCATCATGGGTATTATTAGAAGTCGGAGATTCACGAAATTCACCGAATGTTTGAATAAAGTTTTCAACTGCCTATTTCATAAAAAGACATTAAAAAGCTACTTCGCAAATTAGTTTTATAATTCGACAAAAATTACGTAAGGGTCTTTCATTTCTCATTATCCAATACGTGAATTTTATATTGGCACCTCAACCGGAAGTTGCGCGACTGGTATGCAAGTTAGCATGGATACAACGATTTTTTGGTTTTGTAGATAAACGGTACACATTAAAATAAACTAACATGGAAAGGAAGGTTTATGATAGATAGGTTTAGCTCACACAACGGATTAATGTGTGCACCTAGTTGTTGTCAGGTTTGTATGGATTACGATATTATAATAGATTTCATGTCAGATTAAAGCCAATAACGTCCGCCAGAGGTCATCGTAGGCGGAAAGGAAAAAAATGTTTCCGGTTTCTGACTGGCGACAATACGCTGTAGGCGTATACGCCTTAGCGTAAAAATAGATCGTATCGTTTAAACACAAGACTACATACACGTATAATCTAAACTAATAGCTAAAGATATTTTGAGAAACCTACTAACATCGTAAGTAAACATTTAAGTAACGTCTCAGTGACATAGATGTGTAGGTGTTGGACTGATCTGCCTCCTGTTGTATATACATACAATGCCATGCTGACAGTCAGTCTCCAGCAGGAACCAAACATCTCTCAAATAAAACAAATAACGTTGGCAAAATCTCCATATCAACACAGCGCACATAAACACTAGTTCTTCTGGAAAAAGACATTATTATAATAGACCAGTATGTGATTTGGTTATTGGTAAATCGAAGTGACAAGATAAATACATTGTATTTTGTTTTGTTATCTTGAAGAAATTGGGCAACCAAACAGAAGACGCAAAAGAGAAGGAGAAGTATATATATAATTGTTGTTACAGTCTAACTCTCATGGTTATATTTCTTTGGTTTTGTGACGTCATAGTGAAAAATGATATGTTTTATTCAATTTATTGTATACTTAGTCATAAATCACAGAAAAATATATAATTTTACAAGAATGAACAGATCCAATGTTTTAATGTATTGAATTACATTCATTTCTTCATTAAATGCAACAAATTTGAAAAATAACCACTTATTTAAATTATTTAAGTGTCTGAAGTCTATAGAAGTTTAATATATTTGTCATATTAACAAAAATATTTAACACTAACGTCATTTTCCAAACGTTTTTCTATCATGTCACCAATCATCAAGAATAGACAAATTACCACTAAAATAGACTACTACTGTTGAGCGAGAATTGTTTATTCCCTCTGCCATCATTCTTTCTTTATCTGATAGGTATTCTAACTCTTTCAATCTCGCTGCTAAGGAATTCAAATCTTTCTCTCTCATACCTTGATTTCTTCGTCTTTCAGACGGTTTTATTTTCGTTTCGCTTGTAACACAGCAGCAAGGTCAAAACCCGAGAGACCCGAATGGTTTGATGATACTTAATATCCAGAGGTGTTCCGTGAAGAGGGTCAATACGGGTTTTGGGGTGCATTACTGAATTAATAATGCATGAGTGACGATTTCGGGTTGGTAGTTTTGGTATATTTATTGTATACTTAGTAATAAACACAGTTGTTTTTGCATATATGCATTATGGCGCCAAAACTACCAACCCGTAACCCGTGATTGGGTTGAGTAGCTATAACGTCACAAGTCGGCGACATCAGACGAAGTTGCTCTTGTTCAGGGTGAGATAAAGTGTGATGGCAAGGATATACGTACACACTCCACATATTACTCCACAAATAACAAAGATGAGGGCTTTCTTGGCATGGTGGCGTGACGTCGCTTCGTCCCCTAGCTGCCACGCATGGTTTGCTTTCACTGAAACAGACACGGTAATCATTCATGATGTCATGGCAAAACAGAAGGCTTAAATTCCTGTGAGATGTATCCCTAAGTATGTATGTGGGGTGTATCCCTAAGCATGTATGTGGGGTGTATCCCTAAACATGTATGTGGGGTGCATCCCTAAGTATGTATGTGGGGTGTATCCCTAAGCATGTATGTGGGATGTATCCCTAAACATGTATGTGGGATGTATCCCTAAGCATGTATGTGGGATGTATCCCTAAACATGTATGTGGGGTGTATCCCTAAGCATGTATGTGGGATGTATCCCTAAACATGTATGTGGGATGTATCCCGAAAACATGTATGTGGGATGTATCCCTAAACATGTATGTGGGATGTATCCCTAAACATGTATGTGGGATGTATCCCTAAACATGTATGTGGGATGTATCCCTAAACATGTATATGGGATGTATCCCTAAACATGTATATGGGATGTATTCCTAAGCATGTATGTGGGATGTATCCCTAAACATGTATGTGGGATGTATCCCTAAGTATTTATGTGGGATGTATCCCTAAACATGTATGTTGGATGTATCCCGAAGCATGTATGTGGGATGTATCCCTAAACATGTATGTGGGATGTATCCCTAAGCATTTATGTGGCGTGTATCCCTAAGTATGTATATGGGGTGTATCCCTAAGTATGTATGTGGCGTGTATCCCTAAGTATGTATGTGGGATGTATCCCTAAGCATGTATGTGGGATGTATCCATAAGCATGTATGTGGGATGTATCCCTAA
This sequence comes from Mimachlamys varia, assembly GCA_947623455.1. Classification (NCBI taxonomy): domain Eukaryota; kingdom Metazoa; phylum Mollusca; class Bivalvia; order Pectinida; family Pectinidae; genus Mimachlamys; species Mimachlamys varia. The sequence continues at coordinate 27,797,791 of OX392534.1, forward strand.
GCATGTATGTGGGATGTATCCGTAAGTATGTATGTGGGATGTATCCCTAAAAATGTATGTGGGATTTATCCCTAAGCATGCATGTGGGGTTGTATCCCTAAACATGTATGTGGGATGTATCCCTAAGCATTTATGTGGCGTGTATCCCTAAGTATGTATGTGGGGTGTATCCCAAAGTATGTATGTGGCGTGTATCCCTAAGTATGTATGTAGGATGTATCCCTAAGCATGTATGTAGGATGTATCCCTAAGCATGTATGTGGGATGTATCCCTAAGTATGTATGTGGGATGTATCCCTAAGCATGTATGTGAGATGTATCCCTAAGCATGTATATGGGATGTATCCCTAAGTATGTATGTGGGATATATCCCTAAGCATGTATGTGGGATGTATCCCTAAGCATGTATGTGGGATGTATCCCAAAGCATGTATGTGGGATGTATCCCTAAGCATGAATGTGGGATGTATCCCTAAGCATGTATGTGGAATGTATCACTAAGCATGTATGTGGGATGTATCCCTAAGTATGTATGTGGGATGTATCCCTAAGTATGTATGTATGATGTATCCCTAAGTGTTTGTGGGATGTATCCCTAAACATGTATGTGGGATGTATCCCTAAGCATGTATGTGGGATGTATCCCTAAACATGTATGTGGGATGTATCCCTAAGCATGTAAGTCAAGTGTATCCCTAAACATGTATGTGGGATGTATCCCTAAGTATTTATGTGGGATGTATCCCTAAACATGTATGTTGGATGTATCCCTAAGCATGTATGTGGGATGTATCCCTAAACATGTATGTGGGATGTATCCCTAAGTATGTATGTGGGATGTATCCCTAAACATGTATGTGGGATTTATCCCTAAGCATGCATGTGGGGTTGTATCCCTAAACATGTATGTGGGATGTATCCCTAAGCATGTATGTGGGATGTATCCCTAAGCATGTATGTGGAATGTATCCCTAAGCATGTATGTGGGATGTATCCCTAAGCATGTATGTGGGATGTATCCCTAAGCATGTATGTGGGATGTATCCCTAAGCATGAATGTGGGATGTATCCCTAAGCATGTATGTGGAATGTATCACTAAGCATGTATGTGGGATGTATCCCTAAGTATGTATGTGGGATGTATCCCTAAGTATGTATGTATGATGTATCCCTAAGTGTTTGTGGGATGTATCCCTAAACATGTATGTGGGATGTATCCCTAAGCATGTATGTGGGATGTATCCCTAAACATGTATGTGGGATGTATCCCTAAGCATGTAAGTCAAGTGTATCCCTAAACATGTATGTGGGATGTATCCCTAAGTATTTATGTGGGATGTATCCCTAAACATGTATGTTGGATGTATCCCTAAGCATGTATGTGGGATGTATCCCTAAACATGTATGTGGGATGTATCCCTAAGTATGTATGTGGGATGTATCCCTAAACATGTATGTGGGATTTATCCCTAAGCATGCATGTGGGGTTGTATCCCTAAACATGTATGTGGGATGTATCCCTAAGCATTTATGTGGCGTGTATCCCTAAGTATGTATGTGGGATGTATCCCTAAGTATGTATGTGGGATGTATCCCTAAGTATGTATGTGGGATGTATCCCTAAGTATGTATGTGGGATGTATCCCTAAGTATGTATGTGGGATGTATACCTAAGTATGTATGTGGGATGTATCCCTAAGCATGTATGTGGGATGTATCCCTAAGTATGTATGTGGGATGTATCCCTAAGCATGTATGTGAGATGTATCCCTAAGCATGTATGTGAGATGTATCCCTAAGCATGAATGTGGGATGTATCCCTAAGCATGTATGTGGGATGTATCCCTAAACATGCATGTGGTATGTATCCCTAAGCATGTATGTGGGATGTATCCCAAAGCATGTATGTGGGATGTATCCCTAAGTATGTATGTGGGATGTATCCCTAAACATGTATGTGGGATGTATCCCGAAGTATATATGTGGGATGTATCCCTAAGAATGCATGTGGCGTGTTTCCCTAGGCATTTATGTGGCGTGAATCCCTAAACATGTATGTGGAATGTATCCCTAAACATGTATGTGGGATGTATCCCTAAGTATGTATGTGGGATGTATCCCTAAGCATGTATAAGGGATGTATCCCTAAGTATGTATGTGGGATGTATCCCTAAGTATTTATGTGGGATGTATCCCTAAACATGTATGTTGGATGTATCCCTAAGCATGTATGTGGGATGTATCCCTAAACATGTATGTGGGATGTATCCCTAAGTATGTATGTGGGATGTATCCCTAAACATGTATGTGGGATTTATCCCTAAGCATGCATGTGGGGTTGTATCCCTAAACATGTATGTGGGATGTATCCCTAAGCATTTATGTGGCGTGTATCCCTAAGTATGTATGTTGGATGTATCCCTAAGTATGTATGTGGGATGTATCCCTAAGTATGTATGTGGGATGTATCCCTAAACATGTATGTGGGATGTATCCCTAAGTATGTATGTGGGATGTATCCCTAAGTATGTATGTGGGATGTATCCCTAAGCATGTATGTGGGATGTATCCCTAAGTATGTATGTAGGATGTATCCCTAAGCATGTATGTGAGATGTATCCCTAAGCATGTATGTGAGATGTATCCCTAAGCATGAATGTGGGATGTATCCCTAAGCATGTATGTGGGATGTATCCCTAAACATGCATGTGGTATGTATCCCTAAGCATGTATGTGGGATGTATCCCAAAGCATGTATGTGGGATGTATCCCTAAGTATGTATGTGGGATGTATCCCTAAACATGTATGTGGGATGTATCCCGAAGTATATATGTGGGATGTATCCCTAAGAATGCATGTGGCGTGTTTCCCTAGGCATTTATGTGGCGTGAATCCCTAAACATGTATGTGGAATGTATCCCTAAACATGTATGTGGGATGTATCCCTAAGTATGTATGTGGGATGTATCCCTAAGTATGTATGTGGGGTGTATCCCTAAGCATGTAAGTGGGGTGTATCCCTAAACATGTATGTGGGGTGCATACCTAAGTATGTATGTGGGGTGTATCCCTAAGCATGTATGTGGGATGTATCCCTAAACATGTATGTGGGATGTATACCTAAGCATGTATGTGGGATGTATCCCTAAGTATGTATGTAGGATGTATCCCTAAGCATGTATGTGAGATGTATCCCTAAGCATGTATGTGAGATGTATCCCTAAGCATGAATGTGGGATGTATCCCTAAGCATGTATGTGGGATGTATCCCTAAACATGCATGTGGTATGTATCCCTAAGAATGTATGTGGGATGTATCCCAAAGCATGTATGTGGGATGTATCCCTAAGTATGTATGTGGGATGTATCCCTAAACATGTATGTGGGATGTATCCCGAAGTATATATGTGGGATGTATCCCTAAGAATGCATGTGGCGTGTTTCCCTAGGCATTTATGTGGCGTGAATCCCTAAACATGTATGTGGAATGTATCCCTAAACATGTATGTGGGATGTATCCCTAAGTATGTATGTGGGATGTATCCCTAAGCATGTATAAGGGATGTATCCCTAAGTATGTATGTGGGATGTATCCCTAAGTATGTATGTGGGATGTATCCCTAAGCATGTATGTGGGATGTATCCCTAAGCATGTATGTGGGATGTATCCCTAAGCATGAATGTGGGATGTATCCCTAAGCATGTATGTGGAATGTATCACTAAGCATGTATGTGGGATGTATCCCTAAGTATGTATGTGGGATGTATCCCTAAGTATGTATGTATGATGTATCCCTAAGTGTTTGTGGGATGTATCCCTAAACATGTATGTGGGATGTATCCCTAAGCATGTATGTGGGATGTATCCCTAAACATGTATGTGGGATGTATCCCTAAGCATGTAAGTCAAGTGTATCCCTAAACATGTATGTGGGATGTATCCCTAAGTATTTATGTGGGATGTATCCCTAAACATGTATGTTGGATGTATCCCTAAGCATGTATGTGGGATGTATCCCTAAACATGTATGTGGGATGTATCCCTAAGTATGTATGTGGGATGTATCCCTAAACATGTATGTGGGATTTATCCCTAAGCATGCATGTGGGGTTGTATCCCTAAACATGTATGTGGGATGTATCCCTAAGCATTTATGTGGCGTGTATCCCTAAGTATGTATGTGGGATGTATCCCTAAGTATGTATGTGGGATGTATCCCTAAGTATGTATGTGGGATGTATCCCTAAGTATGTATGTGGGATGTATCCCTAAGTATGTATGTGGGATGTATACCTAAGTATGTATGTGGGATGTATCCCTAAGCATGTATGTGGGATGTATCCCTAAGTATGTATGTGGGATGTATCCCTAAGCATGTATGTGAGATGTATCCCTAAGCATGTATGTGAGATGTATCCCTAAGCATGAATGTGGGATGTATCCCTAAGCATGTATGTGGGATGTATCCCTAAACATGCATGTGGTATGTATCCCTAAGCATGTATGTGGGATGTATCCCAAAGCATGTATGTGGGATGTATCCCTAAGTATGTATGTGGGATGTATCCCTAAACATGAATGTGGGATGTATCCCGAAGTATATATGTGGGATGTATCCCTAAGAATGCATGTGGCGTGTTTCCCTAGGCATTTATGTGGCGTGAATCCCTAAACATGTATGTGGAATGTATCCCTAAACATGTATGTGGGATGTATCCCTAAGTATGTATGTGGGATGTATCCCTAAGCATGTATAAGGGATGTATCCCTAAGTATGTATGTGGGATGTATCCCTAAGTATTTATGTGGGATGTATCCCTAAACATGTATGTTGGATGTATCCCTAAGCATGTATGTGGGATGTATCCCTAAACATGTATGTGGGATGTATCCCTAAGTATGTATGTGGGATGTATCCCTAAACATGTATGTGGGATTTATCCCTAAGCATGCATGTGGGGTTGTATCCCTAAACATGTATGTGGGATGTATCCCTAAGCATTTATGTGGCGTGTATCCCTAAGTATGTATGTTGGATGTATCCCTAAGTATGTATGTGGGATGTATCCCTAAGTATGTATGTGGGATGTATCCCTAAACATGTATGTGGGATGTATCCCTAAGTATGTATGTGGGATGTATACCTAAGTATGTATGTGGGATGTATCCCTAAGCATGTATGTGGGATGTATCCCTAAGTATGTATGTAGGATGTATCCCTAAGCATGTATGTGAGATGTATCCCTAAGCATGTATGTGAGATGTATCCCTAAGCATGAATGTGGGATGTATCCCTAAGCATGTATGTGGGATGTATCCCTAAACATGCATGTGGTATGTATCCCTAAGCATGTATGTGGGATGTATCCCAAAGCATGTATGTGGGATGTATCCCTAAGTATGTATGTGGGATGTATCCCTAAACATGTATGTGGGATGTATCCCGAAGTATATATGTGGGATGTATCCCTAAGAATGCATGTGGCGTGTTTCCCTAGGCATTTATGTGGCGTGAATCCCTAAACATGTATGTGGAATGTATCCCTAAACATGTATGTGGGATGTATCCCTAAGTATGTATGTGGGATGTATCCCTAAGTATGTATGTGGGGTGTATCCCTAAGCATGTAAGTGGGGTGTATCCCTAAACATGTATGTGGGGTGCATACCTAAGTATGTATGTGGGGTGTATCCCTAAGCATGTATGTGGGATGTATCCCTAAACATGTATGTGGGATGTATACCTAAGCATGTATGTGGGATGTATCCCTAAACATGTATGTGGGGTGTATCCCTAAGCATGTATGTGGGATGTATCCCTAAACATGTATGTGGGATGTATCCCGAAAACATGTAAGTGGGATGTATCCCTAAACATGTATGTGGGATGTATCCCTAAACATGTATGTGGGATGTATCCCTAAACATGTATGTGGGATGTATCCCTAAGCATGTAAGTCAAGTGTATCCCTAAACATGTATGTGGGATGTATCCCTAAGCATGTATGTGGGATGTATCCCTAAACATGTATGTGGGATGTATCCCAAAGTATTTATGTGGGATGTATCCCTAAACATGTATGTTGGATGTATCCCAAAGCATGTATGTGGGATATATCCCTAAACATGTATGTGGGATGTATCCCTAAGCATTTATGTGGCGTGTATCCCTAAGTATGTATATGGGGTGTATCCCTAAGTATGTATGTGGCGTGTATCCCTAAGTATGTATGTGGGATGTATCCCTAAGCATGTATGTGGGATGTATCCCTAAGCATGTATGTGGGATGTATCCCTAAGCATGTATGTGGGATGTATCCCTAAGCATGTATGTGGGATGTATCCCTAAGTATTTATGTGGGATGTATCCCTAAACATGTATGTGGGATTTATCCCTAAGCATGCATGTGGGGTTGTATCCCTAAACATGTATGTGGGATGTATCCCTAAGCATTTATGTGGCGTGTATCCCTAAGTATGTATGTGGGGTGTATCCCTAAGTATGTATGTGGCGTGTATCCCTAAGTATGTATGTGGGATGTATCCCTAAGCATGTATGTAGGATGTATCCCTAAGCATGTATGTGGGATGTATCCCTAAGTATGTATGTGGGATGTATCCCTAAGCATGTATGAGAGATGTATCCCTAAGCATGTATATGGGATGTATCCCTAAGCATGAATGTGGGATGTATCCCTAAACATGTATGTGGGATGTATCCCTAAGCATGTATGTGGGATGTATCCCTAAGCATGTATGTGGGATGTATCCCTAAGCATGTATATGGAATGTATCACTAAGCATGTATGTGGGATGTATCCCTAAGTATGTATGTGGGATGTATCCCTAAGTATGTATGTGTGATGTATCCCTAAGTGTTTGTGGGATGTATCCCTAAACATGTATGTTGGATGTATCCCTAAACATGTATGTGGGATGTATCCCTAAGCATGTAAGTCAAGTGTATCCCTAAACATGTATGTGGGATGTATCCCTAAGTATGTATGTGGGATGTATCCCTAAACATGTATGTGGGATGTATCCCTAAGTATGTATGTGGGATGTATCCCTAAACATGTATGTTGGATGTATCCCTAAGCATGTATGTGGGATGTATCCCTAAACATGTATGTGGGATGTATCCCGAAGCATTTATGTGGCGTGTATCCCTAAGTATGTATGTGGGATGTATCACTAAGTATGTATGTGGGATGTATCCCTAAGCATGTATGTGAGATGTATCCCTAAGCATGTATATGGGATGTATCCCTAAGTATGTATGTGGGATATATCCCTAAGCATGTATGTGGGATGTATCCCTAAGTATGTATGTGGGATGTATCCCTAAGTATGTATGTGGCGTGTATCCCTTAGTATGTATGTGGGATGTATCACTAAGTATGTATGTGGGATGTATCCCTAAGCATGTATGTGGGATGTATCCCTAAACATGCATGTGGGATGTATCCCTAAGCATGTATGTGGGATGTATCCCTAAGTATGTATGTGGAATGTATCCCTAAGCATGTATGTGGGATGTATCCCTAAGTATGTATGTGGGATGTATCCCAAAGCATGTATGTGGGATGTATCCCTAAGTATGTATGTGGGATGTATCCCTAAACATGTATGTGGGATGTATCCCTAAGTAGGTATGTGTGATGTATCCCTAAGTGTTTGTGGGATGTATCCCTAAACATGTATGTGGGATGTATCCCTAAACATGTATGTGGGATGTATCCCTAAGCATGTAAGTCAAGTGTATCCCTAAACATGTATGTGGGATGTATCCCTAAGTATGTATGTGGGATGTATCCCTAAACATGTAAGTGGGATGTATCCCTAAGTATGTATGTGGGATGTATCCCTAAACATGTATGTTGGATGTATCCCTAAGCATGTATGTGGGATGTATCCCTAAACATGTATATGGGATGTATCCCTAAACATGTATGTGGGATGTATCCCGAAGCATTTATGTGGCGTGTATCCCTAAGTATGTATGTGGGTATATCACTAAGTATGTATGTGGGATGTATCCCTAAGCATGTATGTGAGATGTATCCCTAAGCATGTATATGGGATGTATCCCTAAGTATGTATGTGGGATATATCCCTAAGCATGTATGTGGGATGTATCCCTAAGTATGTATGTGGGATGTATCCCTAAGTATGTATGTGGCGTGTATCCCTTAGTATGTATGTGGGATGTATCACTAAACATGTATGTGGGATGTATACCTAAGCATGTATGTGGGATGTATCCCTAAACATGTATGTGGGGTGTATCCCTAAGCATGTATGTGGGATGTATCCCTAAACATGTATGTGGGATGTATCCCGAAAACATGTAAGTGGGATGTATCCCTAAGTATGTATGTGGGATGTATCCCTAAACATGTATGTGGGATGTATCCCTAAACATGTATGTGGGATGTATCCCTAAACATGTATGTGGGATGTATCCCTAAGCATGTAAGTCAAGTGTATCCCTAAACATGTATGTGGGATGTATCCCTAAGCATGTATGTGGGATGTATCCCTAAACATGTATGTGGGATGTATCCCTAAGTATTTATGTGGGATGTATCCCTAAACATGTATGTTGGATGTATCCCAAAGCATGTATGTGGGATATATCCCTAAACATGTATGTGGGATGTATCCCTAAGCATTTATGTGGCGTGTATCCCTAAGTATGTATATGGGGTGTATCCCTAAGTATGTATGTGGCGTGTATCCCTAAGTATGTATGTGGGATGTATCCCTAAGCATGTATGTGGGATGTATCCCTAAGCATGTATGTGGGATGTATCCCTAAGCATGTATGTGGGATGTATCCCTAAGTATTTATGTGGGATGAATCCCTAAACATGTATGTGGGATTTATCCCTAAGCATGCATGTGGGGTTGTATCCCTAAACATGTATGTGGGATGTATCCCTAAGCATTTATGTGGCGTGTATCCCTAAGTATGTATGTGGGGTGTATCCCTAAGTATGTATGTGGCGTGTATCCCTAAGTATGTATGTGGGATGTATCCCTAAGCATGTATGTAGGATGTATCCCTAAGCATGTATGTGGGATGTATCCCTAAGTATGTATGTGGGATGTATCCCTAAGCATGTATGAGAGATGTATCCCTAAGCATGTATATGGGATGTATCCCTAAGCATGAATGTGGGATGTATCCCTAAACATGTATGTGGGATGTATCCCCAAGCATGTATGTGGGATGTATCCCTAAGCATGTATGTGGGATGTATCCCTAAGCATGTATATGGAATGTATCACTAAGCATGTATGTGGGATGTATCCCTAAGTATGTATGTGGGATGTATCCCTAAGTATGTATGTGTGATGTATCCCTAAGTGTTTGTGGGATGTATCCCTAAACATGTATGTGGGATGTATCCCTAAACATGTATGTGGGATGTATCCCTAAGCATGTAAGTCAAGTGTAATCCTAAACATGTATGTGGGATGTATCCCTAAGTATGTATGTGGGATGTATCCCTAAACATGTATGTGGGATGTATCCCTAAGTATGTATGTGGGATGTATCCCTAAACATGTATGTTGGATGTATCCCTAAGCATGTATGTGGGATGTATCCCTAAACATGTATGTGGGATGTATCCCGAAGCATTTATGTGGCGTGTATCCCTAAGTATGTATGTGGGATGTATCACTAAGTATGTATGTGGGATGTATCCCTAAGCATGTATGTGAGATGTATCCCTAAGCATGTATATGGGATGTATCCCTAAGTATGTATGTGGGATATATCCCTAAGCATGTATGTGGGATGTATCCCTAAGTATGTATGTGGGATGTATCCCTAAGTATGTATGTGGCGTGTATCCCTTAGTATGTATGTGGGATGTATCACTAAGTATGTATGTGGGATGTATCCCTAAGCATGTATGTGGGATGTATCCCTAAACATGCATGTGGGATGTATCCCTAAGCATGTATGTGGGATGTATCCCTAAGTATGTATGTGGAATGTATCCCTAAGCATGTATGTGGGATGTATCCCTAAGTATGTATGTGGGATGTATCCCAAAGCATGTATGTGGGATGTATCCCTAAGTATGTATGTGGGATGTATCCCTAAACATGTATGTGGGATGTATCCCTAAGTAGGTATGTGTGATGTATCCCTAAGTGTTTGTGGGATGTATCCCTAAACATGTATGTGGGATGTATCCCTAAACATGTATGTGGGATGTATCCCGAAGCATTTATGTGGCGTGTATCCCTAAGTATGTATGTGGGATGTATCACTAAGTATGTATGTAGGATGTATCCCTAAGTATGTATGTGGCGTGTATCCCTAAGCATGTATGTGGGGTGTATCCCTAAACATGTATTTGGGATGTATCCCTAAGCATGTATGTTGGATGTATCCCTAAGCATGTATGTGGGATGTATCCTTAAGTATGTATGTGGGATGTATCACTAAACATGTATGTGGGATGTATCCCTAAACATTTATGTGGCGTGTATCCCTAAGTATGTATGTGGGATGTATCCCTAAGCATGTATGTGGGATGTATCCCTAAGTATGTATGTGGGATGTATCCCTAAGTATGTATGTGGGATGTATCCCTAAGCATGTATGTGGGATTTATCCCTAAGCATATATGTGGGGTTGTATCCCTAAACATGTATGTGGGATGTATCCCTAAGTATGTATGTGGGATGTATCCATAAGCATGTATGTGGGATGTTTCCCTAAGCATGTATGTGGGATGTATCCCTAAGCATGTATGTGGGATGTATCCCTAAGTATGTATGTGGGATGTATCCCTAAACATGCATGTGGGATTTATCCCTAAGCATGTGTGTGGGGTTGTATCCCTAAACATGTATGTGGGATGTATCCCTAAACATTTATGTGGCGTGTATCCCTAAGTATGTATGTGGGATGTATCCCTAAGCATGTATGTGGGATGTATCCCTAAACATGTATGTGGGATTTATCCCTAAGCATGTATGTGGGGTTGTATCCCTAAACATGTATGTGGGATGTATCCCTAAACATTTATGTGGCGTGTATCCCTAAGTATGTATGTAGGATGTATCCCTAAGTATGTATGTGGGATGTATCCCTTAGCATGTATGTGGGATGTATCCCTAAGTATGTATGTGGGATGTATGCCTAAGCATGTATGTGAGATGTATCCCTAAGCATGTATGTGGGATGTATCCCTAAGTATGTATGTGGGATGTATCCCTAAACATGTATGTGGGATGTATCCCTAAGCATGAATGTGGGATGTATCCCTAAGCATGTATGTGGGATGTATCCCTAAACATGCATATGGGATGTATCCCTAAGCATGTATGTGGGATGTATCCCAAAGCATGTATGTGGGATGTATCCCTAAGTATGTATGTGGGATGTATCCCTAAACATGTATGTGGGATGTATCCCTAAGTATATATGTGGGATGTATCCCTAAGAATGTATGTGGCGTGTTTCCCTAGGCATTTATGTGGCGTGAATCCCTAAACATGTATGTGGAATGTATCCCTAAACATGTATGTGGGATGTATCCCTAAGTATGTATGTGGGATGTATCCCTAAGTATGTATGTGGGGTGTATCCCTAAGCATGTATGTGGGGTGTATCCCTAAACATGTATGTGGGGTGCATCCCTAAGTATGTATGTGGGGTGTATCCCTAAGCATGTATGTGGGATGTATCCCTAAACATGTATGTGGGATGTATCCCTAAGCATGTATGTGGGATGTATCCCTAAACATGTATGTGGGGTGTATCCCTAAGCATGTATGTGGGATGTATCCCTAAACATGTATGTGGGATGTATCCCGAAAACATGTAAGTGGGATGTATCCCTAAACATGTATGTGGGATGTATCCCTAAACATGTATGTGGGATGTATCCCTAAACATGTATGTGGGATGTATCCCTAAACATGTATGTGGGATGTATCCCTAAGCATGTAAGTCAAGTGTATCCCTAAACATGTATGTGGGATGTATCCCTAAGCATGTATGTGGGATGTATCCCTAAACATGTATGTGGGATGTATCCCTAAGTATTTATGTGGGATGTATCCCTAAACATGTATGTTGGATGTATCCCTAAGCATGTATGTGGGATGTATCCCTAAACATGTATGTGGGATGTATCCCTAAGCATTTATGTGGCGTGTATCCCTAAGTATGTATATAGGTTGTATCCCTAAGTATGTATGTGGCGTGTATCCCTAAGTATGTATGTGGGATGTATCCCTAAGCATGTATGTGGGATGTATCCCTAAGCATGTATGTGGGATGTATCACTAAGCATGAATGTGGGATGTATCCCTAAACATGTATGTGGGATGTATCCCTAAACATGCATGTGGGATGTATCCCTAAGCATGTATGTGGGATGAATCCCTAAGCATGTATGTGGAATGTATCACTAAGCATGCATGTGGGATGTATCCCTAAGTATGTATGTGGGATGTATCCCTAAGTATGTATGTGTGATGTATCCCTAAGTGTTTGTGGGATGTATCCCTAAACATGTATGTGGGATGTATCCCGAAGCATTTATGTGGCGTGTATCCCTAAGTATGTATGTGGGATGTATCATTAAGTATGTATGTGGGATGTATCCGTAAGTATGTATGTGGCGTGTATCCCTAAGTATGTATGTGGGATATATCCCTAAGCATGTATGTGGGATGTATCCCTAAGTATGTATGTGGGATGTATCCGTAAGTATGTATGTGGCGTGTATCCCTAAGTATGTATGTGGGATGTATCACTAAGTATGTATGTGGGATGTATCCCTAAGCATGAATGTGGGATGTATCCCTAAGCATGTATGTGGGATGTATCCCTAAACATGCATGTGGGATGTATCCCTAAGCATGTTTGTGGGATGTATCCCTAAGCATGTATGTGGAATGTATCCCTAAGCATGTATGTGGGATGTATCCCTAAGTATGCATATGGGATGTATCCCAAAGCATGTATGTGGGATGTATCCCTAAGTATGTATGTGGGATGTATCCCTAAACATGTATGTGGGATGTATCCCTAAGTATATATGTGGGATGTATCCCTAAGAATGTATGTGGCGTGTTTCCCTAAGCATTTATGTGGCGTGAATCCCTAAACATGTATGTGGAATGTATCCCTAAACATGTATGTGGGATGTATCCGTAAGAATATATGTGGGTAGTATCCCTAAGCATGTATGTGGGGTGTATCCCTAAGTATGTATGTGGGATGTATCCCTAAGCATGTATGTGGGATGTATCCCTAAGCATGTATGTAGGATGTATCCCTAAGTATGTATGTGGCGTGTATCCCTAAGCATGTATGTGGGGTGTATCCCTAAACATGTATTTGGGATGTATCCCTAAACATGTATGTTGGATGTATCCCTAAGCATGTATGTGGGATGTATCCCTAAGAATGTATGTGGGATGTATCACTAAACATGTATGTGGGATGTATCCCTAAACATTTATGTGGCGTGTATCCCTAAGTATGTATGTGGGATGTATCCCTAAGCATGTATGTGGGATGTATCCCTAAGTATGTATGTGGGATGTATCCCTAAGTATGTATGTGGGATGTATCCCTAAGCATGTATGTGGGATTTATCCCTAAGCATATATGTGGGGTTGTATCCCTAAACATGTATGTGGGATGTATCCCTAAGTATGTATGTGGGATGTATCCATAAGCATGTATGTGGGATGTATCCCTAAGCATGTATGTGGGATGTATCCCTAAGCATGTATGTGGGATGTATCCCTAAGTATGTATGTGGGATGTATCCCTAAACATGTATGTGGGATTTATCCCTAAGCATGTATATGGGGTTGTATCCCTAAACATGTATGTGGGATGTATCCCTAAACATGTATGTGGGATGTATCCCTAAGCATTTATGTGGCGTGTATCCCTAAGTATTTTTGTGGGATGTATCCCTAAGCATGTATGTGGCGTGTATCCCTAAGTATGTATGTGGGATATATCCCTAAGCATGTATGTGGGATGTATCCCTAAGTATGTATGTGGGATGTATCACTAAACATGTATGTGAGATGTATCCCTAAGCATGTATATGGGATGTATCCCTAAGTATGTATGTGGGATATATCCCTAAGCATGTATGTGGGATGTATCCCTAAGCATGAATGTGGGATGTATCCCTAAGCATGTATGTGGGATGTATCCCTAAACATGCATGTGGGATGTATCCCTAAGCATGTATGTGGGATGTATCCCTAAGTATGTATGTGGAATGTATCCCTAAGCATGTATGTGGGATGTATCCTTAAGTATGTATGTGGGATGTATCCCAAAGCATGTATGTGGGATGTATACCTAAGTATGTATGTGGGATGTATCCCTAAACATGTATGTGGGATGTATCCCTAAGTATATATGTGGGATGTATCCCTAAGAATGTATGTGGCGTGTTTCCCTAAGCATTTATGTGGCGTGAATCCCTAAACATGTATGTGGAATGTATCCCTAAGCATGTATGTGGGATGTATCCCTAAGAATATATGTGGGTAGTATCCCTAAGCATGTATGTTGGGTGTATCCCTAAGTATGTATGTGGGATGTATCCCTAAGTATGTATGTGGGGTGTATCCCTAAGCATGTATGTGGGATGTATCCCTAAGCATGTATGTAGGATGTATCCCTAAGTATGTATGTGGCGTGTATCCCTAAGCATGTATGTGGAATGTATCCCTAAGCATGTCTGTGGGATGTATCCCTAAGTATGTATGTGTGATGTATCCCTAAGTGTTTGTGTGATGTATCCCTAAACATGCATGTGGAATATATCCCTAAGCATGTATGTGGGATGTATCCCTAAGTATGTATGTGTGATGTATCCCTAAGTGTTTGTGTGATGTATCCCTTAACATGCATGTGGAATATATCCCTAAGCATGTATGTGGGATGTATCCCTAAGCATGTATGTGGGATGTATCCCTAAGCATGTATGTGGAATGTATCCCTAAGCATGTATGTGTGATGTATCCCTAAGCATGTATGTGGGATGTATCCCTAAGTATGTATGTGTGATGTATCCTAAGTATGTATGTGGGATGTATCCCTAAGCATGTATGTTGGATGTATCCCTAAGCATGTATGTGGGATGTATCCCTAAAAATGTATGTGGGATGTATCACTAAACATGTATGTGGGATGTATCCCTAAACATTTATGTGGCGTGTATCCCTAAGTATGTATGTGGGATGTATCCCTAAGCATGTATGTGGGATGTATCCCTAAGTATGTATGTGGGATGTATCCCTAAGTATGTATGTGGGATGTATCCCTAAGCATGTATGTGGGATTTATCCCTAAGCATATATGTGGGGTTGTATCCCTAAACATGTATGTGGGATGTATCCCTAAGTATGTATGTGGGATGTATCCATAAGCATGTATGTGGGATGTATCCCTAAGCATGTATGTGGGATGTATCCCTAAGCATGTATGTGGGATGTATCCCTAAGTATGTATGTGGGATGTATCCCTAAACATGTATGTGGGATTTATCCCTAAGCATGTATATGGGGTTGTATCCCTAAACATGTATGTGGGATGTATCCCTAAACATTTATGTGGCGTGTATCCCTAAGTATGTATGTGGGATGTATCCCTAAGCATGTATGTGGGATGTATCCCTAAGTACGTATGTGGGATGTATCCCTAAGTATGTATGTGGGATGTATCCCTAAGCATGTATGTGGGATTTATCCCTAGGCATGTATGTGGGGTTGTATCCCTAAACATGTATGTGGGATGTATCCCTAAGTATGTATGTGGGATGTATCCATAAGCATGTATGTGGGATGTATCCCTAAGCATGTATGTGGGATGTATCCCTAAGCATGTATGTGGGATGTATCCCTTAGTATGTATGTGGGATGTATCCCTAAACATGTATGTGGGATTTATCCCTAAGCATGTATGTGGGGTTGTATCCCTAAACATGTATGTGGGATGTATCCCTAAGCATTTATGTGGCGTGTATCCCTAAGTATTTTTGTGGGATGTATCCCTAAGCATGTATGTGGCGTGTATCCCTAAGTATGTATGTGGGATATATCCCTAAGCATGTATGTGGGATGTATCCCTAAGTATGTATGTGGGATGTATCACTAAACATGTATGTGAGATGTATCCCTAAGCATGTATATGGGATGTATCCCTAAGTATGTATGTGGGATATATCCCTAAGCATGTATGTGGGATGTATCCCTAAGCATGAATGTGGGATGTATCCCTAAGCATGTATGTGGGATGTATCCCTAAACATGCATGTGGGATGTATCCCTAAGCATGTATGTGGGATGTATCCCTAAGTATGTATGTGGAATGTATCCCTAAGCATGTATGTGGGATGTATCCTTAAGTATGTATGTGGGATGTATCCCAAAGCATGTATGTGGGATGTATACCTAAGTATGTATGTGGGATGTATCCCTAAACATGTATGTGGGATGTATCCCTAAGTATATATGTGGGATGTATCCCTAAGAATGTATGTGGCGTGTTTCCCTAAGCATTTATGTGGCGTGAATCCCTAAACATGTATGTGGAATGTATCCCTAAGCATGTATGTGGGATGTATCCCTAAGAATATATGTGGGTAGTATCCCTAAGCATGTATGTTGGGTGTATCCCTAAGTATGTATGTGGGATGTATCCCTAAGTATGTATGTGGGGTGTATCCCTAAGCATGTATGTGGGATGTATCCCTAAGCATGTATGTAGGATGTATCCCTAAGTATGTATGTGGCGTGTATCCCTAAGCATGTATGTGGAATGTATCCCTAAGCATGTCTGTGGGATGTATCCCTAAGGATGTATGTGTGATGTATCCCTAAGTGTTTGTGTGATGTATCCCTAAACATGCATGTGGAATATATCCCTAAGCATGTATGTGGGATGTATCCCTAAGTATGTATGTGTGATGTATCCCTAAGTGTTTGTGTGATGTATCCCTTAACATGCATGTGGAATATATCCCTAAGCATGTATGTGGGATGTATCCCTAAGCATGTATGTGGGATGTATCCCTAAGCATGTATGTGGAATGTATCCCTAAGCATGTATGTGTGATGTATCCCTAAGCATGTATGTGGGATGTATCCCTAAGTATGTATGTGTGATGTATCCTAAGTATGTATGTGGGATGTATCCCTAAGCATGTATGTGCAATGTATCCCTAAGCATGTATATGGGAGGTATCCCAAAGCATGTATGTGGGATGTATCTTTAAGCATGTATGTGGGATGTATCCCTAAGCATGTATGTGGGATGTATCCCTAAGTATGTATGGGGGATGTATCCCTAAACATGTATGTTGGATGTATCCCCAAACATGTCTTTGGGATGTATCCCTAAGTATTTATGTGGCGTGTATTCCTAAGTATGTATGTGGGATGTATCCCTAAGCATGTTTGTGGGATGTATCCCTAAGTATGTATGTTGGATATATCCCTAAGCATGTATGTGAGATGTATCCCTAAGTATGTATGTGGGATGTATCCCTAAACATGTATGTGGCGTGTATCCCTAAGTATGTATGTGGGATGTATCCCTAAGTATGTATGTGGGATGTATCCCTAAATATGTATGTGGGATGTATCCCTAAGTATGTATGTGGGATATATCCCTAAGCATGTATGTGGGATGTATCCCTAAACATGTATATAGGATGTATCCCTAAACATGTATGTGGGATGTATCCCAAAGCATGTATGTGGGATGTATCCCTAAGTATGTATGATGGATGTATCCCTAAGTATGTATGTGGGATGTATCCCTAAACATGTATATGGGATATATCCCTAAGCATGTATGTGGGATGTATCTCAAAGCATGTATGTGAAATGTATCCCTAAGTATGTATGTGGGATGTATCCCTAAGTAAGTATGTGTGATGTATCCCTAAGTAAGTATGTGGGATGTATCCCAAAGCATGTATATGGGATGTATCCCTAAGTATGTATGTGGGATAAATCCCTAAGTATATATGTGGGATGTATCCCAAAGCATGTATGGGGGATGTATCCCTAAGTATGTATGTGGGATGTATCCCTAAGCATGTATGTGGGGTGTATCCCTAAGTATGTATGTGGGATGAATCCCTAAATATGTATGTGGAATGTATCCCTAAGTATGTATGTGGGATGAATCCCTAAACATGTATGTGGGATGTATCCCTAAGTATGTATGTGGGATGTATCCCAAAGCATGTATGTGGGATGTATCCCTAAACATGTATGTGGGATGTATCCCTAAGTATATATGTGGGATGTATCCCTAAGAATGTAAGTGGCGTGTATCCCTAAGCATTTATGTGGCGTGAATCGCTAAACATGTATGTGGAATGTATCCCTAAAAATATATGTGGGTAGTATCCCTAAACATGTATGTGGGGTGTATCCCCAAGTATGTATGTGGGATGTATCCCTAAGTATGTATGTGGGGTGTATCCCTAAGCATGTATGTGAGATGTATCCCTAAGCATGTACAGATGTAGGATGTATCCCTAAGTATGTATGTGGCGTGTATCACTAAGCATGTATGTGGGGTGTATCCCCAAACATGTCTGTGGGATGTATCCCTAAGTATTGATGTTGGATATATCCTTAAGCATGTATGTGGGATGTATCCCTAAGCATGTATGTGGGATGTATCCCTAAACATGTATGTGGGATGTATCCCTAAGCATGTATGTGGGATGTATCCCTAAACATGTATGTGGGATGTATCCAAAAGCATGTATATGGGATGTATCCCAAAGCATGTATGTGGGATGTATCCCTAAGCATGTATGTGGGATGTATCCCTAAGCATGTATGTGGGATGTATCCCTAAGCATGTATGTGGGATGTATCCCTAAGTATGTATGTTGGATATATCCCTAAGCATGTATGTGGGATGTATCCCTAAACATGTATGTGGGATGTATCCAAAAGCATGTATGTGGGATGTATCCCAAAGCATGTATGTGGGATGTATCCCAAAGCATGTATGTGGGATGTATCCCTATGTATGTATGTTGGATATATCCCTAAGTATGTATGTTGGATATATCCCTAAGTATGTATGTTGGATATATCCCTAAGCATGTGTGTGGGATGTATCCCTAAGCATGTATGTGGGATGTATCCCAAAAGCATGTATGTGGGATGTATCCCTAAACATGTATGTGGGATGTATCCCTAAGCATGTATGTGGGATGCATCCCTAAGCATGTATGTGGGATGTATCCCAAAAGCATGTATGTGGGATGTATCCCTAAGTATGTATGTGGGATGTATCCCTAAGTATGTATGTGGGATATATCCCTAAACATGTATGTGGGATGTATCCCTAAGTATGTATGTGGGATGTATCCCAAAGCATGTATGTGGGATGTATCCCTTAACATGTATGTGGGATGTATCCCTAAGTATATATGTGGGATGTATCCCTAAGAATGAATGTGGTGTGTATCCCTAAGCATTTATGTGGCGTGTATCCCTAAATATGTATGTGGAATGTATCCCTAAACATGTATGTCGGATGTATCCCTAAGCATATATGTGGGTAGTATCCCTAAGCATGTATGTGGGGTGTATCCCTTAGTACGTATGTGGGATGTATCCCTAAGTATGTGTGTGGGGTGTATCCCTAAGCATGTATGTGGGATGCATCCCTAAGCATGTATGTGGGATGTATCCCTAAATATGTATGTGGCTTGTATCCCTAAGCATGTATGTGGGGTGTATCCCTAAACATGTATGTGGGATGTATCCCTAAGCATGTATGTGGGATGTATCCCTAAGTATGTATGTGGGATGTATCCCTAAGTATGTATGTGGGATGTATCCCTAAGTATATATGTGAGATGTATCCCTAATAATGTATGTGGCGTGTATCCCTAAGTATGTATGTGGGATGTATCCCTAAACATGTATGTGGGATGTATCCCTAAGCATGAATGTGGGATGTATCCTTAAGTATGTATGTGGGATGTATCCCTAAACATGTATGTGGGGTGTATCCCTAAGTAAGTATGTTGGATGTATCACTAAGTATGTATGTTGAATGTATCCCTAAACATGTAAGTGGGATGTATCCCTAAACATGTAAGTGGGATGTATCCCTAAATATGTAAGTGGGATGTATCCCTAAGCATGTATGTGGGATGTATCCCTAAGCATGTATGTGGGATGTATCCCTAAACATGTATGTGGGATGTATCCATAAGCATGTATGTGGGATGTATCCCTAAGTATGTATGTGGGATGTATCCCTAAACATGTATGTGGGGTGTATCCCTAAGTAAGTATGTTGGATGTATCACTAAGTATGTATGTGGCGTGTTCCCCTAAGCATGTATGTGGGATGTATCCCTAAGCATTTATGTGGCGTGTATCCCTAAACATTTATGTGGCGTGTATCCCTAAACATGTATGTGAGATGTATCCCTAAGTATGTATTTTGGATGTATCCCTAAGTATGTATGTGGGATGTATCCCTAAACATGTATGTGGGATGTATCCCTAAGCATGTATGTGGGATGTATCCCTAAGCATGTATGTTGGATGTATCCCTAAACATGTATGTGGGATGTATCCTTAAACAGCTTCTGAGTAAAAACGTGTTTTATAGCATATAGCTATAATTGTAATAGTCTATGAAGACCTTCCAGCTACTGAGTAAAAAACGTTATTCATTCGAATCTCACTGGCGTGGAAATTGATGACAAAGACTCATGATAATGAATATTTTTCAACCGTTTTACTTTAAAAAATAAACTCAATCATTATTAAAATTTGTCTACCGATTTGTTCATCTACCGACCAGAATATTAAGGTTAAAATAAAATTAATCTATACATACCTCCAAAATGGTAACCAAGGAAACCAAAGATGAAGTTACAGAAGAGAAGAACAGCACATGACGTCATTACAAAATCTTTCGGTTTGTCCTTGTCATCCGGGGGTCCCTGGAATACAATGGGAGGACCCCCATCTTGTTTGTTGTTATAACTGACAGATGGTTGGTTGGTGACTACCTGCTGTTCGTCCCCGTTGCTTGCTTTACTGCCGAGATTGACGTGAACTTCCTCATGGTCGATAGTAGCCACGCCCTGGGACCCGCCCTCGGGCTGATTAGCCGACATCGTTTCAGCCTAGGTTTCTGCTGAAAAGACAAATTAAAAACAATTCTGTCCGGAAAAGAACCAAAATATGAGTTATCTATTAGAAATGTATTGCGTTTTCATTGTTACTGTTTTACAACTCTTTTTTGTTGATCGGGCACGTGATGACCTTACCTGGAAATACGGATCTTACTTGGTAATGATGACCTTACTTGGTAATGATGACCTTACTTGGTAATGATGACCTTGCTTGGCAGTGATGACCTTGCTTGGTAATGAATACCTTACTTGGCAATGATGAACTTACTTGGTAATGATGACCTTATTTGGTAATGATGACCTTACTTGGTAATGATGACCTTGCTTGGCAGTGATGACCTTGCTTGGTAATGAATACCTTACTTGGCAATGATGAACTTACTTGGTAATGATGACCTTATTTGGTAATGATGACCTTACTTGGCAGTGATGACCTTACCTGGTAGTGATGACCTTACTTGGCAATGCATTCCTTACTTGGTAATGATGACCTTACTTGGCAATGAATTCCTTACTTGGTAATGATGACCTTACCTGGTAGTGATGACCTTACTTGGCACGTGATGACCTTACCTGGAAATACGGATCTTACTTGGTAATGATGACCTTACTTGGCAGTGATGACCTTAGCTAGTAGTGATGACCTTACTTGGTAATGATGACCTTACTTGGCAATGAATTCCTTACTTGGTAATGATGACCTTACCTGGTAATGATGACCTTACTTGGTAGTGATGAACTTACTTGGCAATGAATTCCTTACTTGGTAATGATGAACTTACCTGGTAATGATGACCTTACTTGGCAGTGATGACCTTACTTGGCAATGATGACCTTACTTGGTAATGATGACCTTACTTGGCAATGATGATCTTACTTGGTAATGATGATCTTACTTGGTAATGATGACCTTACTTGGTAATGATGACCTTACTTGGTAGTGATGACCTTACATGGCAGTGATGACCTTACTTGGCAGTGATGACCTTACATGACAGTGATGACCTTACTTGGCAGTGATGACCTTACTTGGTAATGATGACCTTACCTGGTAGTGATGACCTTACTTGAAAAGAAAGCCTTACTTGGCAATGAATTCCTTACTTGGTAATGATGACCTTACCTGGTAATGATGACCTTACTTGGTAGTGATGAACTTACTTGGCAATGAATTCCTTACTTGGTAATGATGACCTTACTTGGTAATGATGACCTTACTTGGCAGTGATGACCTTACTTGGTAATGATGACCTTACTTGGCAATGATGATCTTACTTGGTAATGATGATCTTACTTGGTAGTGATAACCTTACTTGGTAATGATGACCTTACTTGGTAGTGATGACCCTACTTGGTAGTGATGACCTTACTTGGCACTGATGAACTTACTTGGCAATGATGATCTTACTTGGTAATTATGATCTTATTTGGCAATGATGATCTTACTTGGTAATGATGACCTTACTTGGCAATGATGGACTTACTTGGCAATGATGAACTTACTTGGCAATGATGAACTTACTTAGCAATGATGACCTTACTTGGTAATGATGACCTTACTTGGCAATGATGACCTTACTTGGCAATGATGATCTTACTTGGTAATGATGATCTTACTTGGTAATGATGACCTTACTTGGCAATGATGACCTTACTTGGCAATGATGAACTTACTTGGCAATGATGAACTTACTTGGCAGTGATGAACTTACTTGGCAATGATGAACTTACTTGGCAATGATGACCTTACTTGGCAATGATGACCTTACTCGGCAACGATAGCCTTAATTGACAAAGTTAACCTTACTCAGAAATAATGAACTGTTTATAAGATTAAAGCCAAACCGAGATCAATTTTCCCAATGGAAGATAAGCTTCGTCGCTTTGTATGCAAATTGATAATAATCACAGCGAGAAATCTATAGCTTTTGCTGTGGTTGTGTTACGTCCCATCATCAACTACGATCATTTAAAGGCGTGTCATATTTTGGTGGTTGAGAAAAGCCGGAGTACTCGAGAGAAAACCTTGTAGATGTTGTACAGTACACTTTATACCATTCTACATACACATGTACCCGGTATCACATTTAATGATAAACTCTAGTACTGTACACTCTGTCCTAGTACAGTAGTAGCTACATCCGGATCACATCTCAGTCACACTCCTACCACGTATCATTAGTTTCAGGATATCTATGTATATGCCCATGTATTTACGATAATACCAAATGACTTGTGAGTTTTTAATCAATTCAGACCTCAATGGGCCACGAGCCAGCGACATAGATCAACTACCATAGCCGTGGCGGTCAAGTGTGGTCTGCACTCTATACAGCGTTGTACAATACTGATAATGTTCTACACATTAGGGAAGGTCAACACACATTTCTATCAATTGCTCTGGTTCTTTTATCTTGATGTTATTTTAAAATCAATTAAAAACTCACAAGTCATTGGGTATTATCGTAAATACATGGGCATATACATAGATATCCTGAAACTAATGATATGTGGTGGGAGTGTGACTGAGATGTGATCCGGATGTAGCTACAAATGTACTACTGTACTAGGACAGAGTGTACAGCACTAGAGTTTATGTATTGGTTACACCATAGTTTACGAGTTCTTCAGGATATAACCCACAAGGCACGAAGTGCCGCGTGGGTTATACCTGAAGAACGAGTAAACTATTGTGTAACCTACTTGTATCATAGATGTGACATATTTCTTTCATCGAGAACAATGTTCATTTACCTACAATGTTAAAATGTATACTGAACTGGGGCAGGCGTGGGAATCACTGGACTGATTCTGTCAATCCTGGGTTGATGATGCTTACTTCAATTTGATTGGCTATTGATTCTGTCAATCCAGAGTTGATAATACACATAGGCACGCCTTTTTAAATATGATTGGTTATTTCTAAATCATTCCTGGGAATATTTTGATTTTGGATTTATTATTGTTTTTTATTAAATAGACAAGCCACCCACGCTCACTTTATTGCCAAGCATGCTATTTCAAAGTGTCAGATTTTGTAAAGAACTTTAAGACTTCCTGAAAAACATTGATGACTTGGACGAATTCACTGTTCCACAAGTTCTGGACAAGTATGACATTTCAGAATGTTTAGAGGACTCTGTTTCCCAAAGTTTCAACGTGGAATTACCCGAAGAAAGGCCGGAACCCACGAAAAACACAAATCACGGTTCGGATCGCCTGTTAATTCGAAATATAGAATATACAGGACTTTATAAATTTAAAGGAAAACACACGCCTTAATTGATACAAATGAAACTAAAGCTGAAACGCGAATCACAGGTACGTGTAAAACCAGAGAGTTATACCTTAATAATTGTACAGTGACAATCAATTTAATTTAAAGTGATCTGTTTTATTTGCACTAAAATAGCAAAAACACTGACCAAAGGTACGTTTGTACAGTGTCGCTCAATTTGAAGACATTTGTTATATTTGTGCAAAGGTGAATTGTCTATTGAGTTGGAAAAGCTGAAAATGTGTGTATATTTTTAAGGTTAGAAAATGTGTGTATTTGGTAAGGTTAATTTAATGTTGAGTTGGAAAAACTGAAAATGTGTGTATTGTTTTTTAAAAGTACATGACAACCTATTTTCGCTTGTTGTACAATGTATATATATTTCAATGTTCTTGGGGTCATTTTGCAACATTGTACAACTGCAACTACTAGATAAGAACATGGGTTCTTACTGGGTGAGGTCAACTCTTCATAATATATTCCGCGGACGAGATGAAAGAAATATGACACATCTATGATACAATTAATGTTGTATCATAGATGTGTCATATTTCTTTCATCTCGTCCGCGTGGGCGTGGGTGGCTTGTCTAATTAATAAAAACAATAATAAATCCAAAATCAAAATATTCCCAGGAATGATTTAGAAATAACCAATCATATTTAAAAAGGCGTGCCTATGTGTATTATCAACTCTGGATTGACAGAATCAATAGCCAATCAAATTGAAGTAAGCATCATCAACCCAGGATTGACAGAATCAGTCCAGTGATTCCCACGCCTGCCCCAGTTCAGTATACATTTTAACATTGTAGGTAAATGAATATTGTTCTCGATGAAAGAAATATGTCACATCTATGATACAAGTAGGTTATTTCCTCAATGTTGCAGTTGTACAATGTTGCAAAATGACCCCAAGAACATTGAAATATATACATTGTACAACAAGCGAAAATAGGTTGTCATGTACTTTTAAAAAACAATACACACATTTTCAGTTTTTCCAACTCAACATTAAATTAACCTTACCAAATACACACATTTTCTAACCTTAAAAATATACACACATTTTCAGCTTTTCCAACTCAATAGACAATTCACCTTTGCACAAATATAACAAATGTCTTCAAATTGAGCGACACTGTACAAACGTACCTTTGGTCAGTGTTTTTGCTATTTTAGTGCAAATAAAACAGATCACTTTAAATTAAATTGATTGTCACTGTACAATTATTAAGGTATAACTCTCTGGTTTTACACGTACCTGTGATTCGCGTTTCAGCTTTAGTTTCATTTGTATCAATTAAGGCGTGTGTTTTCCTTTAAATTCATAAAGTCCTGTATATTCTATATTTCGAATTAACAGGCGATCCGAACCGTGATTTGTGTTTTTCGTGGGTTCCGGTCTTTCTTCGGGTAATTCCACGTTGAAACTTTGGGAAACAGAGTCCTCTAAACATTCTGAAATGTCATACTTGTCCAGAACTTGTGGAACAGTGAATTCGTCCAAGTCATCAATGTTTTTCAGGAAGTCTTAAAGTTCTTTACAAAATCTGACACTTTGAAATAGCATGCTTGGCAATAAAGTGAGCGTGGGTGGCTTGTCTAATTAATAAAAACAATAATAAATCCAAAATCAAAATATTCCCAGGAATGATTTAGAAATAACCAATCATATTTAAAAAGGCGTGCCTATGTGTATTATCAACTCTGGATTGACAGAATCAATAGCCAATCAAATTGAAGTAAGCATCATCAACCCAGGATTGACAGAATCAGTCCAGTGATTCCCACGCCTGCCCCAGTTCAGTATACATTTTAACATTGTAGGTAAATGAACATTGTTCTCGATGAAAGAAATATGTCACATCTATGATACAAGTAGGTTACACAATAGTTTACTCGTTCTTCAGGTATAACCCACGCGGCACTTCGTGCCTTGTGGGTTATATCCTGAAGAACTCGTAAACTATGGTGTAACCAATACATGTGATACCGGGTACATGTATGTAGAATGGTATGAAGTGTACTGTACAACATCTACAATAATATATTGATACACATACCGTATGACTAATGTATATATATATCTCTGTCACCCCACAGACTCATATATACAAGCAATTAATCCCGTTGTCATCATTATTATCTGACACTGATACAGACTTATTATAAATAATCAATTATAGAAAAAAATGTGACTGACATTATGTGGCTATATTTGTAAATATCTCTCAGTATCAAAATGTTGAGGCAATATGATATATATATATACTACGTCAGTTAATGGAACCATACATCAGCTATCTTACTTAAATAGTTTTTTATGACATCATTATCACCGTACGTGTGGTTATTTATATAGCATATCAATTCCTCACAAATAATGATAGACAGATAAATTATCCTTATTTGCTATACAAAGTCAAAAAAGGAGACAGAAATATATAGGTTATTGACAGATGATATACATTATTTTATGGTGGATTAACTGAACAACCCCATCCCGTCACCTCCTACAACGTACACGTATATTCGTGGATTAACTGAACAACCCCACCCCGTCACCTCCTAAAAACGTACACGTATATATATATACGCCCCAGCTAGAGCATATGAATACATGTACATGTATACGTATATTTTATACATTATAGGATTCTGATTTGCATGACAAAAACCTGTGACTGTTCATTATAGAAATATAAACAGTCATCGGGACCATGATACAATTAGATTTTGATAAATGATATTTAGATGTACATCAATTCATGTAGCCAAGGAATTAGAACGCTATCTAAGTCAACTCCGATCGATAATTGAAATATAAGTCACTTAAAACTGTTGAAAGACAGTCGATATGGTTTCATGTATAAGGAATGAGGGTAGTCACCTGTACCTATTTATATCTTGTATGTAGTGTAGACACACGTATACAGTCAAACTCACCAATACCACGGACTTGGACTATCTAAGTCCGTGCCAATACTAATTAACTTACCTTTGGTGTTTCACGTTTTTCCACACCTGCTTTCCAGTTAATATCAAACTCAGAGTACGTTAAAAACACTGTAATAATTACACTGGAAACTCCGTAACAATCTGATCCTGTTTACATTCACATTTAGGCATCGGCCTTCACCTTATCGCATGGGAAACACCTTGATTCACACCTGTTGACGTCACCAGTTTTATCAGGTCGACGAGGAGTGATACAAGGGAGGTAACTCCAGTAGAAACTACACCACGCTATGACGTGCTATTTCCCGCCTAAACTCGAATCCTTTGTTACAGAGACATAATATACTGAACCAGCAAAACTCACAAGAGTGTTCAATCCTGATATAAAGTTTGCCAACACACTGTTTAATACAAAAATTCAACAAAATTTACAAATTTGATGTTTGGGGCTCATTGGTCTGGTTTTAACTTTACCCGTTGAGAGAGAGAAGGGGAATTAGCTCAAATGGTAGAGCGCTCGCTTAGCATGTGAGAGGTACCGGGATCGATGCCCGGATTCTCCACTCCCTTTTTATATTTTTCACTTTGTTACTTATCATATTAGCACGAAACTAAATGAAAAGATACCATAGCCGTTTGTCAGTAGGTAGATGGTGATAGCCCAAAATATCCCTAATACACAAATTGAAAACCACGGGCCAGGTTGGGACAGAAACTAAAAATGACTTTGGCCTAGCAGCTATCACAGACTTATTTTTCATCAATATTACAAAAAATAAACACAGAAAGCACACACAAATCAATTTCTGACTCGGGAATTAATTTGGGTGTACTTTTGGATCAGAATCACAGACCAATACATAAAATTTCACTTCATTACAATCTTAAAACACGTTCGCTTGATCTACATGTAAATTATATAAAGTAGAATATGAAAAATACCAAAAATTAGAAGAAATTTGCAAATACTCAAAATGTGGAGTTAGGCCTATTCCATGGCGTTTTCTTTTTAGCCAGAGACATCCCTCTTTTAGCCAACCGTGCTTTAGACATGAGGGGAATTAGCTCAAATGGTAGAGCGCTCGCTTAGCATGTGAGAGGTACCGGGATCGATGCCCGGATTCTCCAGTTATTTTTTTTTCTTTTTTAATGTAAGTCAGAGAATTATGTTAGCAGGACGTTTTAAATAGTCTTCATGACATTAAAAAATAAAAAGATATCATAGCAGTTTGTTCATGTGTCTGTGGTGATAGCCGAAACACCCTATCACAAAATTCCGGTCCGGTTGGATAGAAACTGAAAGTTATCCAGTAGTAGTGGATTCAGATTACATTATACCATTTAATGTTTTCTAACATAAAATTCATTATTTTTTCCGATGCGATCAGAATCACAGACCAAAACATAACATTTCTCTTCTTTATAAATCATAAAACACATGTCAATTTACCAGGTATATACTTACTTGATAGATGACATAACACACGTGTCCATTTACCAGGTATATACTTACTTGATAGATGACATAACACACGTGTCTATTTACCAGGTATATACTTACTTGATAGATGACATAACACACGTGTCCATTTACCAGGTATATACTTACTTGATAGATGACATAACACACGTGTCCATTTACCAGGTATATACTTACTTGATAGATGACATAACACACGTGTCCATTTACCAGGTATATACTTACTTGATAGATGACATAATACACGTGTCCATTTACCAGGTATATACTTACTTGATAGATGACATAATACACGTGTCCATTTACCAGGTATATACTTACTTGATAGATGACATAATACACGTGTCCATTTACCAGGTATATACTTACTTGATAGATGACATAACACACGTGTCCATTTACCAGGTATATACTTACTTGATAGATGACATAACACACGTGTCCATTTACCAGGTATATACTTACTTGATAGATGACATAATACACGTGTCCATTTACCAGGTATATACTTACTTGATAGATGACATAACACACGTGTCCATTTACCAGGTATATACTTACTTGATAGATGACAAAACACACGTGTCCATTTACCAGGTATATACTTACTTGATAGATGACATAACACACGTGTCCATTTACCAGGTATATACTTACTTGATAGATGACATAACACACGTGTCCATTTACCAGGTATATACTTACTTGATAGATGACATAACACACGTGTCCATTTACCAGGTATATACTTACTTGATAGATGACATAACACACGTGTCCATTTACCAGGTATATACTTACTTGATAGATGACATAACACACGTGTCCATTTACCAGGTATATACTTACTTGATAGATGACATAGCACACGTGTCCATTTACCAGGTATATACTTACTTGATAGATGACATAACACACGTGTCCATTTACCAGGTATATACTTACTTGATAGATGACATAACACACGTGTCCATTTACCAGGTATATACTTACTTGATAGATGACATAACACACGTGTCCATTTACCAGGTATATACTTACTTGATAGATGACAAAACACACGTGTCCATTTACCAGGTATATACTTACTTGATAGATGACATAACACACGTGTCCATTTACCAGGTATATACTTACTTGATAGATGACATAACACACGTGTCCATTTACCAGGTATATACTTACTTGATAGATGACATAACACACGTGTCCATTTACCAGGTATATACTTACTTGATAGATGACATAACACACGTGTCCATTTACCAGGTATATACTTACTTGATAGATGATATAACACACGTGTCCATTTACCAGGTATATACTTACTTGATAGATGATATAACACACGTGTCCATTTACCAGGTATATACTTACTTGATAGATGACATAACACACGTGTCTATTTACCAGGTATATACTTACTTGATAGATGACATAATACACGTGTCCATTTACCAGGTATATACTTACTTGATAGATGACATAACACACGTGTCCATTTACCAGGTATATACTTACTTGATAGATGACATAACACACGTGTCCATTTACCAGGTATATACTTACTTGATAGATGATATAACACACGTGTCCATTTACCAGGTATATACTTACTTGATAGATGACATAACACACGTGTCTATTTACCAGGTATATACTTACTTGATAGATGACATAATACACGTGTCCATTTACCAGGTATATACTTACTTGATAGATGACATAACACACGTGTCCATTTACCAGGTATATACCTGTTTGATAGATGACATAACACACGTGTCCATTTACCAGGTATATACTTACTTGATAGATGACATAATACACGTGTCCATTTACCAGGTATATACTTACTTGATAGATGACATAACACACGTGTCTATTTACCAGGTATATACTTACTTGATAGATGACATAACACACGTGTTCATTTACCAGGTATATACCTGTTTGATAGATGACATAACACACGTGTCCATTTACCAGGTATATACTTACTTGATAGATGACATAACACACGTGTCCATTTACCAGGTATATACTTACTTGATAGATGACATAACACACGTGTCCATTTACCAGGTATATACTTACTTGATAGATGACATAACACACGTGTCTATTTACCAGGTATATACTTACTTGATAGATGATATAACACACGTGTCCATTTACCAGGTATATACTTACTTGATAGATGACATAATACACGTGTCCATTTACCAGGTATATACTTACTTGATAGATGACATAACACACGTGTCTATTTACCAGGTATATACTTACTTGATAGATGACATAACACACGTGTCCATTTACCAGGTATATACTTACTTGATAGATGACATAACACACGTGTCCATTTACCAGGTATATACTTACTTGATAGATGACATAACACACGTGTCCATTTACCAGGTATATACTTACTTGATAGATGACATAATACACGTGTCCATTTACCAGGTATATACTTACTTGATAGATGACATAACACACGTGTCCATTTACCAGGTATATACTTACTTGATAGATGACATAACACACGTGTCCATTTACCAGGTATATACTTACTTGATAGATGACATAACACACGTGTCCATTTACCAGGTATATACTTACTTGATAGGTGACATAACACACGTGTCCATTTACCAGGTATATACTTACTTGATAGATGATATAACACACGTGTCCATTTACCAGGTATATACTTACTTGATAGATGACATAATACACGTGTCCATTTACCAGGTATATACTTACTTGATAGATGACATAACACACGTGTCCATTTACCAGGTATATACTTACTTGATAGGTGACATAACACACGTGTCCATTTACCAGGTATATACTTACTTGATAGATGATATAACACACGTGTCCATTTACCAGGTATATACTTACTTGATAGATGACATAATACACGTGTCCATTTACCAGGTATATACTTACTTGATAGATGATATAACACACGTGTCCATTTACCAGGTATATACTTACTTGATAGATGACATAACACACGTGTCCATTTACCAGGTATATACTTACTTGATAGATGACATAACACACGTGTCCATTTACCAGGTATATACTTACTTGATAGATGACATAATACACGTGTCTATTTACCAGGTATATACTTACTTGATAGATGACATAACACACGTGTCCATTTACCAGGTATATACTTACTTGATAAATGACATAACACACGTGTCCATTTACCAGGTATATACTTACTTGATAGATGACATAACACACGTGTCCATTTACCAGGTATATACTTACTTGATAGATGACATAATACACGTGTCCATTTACCAGGTATATACCTGTTTGATAGATGACATAACACACGTGTCCATTTACCAGGTATATACTTACTTGATAGATGACATAATACACGTGTCCATTTACCAGGTATATACCTGTTTGATAGATGACATAACACACGTGTCCATTTACCAGGTATATACTTACTTGATAGATGATATAACACACGTGTCCATTCACCAGGTTTATACTTACTTGATAGATGATATAACACCCGGATATGCTGCACTTTTTAAATCTAGTAATAGATAGAGTATGCCGAAAAAATGAATTAAACTGCATCATACAGCTGTTCCGTCCTCCTAGGACTCTTCAGTGATGCTAGGGGCCAAAAGGTGTGAATTCAAAATTTCTAAACTAACTCCCTTCTTCTCATCCTCGTTCTCTCTCCCCTCTCAAAATGTCCGTGTCTCAAAGCTTTCGTCGGCTTGCCGACCAGTTTTACATATTCATTGAGTTATGACGTGACTGCACGCGGAGGCCTTACGCTGTCATTTGATGGCGGTCTTCCTTTATCCATCTTTCCAACGGTACCAAGCGTTTCTTCTTACCTCAACTATAAATGTGATTTTTGATGCAAGAAAGGTAGGTGGGGTCGATTTTTCGACCTGGAAAGCTTTCCACCCTTTAGCTTTTATGACTATTGAGGGGGGTGGGGGTATTTTTATCGAAAATTGATCTAAACCCCCCAAATGTGTAAAATTACTCTAAACACCCTATTTTACGCCCAAAACTAGCTGTAACAAATTCTCAGGTCCCTGTGGCTCAGTGTGGTGACCGTCAGTAATCAGTTAGTCACCTGTTGGTTATGGACTGTTTGTACCAAGCTGGTACACGTCTATTTACCTGTAGGAAGTGAACAGTGCTGCGGTGCAGTGTAAGTGTCTGTTTACCTGTGGGAAAGTGAACTGTGCTGCGGTGCAGTGTGAGTGTCGGTTTACCTGTGGGAAGTGAACTGTGCTGCGGTGCAGTGTAAGTGTCTGTTTACCTGTGGGGAAGTGAACTGTGCTGCGGTGCAGTGTAAGTGTCGGTTTACCTGTGGGACGTGAACTGTGCTGCGGTGCAGTGTAAGTGTCTGTTTACCTGTGGGAAAGTGAACTGTGCTGCGGTGCAGTGTGAGTGTCGGTTTACCTGTGGGAAGTGAACTGTGCTGCGGTGCAGTGTAAGTGTCTGTTTACCTGTGGGGAAGTGAACTGTGCTGCGGTGCAGTGTAAGTGTCGGTTTACCTGTGGGACGTGAACTGTGCTGCGGTGCAGTGTAAGTGTCTGTTTACCTATGGGAAAGTGAACTGTGCTGCGGTGCAGTGTGAGTGTCGGTTTACCTGTGGGAAGTGAACTGTGCTGCGGTGCAGTGTAAGTGTCTGTTTACCTGTGGGAAGTGAACTGTGCTGCGGTGCAGTGTAAGTGTCTGTTTACCTGTGGGGAAGTGAACTGTGCTGCGGTGCAGTGTAAGTGTCTGTTTACCTGTGGGAAGTGAACTGTGCTGCGGTGCAGTGTAAGTGTCTGTTTACCTGTGGGGAAGTGAACTGTGCTGCGGTGCAGTGTAAGTGTCGGTTTACCTGTCGGAAGTGAACAGTGCTGCGGTGCAGTGTAAGTGTCGGTTTACCTGTGGGAAGTGAACTGTGCTGCGGTGCAGTGTAAGTGTCTGTTTACCTGTAGGAAGTGAACTGTGCTGTGGTGCAGTGTAAATGTATGTTTACCTGTGGGAAGTGAACTGTGCTGCGGTGCAGTGTAAGTGTCTGTTTACCTGTGGGGAATTGAACTGTGCTGCGGTGCAGTGTAAGTGTCTGTTTACCTGTCGGGAAGTGAACTGTGCTGCGGTGCAGTGTAAGTGTCGGTTTACCGGTGGGGAAGTGAACTGAGCTGCGGTGCAGTGTAAGTGTCAGTTTACCTGGTCGTGGGAAACACACTGTTCCTGTCAACCAGACGTAGGCAACTGGAACTTTGTCTTTGTGTGAGGATTTGCCATTTACATACCGTGGTCCTGTTTAGTTTAGTTTAAACATATTGTATTGCCAATTTGCAAATGGATTGGGCACAAGTTACATGACCATTATCAACGCCCTTTCAAATCAATATATTCAATTATATATACATATCATAAGATGGCTTAATTAGTTTAAATTTCAGTATATTAATGCTATATAATGAGAGAGAGAGAGAGAGAGGGTGGGGGGGGGGGTTAGCAAAAGCTACAGAGAGGATTACCTCCATATTAATGTTATATAAATACTTTTACACTTTCTCTCTTACTATTTACACATTTACTCTATAATTACACAGTTAAGATACATTAAGAATATTTTTTATGATTTATATCAATATTTTGGTCAAGAGATTTGAAACGACCCAGAACAGTCAGCACAGTGATATCCTTTGTGTCTTTCTCCTTTTCAATCCGTCCTTTCTTGAATATCCGTTTCCACTGCGCCGACTGCTGCTCGATGGCCTATCACATGTCGATTTTATCATATTATTTTATACACGTGTATACAGTATGTACATAGGTCTATTGAAAATATCGCACACATAATACCACACTCACTCATGTTCATTCAAGCGCACGCACACATCGTATACGCTTCCGCACTTAGGAAAAAAATTATATATACAAAATTGTACATGATTATGCCACTTGAAAAAACAGAGAGATCAGAATAAAAATATTAATGAGGATATTTATGTCTGTATGTGTATGTTTTACAAACTTTTAACTTGTTAACATTTCACCACCAAAAATAAGCAAATTTATAAGAACAAACAAAATGACCAAAGTATCTTTTTATTTTGTTTTGAAAAACAAAATGTATTAAAATACTTACAAGATTTAAATTAGAATCAAAATCAAGGAAAAGGTTGGAAGAAAATATTTTACTTTAGCTACAAAAATTGAAGTTGCATGTACATTGTTCCTGTTTTTTCTTAGAATTTCTTTGATCTGGATGACCTTCAAGTGCCCCGGTTTCCCTAGCCATCATTGGTCCAGCTGTTGTATACCAAAGGACACCAGGCACCAAAACAACAACACGGAGTGCATGGACACCCACTGTGAGTTTAATTGGAAAATGCAGTTTCTTTAACTCTTTCTGGCCTCACATACATGTACAATGTATGTAGATAGATAGAAGTATGAGAATGAATGTAACAAATGAATGCTAGCTAGGGCCAAAGGTTTTTTTTCTAAAATATACGTACTAAAATTTATTTTTTTTTTTTTATTCTCATTACAATTAATTTTGTGAGATTTCTTTGGTATCTGTGAAATTCTTTAATTTTGTAGAAAACAAATGTATGGTGTAAATACAAATCAATTGATGAAATTAAAGATACTACTGAGTAATTCTACCAAATTGTCAGCATAAAATACGCTTAATTAAGGATTTACCTTTGAATTCGTTTAGTTTATTAGATCATAAATCCAATGGAGCACGAGGTAAATTGCGTAAACGCGAAGCGTTTACGTTTAATTTACCGACTGCTCCATTGGATTTATGATCTAAAAAACTAAACAAAATCAAAGGTTAATTCTTATATTTACAGTATTTTCCTGTAAATGGTTCATAACCTTTCTGTTCAATTTAACCCCATCTGCAGACATATATTTCATTTCAAAACTAACTTACAAACGTGAAAACAGTTCAATAAATGAAACAGCATGAAGTTTGCATAAGCCGTAGATAGCTCCACCCATGTCAATTGTTAATGACGTCATACAATTGTGATTCGAACGGGATAATTTGCATAACTCCGTCCACATGTATTGTTGTCGACCTCATAGAAATTTTGCACATTCTCAAGTATATTTATTGGAAAATAACTCTAGTTTGCAGTTCAATGGTTATCGAGTGAATATCAGTGTAGACTGTTAATATTTAATGTAAAATGACCTCTTGTTTAGAATTAGGTATCCATGAGACTTGACGGAGATGGGGATCCATGCTGTGATATGTGCACCGACAGGCATAAACGTGCATTCCTTGTGCCATGTGGCCATGCCTTTTGTCTGGTTTGCGCATTGCATCTTGAATCCACAACCAGATTGTGTGCAATACGCAGAACAACAATCACGAAAGTTAACCATCTTTACATATAGAATAGGGATATCACTGTTTATTCTTTGTATTGAGTTTCCTGAAAAGATGGCAGGGATCATTTTGTTGCATTGTTAAGTTCATTGTTGGATTCATGTACATTGTTAAATCGATGGTTTATGGACAATATCACTAGTTCCTGTGAGCGAATGAAACTAGATTTTTATACAGTGACTCATCAAGGTGTTTGATTTGGCTTGCATCCTTACTTTTCAAGTTTGAATGTCAAGAAAAGGCTGTTTTTTGTTAATTTCAATAGAAATTCAGTATAACAAAATAACTAGTTTATTTGGACAATTAAATAAAAAATAATTGGATGCCCCATACTGCAATTATTTAAGTGCTTGTCTTGTCTGAAGGTCATAATTCAAGGTCACATCAACTTTTGATTAAAGAACATTGGTTTCTGTATATTATGTTTTATACATTATAAAAGATCACTCTCAGATGATTTCCCTACTATTGGGCATTTAATATATCCACGTATTTGGAATCGTTACTTAACAAAAATGTTTTATTCTTGTTAGTCACAGGTCAAATGTTTCCAGTATTTGTTCAATTGATTTCGTAACCAAAACAAGCCATGCATATACTGAGGTAACCTGGTTTGATGATCATGGTATCTGGTAGTCTGTTAACATGAGTATTCTGTTTGTAATTAGTTTGCTTAAACTTGTAGGAGGTTTAACTTCATATCATTGCAAGGATTACAATGTTGACAGTATCAGAGATTTTTACTTCATGATTTAATTGATTGTGTTGCCTAATGTTGAAGTGTCAGGTTTTGTCATTATATTTCAACGGATATGTGTGTACAATGCAGATATTTGCTTTGAAGTGACAATTACATATTAATAAAATATGGTATGTTTTGAATGACATTCAAGTGTTTATGTGCAAATATTTACATGCCGGTGTTTTATCAAAAATAACTTCAATGTTCAGCTGATTTGGTCCTAACAGCTTGATAATCAAAATTCATCGTCACAGACCAAACTTTTCTTTAAATAGATGGGTCCAAACTTAGCTAAAATGGTTGATATATGGATAGATGAACTTAAGATATATGTTCCAAGGCTTTGAAGTCCGAGTTTTGATAGGGACCAAAAGGAGAAGATTTTGTGGAGAGGTACATGTACATATCCGTATTCTATATTTGCAGAAAATGAAAAAGATGTTGGTTACATGTTTTATGATTTTTATGCCATGCATAAATAGCAATGCATCTGACCATGGGAAGTAAATGTAAATAGGCACAAAAATAAAAGATGTAATGTCTTAAATGTATTATATTGTTTTACAAGTTTTGATAATCTATGTACTGTAATATTATTTGTTCATGTTGGGCAGATATACTGCCCAAAGGCTTTATATATTGCTTAAACCTGATCCACTATGGGACAGAGTTAAGAATTTAATATTTTTTTTCAAATAAAAAGCCAGAAGTCCTTCATGTAGTATACAAATGAAAGTAATCATTTAAGGGGTTATTATTACTCGTTTGTGTTTGGAAAAGAATACTTAGGATTTATCAGCTCATCACTTTCAATTCAAATCTCTTAAACTTGAGAATTAGAGACAACCAAATGTGTTCAAGATAACTTCCTACAGCTGGCAGATTCTTAATGTTATTGCTCAGAAAGCTCCGTCCGTTCACAACTTTTGTTGTTGAGTATTGACTGATTTATATGAAAAGTGTTAATTTTACAAAACAAACACAGGTCAATCAAAGTACTGAAAGTACTAAAGCTTAGGCGAAACATAAAATAATTTTAAAATGTACTTTTGGAATGGAAAACAATATCAAAACAGGAGTCCCTGGGCCTAAATCGCTAACATGACAGTAATCTCACATTTATTATATTAAAGGTGAACTACATTACAAATACAGAATAGCAGTGTCAGAGATTAAAATAAGACATTGAAAGATTTTAACATATCAAACCTGTTATCTTAAAAAAAGTGCGTTAAGGTCATTCATCCCCAGAGCCCATGATATAAGAATACAGGCCAGATATACAATTGGTAGCCCTTCATCCGAACTTGCTGCTGGCTCATTATCAAAATTCTGGGACTTTCGGTTATTGAGCAAAAGTTGTTTTAGATTTTCAGACATTTGACCTCTGTGACATTGAAAGTTGGTCAAGGTCTTTCATTTGAACAAACTTGGAAGCCTTTCATCACAACATCTTACTTCGGCAAATATTGGTATCCTAGGCCTTTTAATTTTTTCGGAGAAATTGCCAAAAGATTTTCAAACAATTTACCCATGTGACCTTGAAAGTGGGCAAATATCATTTATGATCATTTGAATAGACTTAGTAGCTCTTCACCCCAATATTAAAAGTGGGTCTTGGTCATTCATTTGAGCCTTTCATCCCAGCATACCACTCACCAAATATCAAAACTTTGGATCTTTTGTATAAGTCAAAGAAATTGTTTGAAGATTTTAAGACGTTTGACCCATGTTATCTTGAGAGTGGGTCAAAGTCATTTATTCAAACAAACTTGGTGTAACTATGGACGAACGGGACAATGCAAGGGTGGTGTAGAATGACACTAAGACTGCTTTAAAATATATACAAGCTTTTACTTTACAAAATATACACTATGTTTTTTGCAGTTTCCATCATATATAAAACATTGGTACATCTCACTCACTCAATGTAAGTATTTACAATAATATCACAACCATTCAATATACTCAAGTAACCTGTCATCACTACTGAGAATGTCAAGAGTCACTACCACTGCCTGGATACATAGCATATGGTCTGTTCACCGCGGTCTGAAGTCCCGGTATCGTCTCTTCTCATGAAATCTCTCCTGTCTCTCCTCGTGTCCATGTCTCCTGTGCTGATGGGCTCATCACACTCACATGAGATGTTCACAGAATGAACAAACCAACGACAAGAAGTGTCCACACAGAACACAGTCTGTTCATATATAAGGGTACACTACCCTAGCAGCTACCTACATAGCACACAGCACTCGGTTCACAAAGAACCTACAGATGAAGTCCCCACAGGACAGTCACCAAAGGTATAGCTACCACCTCAGCTAGTTGATGTTAAAGCCCTCACTGGATCGACACTATCACATCACCTTCCCATCAATGACCCATGGTTGAAGCTACAAAATATGTACATCAGATTTACTACCTCTATCTTTACTTTACTAAAAGGTAAAATATACGTCAAGTACCCACAATATCTATGTGTATACACAATGAACACTGACTGTGGGACATATTAACCAAATAGTCTACCAATTTACGAAGTAGAGAATATCTGTATAAAAATATAAAAGCACGGCACACGCCGCCTTAATGTTTAGGGTATTCTACGTGTGCGGTCCACTCATGCGTGACGCGTACACATGAAATCTCTGTTTACTACATATATAACGAATAATATAGCAAAAATGAGTATTTGGAGGCCTTTTTTATAGGTAATGTTAGCTAAAAGAATATATGTGATAGGCTTATGGTCGCCTTGATCTAATAAAGCTAAACTAGCATACTCGCATCGTACG
This sequence comes from Mimachlamys varia, assembly GCA_947623455.1. NCBI lineage: Eukaryota > Metazoa > Mollusca > Bivalvia > Pectinida > Pectinidae > Mimachlamys > Mimachlamys varia. Next base: position 27,837,684 of record OX392534.1, read on the forward strand.
CGCGAATGTAAGCAATGGCCCTACGATATACAGGTATGACCATCTATCCAATCAACAGGTAAACTGACTAGAAATATCACAGCTGATTAACAAATATGTACATGTCTTTAACTAACAATATAACAACGATTGTAAAAACTCACCACAATCTGTAGTTTGTGCTTGCTAACAATTTCCAATAGCGATTCAGCAAATCTACCTGTGGCTACTCATGGCTACCTGTCGATCTCTAACTTTAAAACCGTAGACGGATGACCAAAACTCCGTATCCGTAAAATAATAATCAAATGATGCACTTTATCAGTAAATATGGTTAAAATATTTACAAAAATATATATGTGACCGTGACATATGCCCCCGCAAAGAAAAATAAAAGTTGGGGTGACATAACAACTTTTGTTTTACACTCACGTCACAATATATGAACTGGAACTCTCTTTACATAGATTCTAAGTAATCTATACTCGGCTCAAAAAATCTGCCCCTACATTTTCACTGCCTCTGATCGCTTGGATACGGAATCGATGAGGTTGAAGTTGTAGGGCCCATCGCATGAGTCGAGCATTGGTTCCTTTGGACTTGTTCAAGTACAGCAAAGGCTGGTGGTCGGTTTCCAGTACAAATTGCTTCCCGTAGAGATATCTCTCGAACTTTGAGATGCCCCAAACAACTGCAAGACATTCCTTCTCAATGACGGAATACGACGTCTCCCCTCCTTTGAGCTTCCGACTCGCATATGCCACTGGATGTGGAACACCTTCTTCTTCTTGTAGAAGAATTGCCCCGATCCCGTAATCAGACGCATCTGTCCGAAGGATGAAAGGTGCATCAAGATCAGGAAGTTTCAGGATGGGATGAGAAGAAAGCAGTTTCTTTAGAGTCGTGAAAGCGTTGTCCTGCACGTCTTCCCACCTAACTCTGTTTGGTTGTCCTTTGCGTGTCAGGTCAGTCAATGGAGCCGCAATAGTAGCGAAATTTGGGACAAACTTTCGGTAATATCCGGCTAATCCGATGAATGAACGCACCTGTTTCTTTGTCTCTGGAGGTGTTGCCTCAAGGATGGATTTAACTTTGTCGGGGTGTGGTTTCAATCGCTGATCTCCGATCACGTGGCCCAAACACTCCAAGCTGCGATATCCAATTGCGCATTTCGTCGGTCTTGCTGTAATACTCGCATTCCTCAGTCTGACAAACAGCTCTTCCAGGATCTGCGCATGTTCTTCCCAATTGTTCGTGTAGATCAATATATCATCGATGAAGCTTTCAATGTTGCGCATCCCGTTGAGAAGTATCCTCATGAGACGACAAAATGTCGCGGGCGCATTCACCAGACCAAACGGCATAACAACGAATTGGAAAAGTCCAACTAGGGTAGTAAATGCTGTCTTCGGCTTCGATGACTCAGCTACGGGAACTTGCCAGTATCCTTTACTTAAGTCTAGTCGGGAGAAATACTTATTTCCAGCAAGTCGCGCGAATATTTCCTCAGCATTTGGCATTGGCTCCGCGTCAAACACCGTAACTCGATTGAGTTGTCGATAATCTATGCAGAAGCGATTGCTGCCGTCTTTTTTCCGAACAATCACCACCGGAGCTGAATATGGCGAATCGGATGGTTCTATGACTCCCATTTGAATCATTTTGTCAACTTCTTTCCGAATAGTGTCCTTCATATGATATGGTAGAGGATGATTCTTTGCTTTGACTGGTTCGTTGGTGATGGTTTTGATCTCATGCTTGACTAGCATTGTCTTCCCAGGAACATCAGACAGCACGTCACTGAATTCATCCATTAAAGATCGCGCTTGCGTCTGCTGCTCTGACGTTAACTCTTCCGAAACTATGACATCATCAACAGTTTCTGATCTGACAGGATTCGGTACTTCGATGAGATCGTGTGGAGCTGGTTTGTCATTAACCTCTTCCATATCGTCTTCTACGATCCCGGCAGAAACAATAGCCAAAACTCCTGCAGTCTCCGGTTGTGTCTTCCGTTCCACGTACTGTCGCAGTAGATTTGCATGAAGAACCTTTACTTTTCCGTCGATACAAACGCTGTAATCCATAGGTCCTTTCCGTTCCACTATCTCATACGGTCCTTTCCATTGCATGAGGAGTTTGTTGCGTTTGGTCGGTAAAAGAATGAGAACTTTCTCACCAGGTTTCATCTTTCGCTCTTTCGCCTTTTTGTTGTACCAATGGGCCTGTTTCACTTTAGCTGACTTCAGCTGTTCATGAGCCAACTTGTAGGTTTCTTCTAATCGCTCTCGAAGGTCCACAACATATTGGTACGTTGTTTTCACTTCAGGATCAGGTACATCCTTGGCGCACAATTCACGGAGAATTCTCATCGGTCCTCTGATAACCCGTCCGTATAGAAGTTCAAAGGGAGAAAATCCCAGGCTTTCTTGGGGAATTTCTCGATAGGAAAACAGCAGCGCATTTAGATACTTGTCCCAGTCTTTTGGTCTTTCACTGCACATCCTCCGGAGCATCTGTTTGAGTGTCCCATTATACCTTTCAACCAGACCATTACACATCGGGTGGTAGGGAGTAGTGGTGAGTTGACGTATCGATAACAGCCTGCTGACCTCTTTCATGACTTCTGAAGTGAACTGGGATCCTTGATCAGTTAAGACTTCTCTTGGAACTCCCACTCTGCTGTATACATCGACAAGAGCCTCAGCAACTCTCTCAGCTTCAATTCCTCTCAGAGCAACAGCTTCTGGGTAACGAGTGGCATAATCTACTATAGTCAGAATATACCGGTTACCGCGGTCAGTGACAGGTTGTAGTGGTCCCACTAAATCAATGGCGACACGTTGAAAGGGAACATCAATGAGCGGCATCCTACCAAGAGGAACTTTGGTTACTCGACCCTTCGGGAATGTCCTCTGACAGACATCACAAGAACGACAATAGCGTGTTGCATCTGCAATTACGCCTGGCCAGTAGAACTCCAACAGAATACGATCTGCGGTTCGCTTCGCTCCCAAGTGACCTGCCATCATGGAGTCGTGTGCTAACCGTAACACAATGTCCCGATACTATGATGGAACAACTAGCTGCTTCGTCTTCCGTCCCTGCATCCCAGATGAACCTTGATATTCTCTGTAAATCAGGCCCTGACGAAGTACGAACTTTGATGAGCTACCGTCCTGTCTTTCCTTTTCTTCTCCACTAACAACAAATTCTCGAATCTTCGATAAACTGTCATCGCTCTGCTGAGTATCTCTGAATTCCTTTGGATTTATATCTCCGGGCATCTTCGGCACTTTCAGTGGTCGATAAGGTTTCTTTTCCTGACGCGCTTGCGCTCTCGTCTGAACTGCATTTGCCTCGAGCTCATGGGACCATCCACTATCAGGTTTCTCTGCCGGTCTAACGTTGTCCATGTTACCAAGCATAAGATCGTAGATTGGTGTTTCCATAACCCAGGCTTCTACTTCACCGACAAAATAAGGAGTATCAATAACGAGCCTAGCCGTAGGTAAGTGTAATACTGTTCCATCTGCAAGCTTACATATCTCGTTCTTCCCCGTCAGTTCCTCATGCGATATTAAGCTTCTACGCACCACTGCCTTTCCACAGCCAGAATCCCTTAACACGGAAACTCGTTGATCACCAATAAATCCTGTAACAACTGGCATCTTAACACCTGTCGCACCACAGGATACTGTCACCTTCAGATCATCTTGATCGCTGGCCTCGTCTTCGCTGGAGCTAATATATGAGCAAGTGTTATTGCTGTTACTCTTCCCTTTCGTCCTAAGACCTCCTGAAGGTTTAGTTGGGTCAGACTCTTCCGCACCTACAGCACCCACTTTAGCCGAATCCTTCTTTGGACACTTGTTCGCCAAATGATCCGTTTTCTTGCAAATATAACAATGTCGGACATTACCTCCGGGCACTTTTGCATCTTTCTTGTCTGTGGGTACTCCTCCTGGTTGTGAACGAGTTCCGTTGGAACCATGTTTGGATCCAGTAAACTTTTGCTTTACCAGATTGGACGGATTACCTCGAGCCTCTGCGTACTGGTCTGCTAACTTCGTCATTTCAATCAAAGTCTTTGGAGCACGTTCTTTCAGGAAAAGTGTCAAGTCATTCCCACAGGTTTGAAGCAGCTGATCTCGTACAACGAAATCCCTCAAAGCCTCAAAGGTCTTAGCCGAACCAGACATCTCAAGCCATCTCATGAAATAACTATCGAGGCTTACTCCGAACTGAGAAAATGTTTCTCCTGTCTCTGGTCGTCCAGTTCTGAAGCGCTTACGGAATCCTTCTTCTGTCATCTCGAATCGCTTTAGAAGAGCTGCTTTGAGAGCATCATAGTCAAGAGATTGATCTAGAGGTAGACGCGAAAAAACATCCAATGCACGTCCTTTTAGCAGCACACTTAGATTAGGAGCCCAATGCAGTGTCTTGTCCCATCGCTGAGTAGTAGCATATCTCTCAAAGCGCCTTAGATACGAATCCATGTTATCCTTATCCTCATCAAACGACGGAAGTTTAGGACCTCTAGCCACTCCGCTCTGAGCTGAACCATCGACAATAGCTGGTTTCTTCTCCTGCATTGCTTCCTTGTCCATGAGTTCTATCTTCCTCTGGTGCTCTCTGACACTTCTCTCCTCTCTTTCCCTCTCCAGCTGCAACTCCAGAGCAACTTTATCTTTTTCACGGGCTTTCTCCTCCCTCAGCATCTCCAACTGGTACAACCTTTCCGCCTCTTTATTCTTGACATCGCGTTCCTTTTGCCGTTCATCTCTCTCCCTGGCTTGTTCCTCTCTGACAAACGCCATCAATTCCGCACCTTGCAAATCCATCTCTTTCCCTAACTCTATCAATTCCTTTACAGCTGTCATGGTTAAATCCTATCAAAAATCTAGGAACGATGGGAACACCTACCCTAATGTCAGTAATAAAAAATAGACAACATTCGAAAAATCTTCACAAAGTTTAGTAACACCACTATGAAAATAAAGGTGTGTCGAAATATTTCATTCTTCACCAAGCCTGCATAGTCTTTTCATCCCACCGCTGCCACCAAAAATTGTAACTATGGACGAACGGGACAATGCAAGGGTGGTGTAGAATGACACTAAGACTGCTTTAAAATATATACAAGCTTTTACTTTACAAAATATACACTATGTTTTTTGCAGTTTCCATCATATATAAAACATTGGTACATCTCACTCAATGTAAGTATTTACAATAATATCACAACCATTCAATATACTCAAGTAACCTGTCATCACTACTGAGAATGTCAAGAGTCACTACCACTGCCTGGATACATAGCATATGGTCTGTTCACCGCGGTCTGAAGTCCCGGTATCGTCTCTTCTCATGAAATCTCTCCTGTCTCTCCTCGTGTCCATGTCTCCTGTGCTGATGGGCTCATCACACTCACATGAGATGTTCACAGAATGAACAAACCAACGACAAGAAGTGTCCACACAGAACACAGTCTGTTCATATATAAGGGTACACTACCCTAGCAGCTACCTACATAGCACACAGCACTCGGTTCACAAAGAACCTACAGATGAAGTCCCCACAGGACAGTCACCAAAGGTATAGCTACCACCTCAGCTAGTTGATGTTAAAGCCCTCACTGGATCGACACTATCACATCACCTTCCCATCAATGACCCATGGTTGAAGCTACAAAATATGTACATCAGATTTACTACCTCTATCTTTACTTTACTAAAAGGTAAAATATACGTCAAGTACCCACAATATCTATGTGTATACACAATGAACACTGACTGTGGGACATATTAACCAAATAGTCTACCAATTTACGAAGTAGAGAATATCTGTATAAAAATATAAAAGCACGGCACACGCCGCCTTAATGTGTAGGGTATTCTACGTGTGCGGTCCACTCATGCGTGACGCGTACACATGAAATCTCTGTTTACTACATATATAACGAATAATATAGCAAAAATGAGTACTTGGAGGCCTTTTTTATAGGTAATGTTAGCTAAAAGAATATATGTGATAGGCTTATGGTCGCCTTGATCTAATAAAGCTAAACTAGCATACTCGCATCGTACGCGCGAATGTAAACAATGGCCCTACGATATACAGGTATGACCATCTATCCAATCAACAGGTAAACTGACTAGAAATATCACAGCTGATTAACAAATATGTACATGTCTTTAACTAACAATATAACAACGATTGTAAAAACTCACCACAATCTGTAGTTTGTGCTTGCTAACAATTTCCAATAGCGATTCAGCAAATCTACCTGTGGCTACTCATGGCTACCTGTCGATCTCTAACTTTAAAACCGTAGACGGATGACCAAAACTCCGTATCCGTAAAATAATAATCAAATGATGCACTTTATCAGTAAATATGGTTAAAATATTTACAAAAATATATATGTGACCGTGACACTTGGTGGACCTCAACCAAACATGCTACAAGCCAGATATCAGAACCCTTGGCCTTTTGGTTACTGAGAAGACGGTGTTTAAATGAAAAAGTTGACACCAGAAGGACAAACAGATGATGGACACAGAGCCATGCCATAATTATATAAGCTAAAAAGGCAAATTGTTGCTGAACTGATTTGTTAATGAAAAATTGTTGGTTTGTTCGTTTATTTATTCATTTTTGTTTGTTTGTTTGTTTTTGCTTAAAAGTTATCTGATCCCGCACTTACTTTATAAGCGAAGTCAAAAAATTTGAAACAGCTGTCTCCTAAGACATATGATTTAATTGGATCAATATCTTTCGGAGATGAGGAATAGAAACAACCATTGTGGTAACCCCACAAATCTGCTTCAATATGCTTTGCAAGAAATATCTGTATCTCGTGGATGCTGTATAATTCAAATTTTATATGATGTCAGCTTCAATTCAAATTTTATAATGCGATAAGCCTATACAGACGAAGAACTTATGTCGCCGTGCAACACTCTGAATACTCCACGAACATATTTTCAGGGGTTTCGTCCATCATGTCAGGACTAATGACGAGGTTTTCATCATTTATTGGCGTTTCCATTCTTCCTCATGACTCGATCCTTTCTTCTGTCAGAAAATGTTCCATGATGTTTATACTTTGAAGTTATTCCAATAAAATGAATTCGACTGAAAAGTTTGACATCTGGATACTTATTTACACTATTAGAATAGTAAAATTGAACAACATCTATATGAGCTTGCTTCAATTCATCCATCTTTTCATCAATGACGTCATCATAATCAATTATGATGTCATCATTTCTTATTGTTCATATATAAAACAAATTGTGATTGCATATGCTTTCTAAAATCGTTTGTTTGAAACAATAATGATTCTTCAAAAAAAAGTCTTAGAAGTTCGAAATGGACGCGTGTTTACAAATACCGTGTTTTAACTGCCGCTGTACTGGTAACCGCGTAAGAAATCATCTTGAATATTGCTGATATCAGTTAATCTTAACTAAATCTATAAACATAATAAGTAATTAGGCTTGATTGTAGCTTCAAGCTTTGCCATTAAACTGGTACTAAGGACATGATAGTAAAATAATTGTCCCATGTACATACAAGTCGTCAATATTTGCTGCAAAATCTTAAAATAAAATAGTATTTGTCATGGTATTCGGTCTTTAGTTAATGCAGAACTATCTGCTCTTGTAAGCAAACATTGAATGTTACGTCACTACTCACTCTAGTCACTAGGCATATTGATAGTAAAAAAGTTTTTCGAGTTCATATTTCTAACAAGCATTACTTATCATTTAAATCCGTTCACTGTAAATTATACACGAGTTATATCGTTCGTACAAGCAAATTTGTCACATTTAGTTACTGTTTTAAGTTCCTACTGGAATGTCTATAAATAAACATTGTTGTATACCCGCCTGAATGACGGCAGCAACTTATGTGACGTCATCACACCCTCCGTGGTTTTGTTCCAAATTTAACCAGTGTGACATTTATTTTGTTCTGCATTCTTGTGTAACAAAATTAAGTCGTCCTGATACAGTTAAGTGAGTAATACACTGTTTGAGAAAGAAAGTATATATAGGGGTCAGTTGAGATGATGTTAATTTACATACAGTTCAAGGTTGCGGATCAAGCCTCCACTCCTTTCATCAACTTCGCGAGTACACAATCATATTATATATACTTGGCTTACAATAAAGTTGCCCCTATAACTACAAAGCGAAAACATTGCATAGGTATTAAGGATACTTTCTATCTTTTGCAAAATTACCTTAATTCATCTTTTAACAGTATCCTCGTTCTGCTCGACATTGAAGATTAAATATCAAAAAGAACATGTGCGGTTCCGTTTCGTAAGAATCGAACCTGGCTCTGTTGTAAATAATATCGGTTCTACCAACTAAGCCAAAGAAGCATGCTCCATATCAACGGAGTGAAAGAGTCCGTATTTCACACTAAACAGTGTGTACAAGCCACACCAACTCGATCTTTTCAAATCTATATGAAATACAGAAAGTGTGCAATACAGAAATATACAACACTCGAAGCTATAGACGCTATGACGATGAAAAAGATGTATCCCAAAAAAGCCTTCGCACTTTCAGCAGCAGCACAAACATGATATGTCTTTGCCCATAAAATACAGACAATGCATGTGTAGCGGATCTAGACCGGGTCGGATCGTCGGCGACCAGATAGCTCAATTGGTTGATCGTCCGTCTAGTGTTCGGATGGTCCGGGTTCGAACCCTGGTCTGGCCGTGCATTTTACCCTCCTGATACACATGCTTTCAAATTAGTATTTACTGGATTTCTCTTCTTTACCAATTTCGTAAAATTGTGAACCCTGTCTGTTGCGCCTTTCTAGCTGTAAAATTATATTACCAAAACAAAATGCTTTCTTTAAAGCTGACAATGCCAGTTAAAAACCTTTTTTGTTGAGATTAAAAAAAATACGGCAAAGTTATATTTTAGAAAGCTTCTAAGATGCCCCCTAACAGGTTACTAAGGAGAGGCAGACATTTTAGTTTTTGCCTTGCTTGGAAACGAGAGTCGGTCTCCCTGGGTATAAAAGGCACCCAGCCTGTCAAACCGGGTTTTACATGAACACTGGCCGTGCAAAGTGCAACACACCTGCGGACACAACAGGTGACACTGGATTTACAAAACTGGAATGACAAACACACACTTACCTTGAAGTTGAAGTTACATGAAGATGGTCACTCTCTCAGCCACCATCATAAATCGTGTGCCATAGCAAAATGAAAAAAATAAAACTGAAAACACCCTAACTGTCCCTTCACCTATGTATACATGATAATGGACATCGACATGTTGATTTTACATTCGGAAGCAGAGCGAAACGTTCCGAACAGAATATGTACTCGCTCCTAATACTACCTATAATATTACGCCTTGCCATTAAAGCGCTTGTAATGAAAATGTAGTGTAACACGCGAGCATAGTCTTGATTATGTAAAACACGTGCACGAACACATGCGAGTGAGGGGAACTTATTTTGATGGAAATAAATGGATGTTATAGCAATGTTTATCACACAGGAACTGATTACTCGTGGCGACATGATGTTCCACTAAGGTAGGTTTATCAGTTGTCATTCATGTACTTGTTTTTTATTCGCACGAATTTTGGTGTAATCTAATGGTTTTTTTTTTTTTATATTTTGCTCATATTGTATAATATCGTTATAATAACACCTCAATATCCATGTCAATGTTCTTCAGATACTGATCGAAAATATCGTAAAAAAAACCCCAGAAAGTATGTGTTGGCTAGCTATATAGGTCTATAGAAGTGCCGCTGTGCGGTTTCAACACAACGAGAACCGGTGTGACGGCCTGGGTGCCTTTTATACCAAAGGAAGCCGACTATCGTTACCAAGCAAGGAAAAAACTAAAATGTCTGCCATTCCTTAGTAACCTGTAAGGGGGAACCTCAGAAGATTTCTAAAATTTTTACTTGGCCGTTTTTTTTTTTTTTTAAATATCAACAAGAAAGCTTTTTAACTTGCATTGACAGCTTTAAGCTTTTATGCGGATTATTGTAACACCGGATGCACGTTTGAAGCTTGCGTAAACAAACCAAATGTCGTTGCTAGGGAGGATTTTTCTCGTAACTTCAATCGTAAGTCTTGCGAATATTTTTCACTTACGACTACCTTAGTGAAACTGACTCAAGATTTCTCTTACGATAATCGTATCTCAATTTTTTTTAGAGAATACCAAAGCGTCAACAAAACAATAATCCGAACTCAAAATCGATTAAACTAGGGGCAAAACAGGAACAAAGGAAAGATTTTCATGGAGACTCTCGTAAAAGCACAAGAGAATAAGACCAGGTGTTCCGGAAGAGTAAGCGTCTTCTGCATCATCGACGACACCCGGCATGTAAATCATGGTCACATCCAAGTAAGCATCAATCCTCAAAATGAGAACCGAGTCATCATTGTCATCACAACAAGTAAACACACTAACAAGCAAACTCAGAAACGTCCATCTTCATATCACACAAAGATACAGAATATTTCTCGATGATATCAAGATGACGACCATAAAACTTGCCCATAGTCTTCATCAACCTGCATTTCTCGAATCCCTGTGCCGTAAGTTTGTTCGTCAGCAGTCCCTAGCAAGCCCTAGAATAACGAATCAACTGCGACATGTAAACACCATAGGATGGAGAAGCAGGGATGTTACTATCAAGAAAGGGAAAGTTCACGATCGGGAAATCGAAATCGTCACGTTTATCATACAGCTTAGTAGTAAGTTGCCCGTGTTGGTCATAGTTTAAGTAAAGATCGAGGTAAGAAGCTGATGTAGGAGAGTCTGTTTTGTCTTTAATCTCAAGTTCAGTAGGGTATATGCAATCGACTAGGTCAGCAAACTTCTTGTTGTTTATAGACAACACATCGTCGATATACCTGAAAGTGAAATTGAAAGATTTGGCAAGGTTTTTGTTACCCGTTCTGATAAGCCCCTCGACAAATTCAGCCTCGTATGAAAACAAAAACAAGTCAGCCAAAAGTGGTGCACAGTTAGTGCCCATTGGAATGCCAACAGTCTGTTGGAAAATCTTTCCTTCGAATTCAACAAAGATATTGTCAACCAGGAATTCAATAATTCGTACTATATCTTCCTCAGTATATTTCAACCTAGCTTTTGTTGTGTTTTTCACAAAGTATGCTCCAAGATAGCTCACAACCATGTATTTGTATCGTCGTTCACCTTTCTTAATGAGAGACCGAAGACGTTCTTTCAAAATCATATGACAAATCGTAAGATGTTTTGTGAAAGGGGCCACAGCCATTTTCAGCAGTTTTCAGCGGTAGCTATAGTGGCACGCGACTTTATTCCAGATTTAGTGGTTTCTGTCAAAATCAGTCAGTCAGAGTTTGTCTCCCGTGTGTGTTGCTGGACAAAGAGGTGTTTCCTCATTTCCGGAGCTCGTGTTGTCATTATGAGCCCTTATAATATGAGTGGTTATTGTGTGCGAGGAAAATGTAACTGCACATGCGCCTATCAGAATACGCGAAAGGCACCTATGTATACACATTCTATATGTAACATCGCTTGGGTAATCAACAAGATCCCAGAACATTTCTCTTAAAACAAAAATAATAGTTGAAAGAAGGAATCATTGTATACTTCCATAGTCAAATAAACGATGGCTGCCTGTTAGCCATATTACTTTGCACATCAGCTCAAAAACCGACCAATGCACAACTAAGGACCAAGGAGAATCTACATAAAAAATTGAAGAAGGGAAGGATCCATCCAGTACTTCTCAAGAAATAGCGACCATAAACTATTACCGTCAAAATCCAAGTTGGCCGCAAGTTGGCCATGTTGTTTTTTTCGGATCAGCTCAAACACTGGATAATGCATAACTGGGGACCAAGGGGAACTTGCATATGAAATTTGGGAAAGGTCAATCCAGTCCTTCTCTTGAAATAGTGATAAACTATTACTGTTAAAATCCAAGATGGCCGCAAGTTGGCCATGTTGTTTTTTTCGGATCAGCTCAAACACTGGATAATGCATAACTGGGGACCAAGGGGAACTTGTATATAAAATTTGAGAAAGGTCAATCCAGTCCTTCTCTTGAAATAGTGATAAACTATTACTGTCAAAATCTACGATGGCCTACTCTCGGCTATGCTGTTTTCAGATCAGATCAAAAACTGGACCATGGGGAACCTGCATTTGAAATTCGAGAAAGATCGATACATAACTTCTAAACAAATAGATATCACAAGCGGACCACGAACGCACTATCACTATCAGTGAGCTATTCAAACAAAAAGACAAGATTCGATAAAACTCTGCCATTTATTGCTACTCCCTCCTTTCTTCTTGATTTTGGTGACAGACAACACCCATATAGGCCACGCCTACTACTGGTTACGATTGACTAAACACAGTCTGCTGCCTCGTACCAAAGTAGTACATAATACGAAAAAACTCATTAACTACAAAACAATTCAGTTCATAATGTGCAACAAGAGATCCAAGACGGATCTCGTGCCCACCATTGCTTGATCTTTATTTATTCTTTTCCATTTTCTTCTGTTATTTGTTCTTAATTACTAAAATATCAGAATTACTTCTATCAAATCAAAGATGATCACTTGTTAGCATTTATCTGAGATCAGTTCAAAAATCAAAAGCAGACAACTAGGGATCAAGCGCAGCAAACATAAAAAAAGGAAAGATGTATCCAGTACTCCACAAAAAGACGACAGACCATGGATGATATAAACAGCGTCATCAGATGCTACAAAATATGCAGAACAGTAAAATCAGGTAAACACAAGAAAATGAATCCAAACCAATTCGTTTCATTATTTTTGTAGAATTTCCTTATTTTCAATGGCCACATCCCACTTAACAAAAAAAAATTACACACATTTATCATTCTATAAAACAATACAAATAATTGTACGAAGCATAAGATTAAAATATAAACTTTTCAATATGCATTACTTCCAAGGCAGCTGTCAGTGATCAAATAAAATGATTTTCTTCTGCAGATTAGGACACGATATGAGATAGGGAGACAGTTGCAGTTGGTGTACCCGAGTTAATCCTAACAAAGATCAAACTTGAGGGATTTAAAACAGAATATACATGGACAAAAATTCAAAATCAATACTGTTCAATGTATCACTAATGTATTGGGTGTCGTTTTCCTATTAACACTTCCACACATACACAGTTTTATAAGGCTTATACTAGTTCAAACTGTGCTTCAAAAATAACAAATAATCAAGGTATACTTAAAACAGTTGTTTTTATATTTGCTCTAATACAAATTGATCAAGAATAAAAAATAATATGAGATGCATATCAAAATTAGATGTTTTAAAAATGAATTTCATTTAGTTTGAATATTAGAAACAATTTCTCATCTTTCAATTAAGACAAAAAATACACATAAAACTATGACTAACATCAATTAGGAACAGACTAAACTTAGACATAGACATTGTTTAGTTCTATTTATTGAGAAAAGGTCACAGCATTTAAACTTCCCAGAGTCCAAAGTTCGTCTCATAAATAAAAGTACCCAATCGTAAACGATAAAATAATTAAGAAGTCACATTAGACAAATACTTTGCTATCTTCAGTCAAAAAGTGACATTCTAAAATATGCTTCAGATGAATTTATAAGGTAATTTACAAAATGAATTTAGATAATGACAAATGATTTACGAAATGGCTATAAACAGCATATATGATGTATGAGTAATGTACAGATGTCGAGTCTGGTAGTGATGGAGTCCCATACAAACAGTGTCTGCATGGACGTGTTGTCTGAGAAGTTGAAAAAGCTGCTAACAAGTTACTGGTGGTACACACTATCTGCAGGTACAGCCAGATCATTCACGCAGGAAAAATACAGGTAAATCTGCACCACACACAGTATCAGTCACCAAACATCTCTGTAATATGTCAAACATATGTCAACATTGCTTCTAGCAAAATGTAATTAACAGATCTAGATATATTCTTTGCTTTCCGGATTTACAGCCGATGTCAGAAAATTGTTTTATTCTACAAGATCCAGTTTAACTAGAAACTGGTTTTTGTGAATAAAATTCGATGGCGCCCCTTTAATTAACAGTTTAAAAACATTCCACATATTTTAATCTCATTAGGATAGTTTAGCACTTTCTAGACCTAATATATAAACTGCATACAAGAACAAGTTCAAATTGTATTATGGTGACTATTACAGAAGTCCTACATATTCAGAAATAATGTTTGGATTGAGTTTTCAATGCATTCATATTGCATACAAAGTTTAAACAAGAGCCCGAATATGAATCTCACCCTGATAAATTAGCAGTTAAAAGACATGTAAATTTTGACTTGACCTTTTTATTATTTTTTTTTAAAATAATTTTTTCAACATTTGACCTTGTGATCATTACTAGTGATTTAACTATCATCCAAACAGGAGAAGATAACTCACTCCACTCATTCTTGCTTCCTTGGTCGCCCCCGCCCCTTCTTTTCAGTTCGGGATGTCACTTTCTTCGGGTTTTTAACCTCCTTCTGGAATAACATAAATACATGGAGAAATTAATTAACTTTGCTCTCAAGGGGTGTTATACACAAATATCATATATTTTGGTCTCGGATTAAAAGTTTTTGAATATTACCATATCACCTTTTTTAAGATTGAATTATGTTTAAAGGTCAATATACAGGGTGATTTAGATTGAACTTCAATTGTTAGATGGGATTAACATAATTTTGGCCAGGTTTTGTTTCTTAGCTTGTTTTAAAAAAGGGGAATTATCTCACCAAAACATAGATATAATACAAACCATGTCATCTCTTTCGGACTTTCCTGGTCATAAGATTCTCACATAGCTAATTTGTAATTATAGTACTTTTATAGCGAAACAAATAGTTATGCTTCCTTTAAAGAGGCATCACATTAAAACTTTATTTTTATGCTTATTTAGAATTGATGTATATATGAATTAATCGTATTATCTTGTGGAAAATTAATGTGTGATTTACGCTGAAATATGTTCTCAATAACGTAAATTCATCATTAAAAAAAGAATCACTATTTATTGATCAACGATTTGGACATGTAACTTTTTTTTTGCGTCACATACGATAACGCATGCGCATTACAAGCTACATCAGTTGGCAAAAATGGCTATCCGCGTGATTTACATGTAACTACTAAGCGAAAAGAGGCCGAATGGTCAAAACATAACGCAAGTATTATATAACGGAAGCATAATGAGGGATGTGAAGTATTCAAGAGAGAAACTAATTGCCCCACTGTTTGCATGTTACAGTTTTCTTCTAGGTAACCGGTACACATAGCTTTGATTTGGTTTTGGGGCCTCACGAGGGATAACTCTTTCATTCCTCTGTTACATGAAATGCGTATGTAAAACTTAAAGTGTGTTTTGTTATATTCTCTGTATAACATTCTAGTAAAATGGCATTATTGAACTATATTGCTGGTGAGAAAGACCTTTCAACATACAAGATAAAACGTATAAGGGAGGGGTGGGGGTATTGTGTTTACGCTTTAAAACGCTGGTATATGTGCGACTGAGGTTATAGTGTATATACAGCTTCAATTTGGACAAACTGAATAGATTTATGTCATCATGCGCGGAAAAAGTAAAAATGAAAACGGAGCTATCATAATATATTCAAATGGATTAAGTATTGGACAATTATACAAGTATCTCGACAAGTTCCAAATTTGATATATGTGGTGCGTCATATGAGTGCACGAACTTCCGTGATACATATATAATTGTAAGTGTTAACGTATGCTGACGCTGAAAGTTGGATAGATTTTGTAGATGAATATATAGTCTGAAAAAAAAATCTTTAAGACATTGAGTTGTAAAAAAAAATCGGAATAATTTCATTTTATTTTTGTACTTTTCAATGCATGCACACCTTTTATGAAATCATTCTAAATGGGGATTCATAAATCTAACTTTTACAGAAATGAATGTTTGTCCGATGGTTGTCATCGTCGGAAACCCACATGACACTGCATTTAGACGTAAGAGTGCAGTGTCATGTGGGTTTCTGACAATGCATGGCTATATATCCCGTACCCATTTGTACCGGTCCCAGTCAGGTACTGGAGTCGATAAATGATGCAGAGATGCCGACATATATTTCTTCATATGAATATCTTGTGTAATTAACGTCTGATTATTAATGTGAATGCAATTCAATAAACTTATACACGAACTTTGTCTCCGTTTCATCATCTGACGTATACATTACACGTACCCTCTCTTAAGGCCCCTTTGTCAAATTGATCAACAACACTTGTCACTTGACGCGTGATCATCGCTATTTTTATCGGACTTTCCCGAGGAATGCAATTTTGCAAGTAACTAATAAAGACATTTTGAGTGGACTTTGAATATTGGAATTACAGGAAAATGTAACTGGTAATGCAGACAGAATATACTTTCAAGAACTTCATTGTAGGTTTTCCCGGGATGCCCCTTTAAACAAAGTGAAGAAGGCATTACAGATAATACGATTACCCTCGCGAAATCAGTACTCATACAAGACATATTTGTGAACACTTGTTTGAAGTGTCATACCAATCAGTTGAAAACTGAAGTCTGTAGAGCAATGACACCAAAATTCTATTTAAAAGTGACCTAGGTTTTGCCGCGGAAAGTTGAAATGTGAAACCATACAAGATGTAATGTTTGTTAACGCTGAAACTTGTGAATCAAGTTATGTGACAATTAATTAAGAAATTAAGTCCGACATACGGTGACACAAAATTTGAAATTCTATCAATAGTAAATATAACCTAGTTTTTGACTGCAGAAAATTACTGCAATCATTAGAAAACGTGATGTTTTTGAATACTTGTGTAAAGTTCTGTGACAATTGATTGGAGAATGAAGCCTGTAGATCGGCGACACCAAGCATCTATTTATAGTTACTATGACCTCAATTTTCAACACATAAGGTCAGACAAAAATAAGAGAATACCAAAGCGTCAACAAAACCATAATCCGAACTCAAAATCGATTAAACTAGAGGCAAAATAGGAACAAAGGAAAGATTTACGTGGAGACTCTCGTAAAAGCACAAGGGAATAAGACCAGGTGTTCCGGAAGAGTAAGCGTCCTCTGCTTCATCAACGACACCCGCCATGTATATTTTGGTCACAACCAAGTAAGCATCAATCCTCAAAATAAGAACCAAGTCAATCACAACAAGTAAGCACACTAATAAGCAAACTCAAAAACGTCCATCTTCATATCACACAAAGATACGTGTTCGTGTCGAAATACGAACTCGTACAAGAGGTTATGTTTGTAAACACTGATGTGAAGATTCTTGACAATCATTTGAAAAAATAAAGGCTGTAGAGCGGTGACGGGAAGCAAATCGTGTATGTAAACTCACACCTTTGTCAAAAAGTTATAATTATGACGAAAACAATACACGTAAATCATTTACACAGCAGTGAACATGACGGTGCCTAATCAATGTAGTTCCCATTGGGTCGTTGTGACTAAAGGGATAATATCTGGAATTGTACATTAATTGTATTATACGAAAGTCATCTTGTCATTTCTTTAAAAGGTCGCTGCTATATAGATAATAACAATATTATAACCCAACACAGTTATCTTGAAGAGTTACAGTTGTGGGATCGCACAACGTTACGTGCGCACGATGGGTGACGGTGTATGTACATGTACCAAGTGTGCACGATGCGATCCTGGGCGATTATTTCTAACGCACATGTGGGCGCACAATAAACTAACACTGTGCGATGACAATCGTGGTTGATGCAAAATGAGAAATGGATTAACAACATATACGGATTCGCGCTAGCTGTTTTAAGCATATTTCTATATTTCTATCTATATATTTCTTAAAATTAGTCTTTTTTTGTAATTTTTTTAAACAAACCAAATAGACACATGCAAACAATCACATATTGACAAGTTCTCATTCAGGTAAATATTGCCAGTTTTTATCAAGTTATACATGTACATAGACCATCTACTTAAATGTCTCTTGCCTGGGGCACTTACAACACTCGCCTAGGTGTGAAAATACAGGTAAAGTGGTGGGGAGGGGAGTGGATGTTCACATGACTAGCGGATCGCCGAACACGGGACAGGTACAACTCTGGCATGTTATTTACCTGTTCTGTTACCTTGGAACTTAACCCGCACTTGACTGTCTCATAGTTACTGTAATACTGTTTACTGTATATTGCAAAATTAACATAAATATGATGCGAATTTATAGTTTTTCGACAAGAGGGTTCCATATTTTTTCATTCCATCATATTTATCGACCAATTATACCAAATCGTGCGCACGATCTTTAGATCGTCCAGCTGTGGGCGCCATTGGCGAACGATGTGCGGACGATGTATGCACGATGTACGCACGTATTTTTGGTGTGTTGTGCGTTACTACAACTGTATCTAAATATTTGATTAGACCAGTTTTAATGATGGTATGACGTTTGACCCCAGAACCGACAAAATACTTCAAATTAAACAAGGTCTTTTAATTTTACGGGCTTTAAAAACAAAGTTTGACTGAATGTGAAAAATATTGGTTACCTTGGAGTTATCTGCTGGCGATTGCAACGGGCCAGTGTTCTGAAACAGATTTGTTTTCATTGACACAGGTTCTTTGAACAATGGATACTTAATGCAGTACAAAAACACCAATGCATGTTTTGGACAATTAAAACCTTGCACCTGCAACTCTAGCACCAAAGTGGGGCACAGACAACTACCCGATAACAGTGCATATAAAAACCCATCTCAATAATTTTCTCAGTGAAACAAAATCAGTTTTCACACATTTCCAAGGAAGCAACAAGCACTACACATATATGGCATTCACAAGCATAATAGCAGACACTTTCATTTTTACAATATCCTTTTCAGCAATGAATTAGGTTTATTTAAAACATGCAAAACTTCACAAATCACTGGTTCTTTTCTTTTTGTTAACTGTCAAGCCTTCAGATGCATTGATATCATGATCAGATTGGGTGTCCCCTCCCATAATAACTTCAGGATACATTAGGTAGGCCATACAGTAGGTTTTTATGTTAGCCACCTATGTTTCTCTACACATTCAACTTACCTGGACTTGAGGTCTACGTTCACAACTCTTCAAAGATGATGAACAGTTTTGTTTTTTCACAGGGTTATCTGCTACCGATACCCACCCTTGAATTTTAGCTCCATGTTCAACACCACTTTCTTGATCATTTACCATATCTATGATAGGCACCTGTTCTACTCGCGTTAACACTCGTCTCTGTGGGCGGTAATTCAACAGTTGCCTTTCAAGTTCTATCTTGCGCTGTTTGAATATGATGATACGTTTGTCGAGCTCAAGTCTCTGCTCTTCCGTGTCAATGAGCTGGGTGTTAACAGCTAGTAGTTTCTTCTGTAGAACATCCAGCGCGGGTTCACGGTCACACTCGTAGTTTAGTAAATGTTTACTATGGTTCACATGTAGTAGACTCCTCTGGTACTCGTTCAGCATGGGATAACGAAAATTGCTCTCTTTTGATGGAGCCACATTGCAGACAGGATTCACATGGGAAGTACCGGAATTGCAAGGATCCACCAACAAAGAGGCGCAAGAATTCCGAACATTCACAGGAGGAGTGTAAGATTTTTTTACCTTTTGTAATTGAACTAGCTGGACAGTACATGGACTAGTTACACTTCTGTTTTTTGGCAGTAATTCTGTGTTCAGCGGTTTCACAGTCATAAACTTTTTAACTTCGGTTGGTTGAGAATTAAATTTCGCTCGTCTTTTTCTGAATGGTTTCACCTGTAGGTGGTATTTTTCTTTCTTGAGATACTTTTTCTTCACTTGAATCTGGCAGAGCAACAAACACAACTTGTGAGTGGGAATATATTACTTTCATCAACAGTAATCATCATGTCGCATTGTGTGAACATGATTATTGTTTTAGGTTAACTATGAAACCTTCCTTAGAACCAAAGGTTGTCCATATTTCCAACAGTTAATTAAAGCCCTGCTGCAACCCATGTACCAGAAATATAAGATTTTTTTTTTAATAGTTATGCGATATGAACTCTTCCCGGATAGCTAATTATATAATGGTCAAGATCTATGAAGGTTTAGAGCGAGAACAGACCTTTAAAGATTGTATATGCGGCACTTTACTTGCAGGATCAGAGGTTTTTCTTGTTTTCCATGCATATAACCTAAACTTACGGCACAACAGAGAAACCAAGATGGATCCCAAACTCATTCACACCAAAAGTTTCATAATTAATTCCTAAGGGTTCAAATGTGTCTCCAGGAATGAGTCAAGACCATTCAATAAGGTTCCACTTTAACCGACATTAGCCTTTGAAGACGCATTAAAACTAATTCAAAGGTTAATATTTAATTAATTATGAAAACGTTAGGGGTGCATGAGTTATGGCCCCTAATTGATTGATCCTATATCATTCAGTTTTTCAGTTTACCTCTAAACCCCTAAAAGATGCAAGACGGTTGCTTCCCGACTAAAATGATTTTTTGTCTTGCAAAAAAGTGGCGCTATGCATACCGGTTTCAAATTGTCCTAAATCAACTGTTGCAATATTATAAAATCTGTAGTATCTGTTTCGATATTTGTTATCAACAGAAAATGTTTTGAAAGTGAAAATGACAAAAGGCTGTTTCACATGCAGAACATAACGCACAGAACGTGTTAACAGATAAAACAATCTGACCTCTAACAAACAAAAGCTCACAGGCTGCCTTCATAACCAAAACAGAAGTGTTTCAGATCTTTGGAAGAGGTCGGTACTAATTGGGAGCTTAATGTTACTTTGCCGAAACTTTTGCACCTGAAATGAAGTTTGGTGTATAGATTCAGAATGAAATGGAATATTTCAATTACTGGTATACATAAGAACTCAACAATATGGTTGTACAGAAAACTTTAGCTTTCAAACAGCGCAGTATATTGAATATATAGGTATACGTACATAATTGTATGTGAAATCCATGTCAGGTCAGTTCAGGCATTACTTGGGTAAATTAAGTCATCTCTTAATCTAAACATTTCACTCAATAAATCATTTATAAATATGTGATTAAGGGTAATTTTGTTTTTAGGTTTATCTATACATAAACTTGTGTTTTAATTTTGTGTATGCAGAATCTAACTCCATGGAAGTTCTGAATTGTGTGCAAGCATTGTAGAGATCAACTCATGGAAATTCAATTAATGTACTTGTGTTTTTTCCTCAATATGTACACATACAATACCATAATCAGAGTACCGTTTCACTAAGCTTCGGAACTAACGATGCTTCGTACTTTTACGTAATTCAGATTTACGAATTACTAAGCGTTTCACAAAATAATCGGAACTTACGTACGTCAGTAAGGTACGCAAACTTTGCATTACTTTACGCCATCTCCAACGTAAGTTACGTATACAAGAGAAAATGGCGTCGTATCTTTTTGTGGAAAATCATGCGAGGAGGGCATTGAGCGGGAAAGGGTTTTCAGAGACATGACCCAAATATCAGATGTCCTTGATGATGCTGACATGTGAATACAGTGATAATACTTACTGGTAAGTGGTCACATTTCAATAGATTTTAGTTTTTATTCAGGAAAATTATTATATCCGAAGTTTCGTCCGCAGGGGTGTAAAAACCCACTTTCCCGAGGCTTCTAGATTTTCAGCTTGACATATAGAGGCTTACTAGCCCGGGGCTAGTGACTAATTCATGATGTCACGACTAACAAAAAAAGCCTTTGTTCTATTGTATCGTCAAAAGGAAAACCAATATACATTTTATTTAATTTCCTTAGTATTTGGACAACACAATTTATTGGAACAGTCATTCTCGTCGTAACTGAACAGTTTATGATGCAAGACGTCGCTATGTTTCTTTCACATGTGTAATTGTGAGGACCATTCACAGCTAAAATAACATTGAAAGTCTATACTAACAACCCAAATAACCCTCAATATTCCCAATCATTCCCTCTTATTTGATTTAAGCAAAAAAAGTTAATCTCTGTAAAACAAATCGGCTGGTCAGTCACACAGGGGCTAGGCACGGACCTATGTCACTATGAAATGATTGTCAGATATTTGTTTTACCTTTCTCGAATATAGCCCCTCCCACTACTATATATCTGTGACAAGGGAAAGAACTAGCCTCAACGAGAAAATCGACCTATTTTCACTCTAAGCTTGTTTTCGTCACTGAATGAAGTCCAATTTTTTACATGCTTGCCTCATTTTAAAGGTGAAAACGATTTTCATGCAAAACCTCGGATTCTAGACAGCCTAGTGAGCTTTTACATGCGTGTAGCGGGATATATTTGGTATCGGCTGAAAGATAAAAGTTTCACCTTTAAAATGAGGCATGCATGTAAAAAATTGGACTTCATTCAGTGACGAAAACAAGCTTAGAGTGAAAATAGGTCGATTTTCTCGTTGAGGCTAGTTCTTTCCCTTGTCCCAGATATATAGTAGTGGGAGGGGCTATATTCGAGAAAGGTAAAAAAAAATATCTGACAATCATTTCATAGTGACATAGGTCCGTGCCTAGCCCCTGTGGTCAGTCATGGGGCCCCTCAGTCATGCATATTTTGGAATCTTTGTAATAGTGAAACAGAAATCCGGACTTATTTTTCAAAAAGTTTTAACAACTTTTAGTGTATTCATTTATATAACATATGAATAACAAGTTTATTTTTTATTTAATTGTGTTTAAAGGAAAACATTTATTTATGCGATACACAAGATAAGATAGATAGGTCAAGATTTTGTGTTTGTCAGGCTACCAGTTTTATCATCATCATCATTTGTTTTTGACTTATTGAAATACAGAAGAATTAATGAACGAATAATAGTGACAGAAACTATACTCATTTTGTCTGTATGTCAGTGTAATTTCGGTCACTAGTTTTGACATATTCAAGAGAGCAGTATTAATTTGAAGTTTATTTGGATTTTCAATTAAATCTTTCAACTATCTATTGCTGCACACTTCCTCTCCCATTATAAATATTCTTTTAATTCATTTCGGCGTCGGAAGAGGAGTGGAAGTGATAGCATACTTACGTTTACGGGGCAGATATGTTTGTTTTCGGAAAGTACAATCTTCTGTTCCTGTTAGTAGTGTAAGACCTTCAAGGTTGCCTACATTTGAAGATAGAATAATTACAACGTAGTTCTGTACAGTTTACTTACATTTCAAGGTTGATGTACCTGCAGCTGGTAATCAGTGATAGGAGCAATGGACAAATGGCGCCTGAGAATTTCTTATAGCTAGTTTTGGACCTATCTTAACACAGAATAATTTTACACTTTTGGGGATTGAACTTAACACCTCAAAAAATGGACTGGGCCCAAGCAAAAGTGCACAATGTAGGGATACACTTCCAGAAGGAACAAACGTTAAACTCTAACCGGATGTGGGATGTGTTAGGTTTACACAGTTTTCAGTCTGTGCTCACTCTAGCCATTAGCATTTTCGTTATTAACGAAATGAAATGCGTATTTGCTAAAAGAAAATATATGCCGTTAGTTACTTTTGCTAATGGAATTTGTGCTGAATAAACCATGATTTCCATAAACACTGACCCCTGTCAATGTATGATAAGAATTGATCCAATTTAATGAATGGAATGTTAAATTCACGAGAACTTCTATTAATTAACACTTGAATGTTTACTTTACTAATGAGAGAAAGTTCCTGAAGGAAATTCTTATTTGCTAAAAAAGAAAAGTGGGCACAGTCGATCTGATTAAAATACAGATCCTCACTATTACTATCGTGTGTAGGATCTGACAGCGACCAGTATAAGGTCATGTGCAGATGGCCTTTATTATTTCCATATCTAGGAAATGAACAGCCAATCAAAATGCACCTTTTAAACGGTGTTTGGTAGACGAACAAAAATGGTGGCGGAACGAAGCGAAGAAGAGAAAATCATTCAGGGCGTTATATAACAATTTGATTAGTATATTTTGTGATAATTTCTTTACCTTCAGTTGTTATTTCTTTTTGGACAAACGAAAAACTACAAATCAAACAGATAATGTCTAAAAAGGACACACGCCTTGGCGTAGAGACCGCTGAAATGGGCGCCGCCATTTTTGTATACGGTCGTTCAGGTTTCTCGCTACCTTATTCTGGTTTAACGACAAGTGTAGAAACAAATCGAAATTAGCTTTTCACTTTCAGAATCTGGTAAGCAGCGATCTGATTGGTGAATACAAAGGTCATCTGCACATGACCTTCTACTGGTCGCTGTCAGATCCTAAGCACGATAGCAATAGTGAGGATCTGTATTTTAATCAGATTGGAGCACTGTCAGTATGAAATAATGCGTACATAAGTTATACGAAATTAGCCATCTAGTTTACAGAGTAATAATTTAATTTTGTTTGAAACACGTTTTTCATGTGTTTGTCGATTATGTCTATCAAAATACCGAAAAATATAGGACACGTTTTGATGACGTCATTCACAAAGTACTACGTTTCCCATACAAACGATCGTTTGCTTGTGCTACTTTGTACATCGCTGCACTGTCCCATGTACATGTTGTTTGACATAGCTCCGGCCATTGCTCCTAATGAAGCTTAATGAGTTGTATCCCGTAGTAGTCCTGATGAAACCTCATCAATGAATGATATAAACACGATCACAAACCGACCTTCGCATGCCATGGCATTTTCATCATCCAAAAATAATATGTCGTCTCGTTTCATTTCAAACTCCTCTTTCAACAACTGATTGTTCCAGTTCCACCAATCATATTTTGTTACAGATAACTAGGGTGTAAGATTGTCCAGTGTTCCTCCATGTCATGGTGGCCTTTCACGGCATGTGTAGTCAGGTACGCGCCAAATTTGAAACACTGATTGTGATTGCTTGATGGAGATACCAATGCGCCATTTATAAAAAAACCAACAATGTTATTGTTACGAAAACAAGGACATAGTCGTTAAGATCCCCCGCCAAATACAAAAACATGTATGTAAAATGCATGACATAAAGTGGGTATAATGCATTAAAACAGCAACCTCATTAAATATACGCTATATTAGCAGCGAGGGGTTCTGGTAAAAAGTCTACCAAGCAAGTTTCATCAAATTTCGTTGGGCGGAGGATAAATATATTTGTTCATTTGGAGGACAACTGTTTAAATTTTGTAATGTAATTCAATTATAAGAATCGCAAACTGCAAATTGATACATCATTACAGATATGCCAAACATATGGTAAGTACCGATAATAACAACCGTAAAATCTTAATGTATATATTTGTAATTTAAATGGTAAATAAGCTTACAATTAGTGTTGCATACAACACTCGTCCCCTGCCATCAATTAAATTGTCTAAGCAACACAGACCTTGATAGGAAT
This sequence comes from Mimachlamys varia, assembly GCA_947623455.1. NCBI lineage: Eukaryota > Metazoa > Mollusca > Bivalvia > Pectinida > Pectinidae > Mimachlamys > Mimachlamys varia. The sequence continues at coordinate 27,863,108 of OX392534.1, forward strand.
GAACAGATGTGTCAGTTAAACAATCATTTTAGCTGTTTTATGAGGCTGAGCGTGATGTGAAAATACAGTGACCTTTTAACCCAAAACTTAATCTTACTTTATATTACGTAGGCTATATAAGCTATCATTTTATGGAGTACCAACAAAATCAATCAATCCTTTCTTAAAGTTATCATCAGGAAATTAATATTTGACGAAATCAAAGTACTGGAAGAACTACCGGAGGCGTTACTCGGATGTTTGGACATGGTAAAAGAATGAAATGTTAAAGGTATATTTTCTTAAAATGCAAACCGGCTGTAACAAATTCTCAGGCACCTGTGTTCACTGTGTAAGACTTTGTGCGACCACTCTGATAGGCCAGTTTCTACGATATAAATCAAAGGGACAATACTGAATAGCACGGCCTGTAAAAACATTTCTGTGAAGTTCACATAATTTTCAAGTATTAAAGTTTAAGATATAACAGACTTTTTGGTGGGACAATCTAAGGTGAACTTTCACCTACACGGTAATATTTTGTTAACTAATCTTATTAAACGTAGAATTTATCCGTTAACATCATAATTATTTTTTTTCATTATTGTAAAAGAGAAAATTTCTATTCGTGTATTTCTATTTCCTAAAATTTTATATTTCCGACAATTCTCAGGTAAAACCAGGAACATACGTCCCTGGGTTAAAACATGATAAGTTTGGGTAAAACGTGATAAGATAACTTCAAAGCTTTGTTTTTTTCACTCTTTCATTCATCTTACCACAAATTTTGGCATGTTAATTTATTCTGGTTGAATAACGTTTCATCACAGATAACTATTTTAAGAAATATCCTTTCTGAGAATCGAACTGGAAATATCGATAAATGTATTGTTTGTTACCGATGAACGAGTCTACCTCATTCAAGTGTTACTGATTACGATACATCTAATCGATTATCAATTAATTTGCAACATGCAAACTCTTCATTTCTATCACAACTAACGTTAGGGAAGGAGAGTTTCACATCACCTCGACTTGAGTTCTCCTGTTCGTTCGTTTATATTATTGTAGACTCCTGAGAAGACCGAGTGTCATGACGTCAGGACCAATCAGAAATACTCTGCTTTCGTTTCTAGACGCAAATAAAGCTTCAGACGGACTACTGATTGAAAATTACAATCAATAGTGAGGGGCATTTTTATCAACATGACGTTTGTCTGATGCGAGTTTAAAACAATAACGATTGTTGCTTTATATATATTTCAAAGAAGCCTGTGGTTTGAAGCGAACGTTTGTATGTCAACCATTTTGGATGGGTTTTCACTTCCTTGTTTTGGCATTCTGCATGATTCTATAATGTTCGTTTAAAACATTTAACATGAACGGAGTTAAGATTTAATCATTCGTGAATTTTATGTAAGATTCATGTAAGAAGTGATCCGCTTGTCCGTATTTACCCAAATGTCCCACAGTATTCTGAAGGAATCACCAGATATTGTAAAATTGTCTCCCTTATTAAGAGTAATAACAGAGATTACCGTAAGGTGTCTCAAACTCCATTTATTCGGTTTTTAATTGATCGCTATATGAACAGCGTTACTAACGCCTCCATAAAAAAAACTATTTAGCAACAGTGACCTTTGGAGTTGACCTGACCCCAAGCTCAATCTCATTCTGCATTAGCTCATAGTGTAACATTGCATTAAGTTTCAACAAAATCCATCTAACTTTAGATACATTGATCTTTGGAATGGACCATTTGACCCCAAACTCGATCCAACACTATTACCTAATAAGTAAACAGTGTATGAAGTTTAAAACAAATCTATCAACCTTTGCTAAAGTTATCATCTGGAAACCAAGATTTGACAAAAAATATTTATTTTTAGCAACAGCAACCTTCATAGTTACCTTTTTGACCCTGAACTCTATCCCCCAATGTATTACCTCATAGGCTAACATTGTATGAAATTTCAACAAAATCCATTAAACTTTTCTGAAGTTATCATTTAGAAACAGGATTTGACGGATTTTGTTTTTAATTTTAGCAACTTTGATCTTTGGAGTTGACGTTTTGACCCAAAACTCAAACCAACACTGTATTACCTCATAGGCTAACATTGTATGAAATTTCAACAAAATCCATCAATACTTGCTGAAGTTATCCTTTGGAAACCAAAATATGTTGGAAAAAATATCTATTTTCAGCACCAGTGACATTTGTAGTTGATCTTTCGACCCCACACTCAATCCCACTTTGTATTACCTCATGAGCTATCAATGTCTTTAGTTTCAACAAAATACATCAATCCCTTCTCAATTTATCGTCTGGAAACCAACATCTGGACAGACAGACGGACAGAGAGAGAGAGACAGGCAGGCAGACAGACTGAGACAAATACTATAGTCACCTCCGGTTTCAGCGGCAGGGGAGTAAAAAGTGAAAATGCATGTTTTTTGTGTGAAACTAAATATAGGACTAATAACCATGGATAATATTTTTAATTAATTCCTGGTTCTAAAATTGACATTTAAAATTTAACTCCAGACTTTTTGTTATTATCAGTACTTACCACATGTTTGGCATAGATGTAATGATGGTAGCCTAATCCTAACCCTAACTGGTTGAGCAGCTTGTTTAAATGGCAAAGTACTGATTGCATGTCCCGATAATTGTTTGATTTAAATTGCTGAATGAATGGTACATGGTATAAACTATGTACGGATAGAAAGAATGAAGTCTTCTGAAGAGATCTTGACAGAATTAGGTAGGTAGGTGGAGATTTAGAATTTAAATTAAGAGTTTGAATAAATCAGGTCGATGTTCCCTTGTCAATATATATATAGGTATTTATCATATCAATTTTATCGTACAGGTATTTATCATACCAATTTTATCGTAAGTCTATACATGTCCCTGTGGGTAATGTGATCCCACCGGGACCCTAGCCACATTTCCCATAGGGTATACCAAGTACCTGAAACAACTTTGACCCCATCAGCATCATCATATTATGAAAGACATAAGTTTGTACAAAACTACTTTCCATATTTTTATAGTCAATGCAAAAACAACAATTTTATTGATTTTTGTCTCAATTATAACATTTGACATTGTCACAGCAAAAAAACTGACTTGTACATCACATTTATCATTACCAGAACAATAAAATAATAGCTGTACTTGGGACAGTATTCAGTAAGCTACAACCAGCGAGTACAGAAGTTTTGCATGTGTTCATGAATTCAAATTTGCAACAGACTCGGATCTACACTTTGAAAAAAAAGTACACTGTTGTATCTTAAATAAAGAATGTATCCCCTAGGACTGCTTCTTTTCTAAAACTCACATGCAAGCAATCAATTTCTCTTTGAAGCACATTTAATACATACGCTTTCATGTACCTAAGTAGAATCACACAAATACAATCATGCAGCACAAACATCTACATTTAATGTTCAACTCTAAGTCCACTGATTACTAACATTTTCTGTAAAAAAAAGTGGCCAAAAATAGCATTAAAATCTTCTGAAATGAATAGAAAATAATCAAAAAATGTTTTATAATACATCTTTATTTGTGTTTAATAAGTCTAATATTTCTTTAAGTTTATTATAAAAGTAGACCACCTGCTTCTCAGTTCAGATAAACATTTTTGCCAACAGCAGAAATATCATTATAAGACATTAGGTGCATTTTGAATTAACAGACCAACAGTAGAAAATAAATATCAAGTCAGATCTGCATTTTTTAATTAAGTAATAGTACTTATGTGATTTTTGTTCTATTTCCACTGGAGTGCGACTAGGCTCTCCAATTTCGGTCAAACCATTTTTGCTCAACTTTATCATTCTCAAAATACTCTGGAAACAATCACCAAGTCAGAACTTGACCGGTCATTATTCACCTACATAATGAAAGTACAGTTCAATATCTCTTTTTGTTAAAGAGTAAATATGTAGCAGTAATGAAAAGACGATAAAACTGAATGATAGAATAACTGCCAAAGGTAATACTATTGGTCCTAGCAATGTCACGACAGGGTCATAACATTAATCATAGAGGCCCAGGGTACTCCAGTTATTACATGGAAACCTTTATTTGGACAATATTAACACATAACAGGGACATACAAAAATGTAGTCCTAAAGATCCCCCACCTAATGCAAATATGTAAAATACATGACATTAAAGTGAGTATAATGTATAAAAACAGCAGCCCCATTAAATATACGCAATATTAGCAGTGAGGGATTCTCGTAAAAAGTCTACCAAGAAAATCTATTCAAAACCCAACCATTTTTTAAAAAGATATCATGCTGTAACCAATCAGCCAATCAGGTCACAACAGCCTCATTAAATATGTGCGGAATATGCCAATAATCAAACTTGAGCCAGGGGTTTTGGTAATAAGTCTACCAAGCAAGTTTCATCAAAATCCTATCATTCCTTAAAAAGATTTTGTGCAGAAAGCAATCAGCCAGTCAGGTCACAGCAGCCTCATTAAATATGTGCGGAATATGCCAATATGCCAGTTTACATCACCTATCACCTTTAGGGTAATATTTTTTTCAATAATTTGAATGAACGTAGAATTTTCCCGTTAAAATCACAATTTTTGTTGTTGTTGTTGTTGTTCATCTTCATCGAGAAACTTTCTATTCGTGTATTTCTATTTTCTAAAATTTAATATTTCCGGCGATTCTTAGTTAAACATGATAAGGTAACTTCAAAGCTTTGTTTTTTTTTCTCATTCTTTTTCATCTTACCACAAATTTCAGCATATTTATTTATTCTGAGTCAGGATATGATTGATGTTTCAGCTAAGATAAATATGTTAATACTTTTCTGATAATCAAACTGGAAATATCGGTAAATTCATTGTTTGGTACCAATGAACAAGCCTACCTTAACTTTGACACATATGTCTGATTGTTCGCCCGATATTTCCTGCTTTAGCCAATATAGAAAGAATTCATACAATTAGTGTTGCTGATTACTATACATCTAATCGATTATTAATTAATTTGCAACATACAACCTCTTTATTTCAATCTGAATGACGATAGGGAAGGAAAGTTTCACCTCACTTCGACTGTCTCAGCGCTTGACGTCAGAACCAATCAGAAGTATATATATATATTCTTCATTGGTTTTTAGATACAAATATAGCCACAGACGGGAGGTTTTACTTCTTTGACTTTTTAATTAGTGTGCACATATCTTTTCACACTGGTTTAGGAGGAGTTGTCTGGTCAGACTTATCCAACAAAAACCTCGCTTAAAGACCACCTCAGAATTAAGATCACTTCGCTTCATTTCGGTCCAGAAAAAAACTCTTATATATATATCTTTGTAGTTTAAGCTTCACTACTAGGACCACCTCACTATTAAGGCCACCTCACTATTAAGGCCACCTCACTATTCAGACCAGTTTTGGTCCCAAATACCACTTTTGCACTAAGCTTCACCTCACTACCCAGATCACTGACCAAACACAAAGTCACCTTGTGTGTATTCCACTGTGTACACCTGTTAATGTGTCAGATCAGTAAGCTGTATTTTGGTGTCAAATTGGCTAATCAGTTCCAATCACTGTGTGTTGAACATTATGAAGCCTATTTAAATTTACAGTTATAGAAGCTGAATTTTTTCCCTCTTAGTGCAATAAGAAGTTCTTTTTTTTTATTGATATCAGAATATATGTATCCATCATCAACACATATCTTCTTTTAAACAACCTGTAAAACTCAAACAACGTAAATTTACTTGAATGCTGTGAATATAAGTGGCTCTATGTAAAATTTCTCTATCTTGTGTAAATTTTCTCATGTAACTGTGAATAATTTAATCTTGTTTTAAACAAGCATTTTCATTGGCTTAAAAAAATATGTTATCAGCCCATAACAAAAAAAATGACGTCGCCGTTTATAACGTCGCTTTTGACTGGTAATGCAGCAGCGTAATGATTTGTTAGAGAAAAGAGTCCATCAATAAAATTAATTTTCGCAGGGTATAGATTAAATTATAAGTATTAACTTGAATCTATTTTTTATGTTATGGGGTTATAACATAAAAAAACGGAGTGTACTCTCATCATAAACCGCTTCGCAATATATGAGACCAAACTCAACCTGACTGCATTAATTAATCAGTAATTAATATATAGTTGTAAATTGTCCTAGGGAAAGAATACTAACAAAAAATCCAAAAATAGCACAATAATTTGACTGGAGTTCACCAAGGTTCCAAATTGAGTCATCCCTCATTAATTAAAATTTCTCAAATTCAATTAGCTGTAACTTCAGAATGAAACAGTGGATCACTGCCAAATCATAACTTGACCTGCATTATATCATGATGGTCAAAGATGAATATACATACCAAATTACATTCCATTACAGGGGCGGTGAAAAACTTTTAAAAGTACTCGTCCACCGGGCAAGTGTCCTTCTATAAAGCACTCATCCGGATTGCAATCTCACTTGTCCGGATATTTCAACCAAATGTTTACGTTTTGTCACAAACGTAATTATAAAATAAAATCACTGACAGTGACGGGCTTCAAAGCCAGATTGCGCTATATTTTTGTATGAACATGTCACAAGTAAACGCACCTAATATATTACAAATATTACTGACCTTCTTTGATTGTGTTAGAAAGTTTCGCCGGTGCGACATGTGGCACCGACAGTTTTTCTACGTTACGGGAGAAAAAACTGTTGATCGTTTTCTGCGCCATTTTCTTTCGAGAACCCTCAGATTGTATCATTAGCTGAATCATATTCTCGGACGCTTTCATTGCGGTATCTCAATCGGGAACCTTCGGCATATTTTCTCGTTTATGGAAAGTGCCATTGGTTCCCGATTGTGCTGTGTCTATAGCGACGCTTGCATACATGCGCAGACAGTCGAAAACGAAAATGGGGAATTCCAAGAAAAACGAAAGTGGGGAATTCACGGAAATGTGTTTGTATGAAGCGAAAGTCGGACTCCTGATCTCGATGATGGATTTATTGATCTGTCATGCTTTATGTTGTATATAATCTATCATCGTATCAATAATTTTCACTCATCCGATGGACAAGTAGCATTGCAAACTTCACTCGTCCGACGGCGGCATTCCCTCGTCTAGACGAGCGGACGAGTGCTTTTCACCGCCCCTGCATTACCTTTATTCCTTAACGAGTAAATGACAGAATAACGCCCAAGGGTAAAACTATATGTCCCCGGCCATTTTATGGCGGAGGCATAAAAAAAAGACAATGCGGCAAATAACAGTCCCCCCATCAAAGGTGACTACCTGACCAATGTGAAGCTGTCCCCCAAATAAAATGTTTTAATTGTTTAAGTAATTATGAAATGGAGCCATGTTTAAATTTGTTTTATAAGAGTGACTTTTGATAGATAATACACTGCCTCACCAAGGTGAAAACAAACTTCAATGAAGTTTCAGTGATTTTTAGTGTATGAGATATAGAACAGAATTTTTTTTTGTTTCATGTAGATCAAGCAAGACTGATATGAATTTCCCAATCTTATAATGAGCTGTCTAAAAGTAAACTGAAAGGAGCATCATATATACCATTAGAAACCTTGTGTAATAAATTAAGGCCTGACATGGATTTCACAATCTTATAAAAGCTTTCTAAAAGTAAATCCCAAAGGCGCATCATATTATACAATACCTTTGCAGTCGACAAAATCATATCTGATAGAAAAAAGGCCAGCCAGTGCCCTCTTACATGTATGTTATATAGGAGTACCGAGAAGTGCACTTACTGCTGTATTTCTTTTCTGCTTCTTTGTCGATCCCTGCGAATAGAATATTGGATCGATATGACTTTGCCTGTGTATGATTGCAATTGGTGTACAAATGTTATGGCATCATAAATAACATGTTCTGTACTACAAGGTGTTGTGTATAGTTGGTATGCTACTTTGCAAACCAAATGTGTACAATATAATATGACTCTCCTTTTTGGAAGAAGAGTATTCAAAAGGAGAGTATCATAATGTACACACTTGGTTTGCGACATTGGTCTGTATGGAGAACATCACATATTTTTTGACTGCATGTCTGATGTCCAAATCAATCCAGCAACCATGCAAGTTTGTATTGCAAGACTATATTCTAATGAACAAAACTTTTTTTAATTTGGCTGTGAATTAAAATTCCACTCATTTTGGAAGTGTTTAAGTATAAGATAAATGCTGTAATTATTGACTGAACAGAATATCTTCATAACAACAACTGTCAAAATAGCACAAACCCCTAAATACACTTTGATCTACCATTCAACTTCCTGTTTTTTCCCCATAGTCAACACTTAAACAAGCACAGGACAATATTAAAAGACTTTCACTATACTAGTACTATTCTTGAGACAACAAGTTATTTAACTTACGAGAGGTCTTCCTCGTTTTCTTGGTTGATCGGATTTCGTAGGCTGATCATTTACATCACTATCAGTTCCAATTTTCTGTATCGATAAACATCCATATTATATGTTACATACAGGTGCCAATGTCAACTGTCAACAAAGTCACATCCATATTATATGTTACATACAGGTGCCAATGTCAACTGTCAACAAAGTCACATCCATATTATATGTTACATACAGGTGCCAATGTCAACTGTCAACAAAGTCAAATCCATATTATATGTTACATACAGGTGCCAATGTCAACTGTCAACAAAGTCACATCCATATTATATGTTACATACAGGTGCCAATGTCAACTGTCAACCATGTCACATCCATATTATATGTTACATACAGGTGCCAATGTCAACTGTCAACAAAGTCACATCCATATTATATGTTACATACAGGTGCCAATGTCAACTGTCAACAAAGTCACATCCATATTATATGTTACATACAGGTGCCAATGTCAACTGTCAACAAAGTCACATCCATATAATATGTTACATACAGGTGCCAATGTCAACTGTCAACAAAGTCACATCCAAATTATGTGTTACATACAGGTGCCAATGTCAACTGTCAACAAAGTCACATCCATATTATATGTTACATACAGGTGCCAATGTCAACTGTCGACAAGTCACATCCATATTATATGTTACATACAGGTGCCAATGTCAACTGTCAACAAAGTCACATCCATATTATATGTTACATACAGGTGCCAATGTCAACTGTCAACAAAGTCACATCCATATCATATGTTACATACATGTGCCAATGTCAACTGTCAACCAAGTCACATCCATATTATATGTTACATACAGGTGCCAATGTCAACTGTCAACAAAGTCACATCTATATTATATGTTACATACAGGTGCCAATGTCAACTGTCAACTGTCAACAAAGTCACATCCATATTATATGTTAACATACAGGTGCCAATGTCAACTGTCAACAAAGTCACATCCATATTATATGTTACATACAGGTGCCAATGTCAACTGTCAACAAAGTCACATCCATATTATATGTTACATACAGGTGCCAATGTCAACTGTCAACAAAGTCACATCCATATTATATGTTACATACAGGTGCCAATGTCAACTGTCAATAAAGTCACATCCATATTATATGTTACATACAGGTGCCAATGTCAACTGTCAACAAAGTCACATCCATATTATATGTTACATACAGGTGCCAATGTCAACTGTCAACAAAGTCACATCCATATTATATGTTACATACAGGTGCCAATGTCAACTGTCAACAAAGTCACATCCATATTATATGTTACATACAGGTGCCAATGTCAACTGTCAACAAAGTCACATCCATATTATATGTTACATACAGGTGCCAATGTCAACTGTCAACAAAGTCACATCCATATTATATGTTACATACAGGTGCCAATGTCAACTGTCAACAAAGTCACATCCATATAATATGTTACATACAGGTGCCAATGTCAACTGTCAACAAAGTCACATCCATATTATATGTTACATACAGGTGCCAATGTCAACTGTCAACAAAGTCACATCCAAATTATATGTTACATACAGGTGCCAATGTCAACTGTCAACAAAGTCACATCCATATTATATGTTAAATACAAGTGCCAATGTCAACTGTCGACAAAGTCACATCCATATTATATGTTACATACAGGTGCCAATGTCAACTGTCGACAAGTCACATCCATATTATATGTTACATACAGGTGCCAATGTCAACTGTCAACAAAGTCACATCCATATTATATGTTACATACAGGTGCCAATGTCAACTGTCAACAAAGTCACATCCATATAATATGTTACATACAGGTGCCAATGTCAACTGTCAACCAAGTCACATCCATATTATATGTTACATACAGGTGCCAATGTCAACTGTCAACAAAGTCACATCCAAATTATATGTTACATACAGGTGCCAATGTCAACTGTCGACAAGTCACATCCATATTATATGTTACATACAGGTGCCAATGTCAACTGTCAACAAAGTCACATCCATATTATATGTTAAATACAAGTGCCAATGTCAACTGTCAACAAAGTCACATCCATATTATATGTTACATACAGGTGCCAATGTCAACTGTCGACAAGTCACATCCATATTATATGTTACATACAGGTGCCAATGTCAACTGTCAACAAAGTCACATCCATATTATATGTTACATACAGGTGCCAATGTCAACTGTCAACAAAGTCACATCCATATCATATGTTACATACAGGTGCCAATGTCAACTGTCAACCAAGTCACATCCATATTATATGTTACATACAGGTGCCAATGTCAACTGTCAACAAAGTCACATCCATATTATATGTTACATACAGGTGCCAATGTCAACTGTCAATAAAGTCACATCCATATTATATGTTACATACAGGTGCCAATGTCAACTGTCAACAAAGTCACATCCATATTATATGTTACATACAGGTGCCAATGTCAACTGTCAACAAAGTCACATCCATATTATATGTTACATACAGGTGCCAATGTCAACTGTCAACAAAGTCACATCCATATTATATGTTACATACAGGTGCCAATGTCAACTGTCAACAAAGTCACATCCATATTATATGTTACATACAGGTGCCAATGTCAACTGTCGACAAGTCACATCCATATTATATGTTACATACAGGTGCCAATGTCAACTGTCAACAAAGTCACATCCATATTATATGTTACATACAGGTGCCAATGTCAACTGTCAACAAAGTCACATCCATATTATATGTTACATACAGGTGCCAATGTCAACTGTCAACAAAGTCACATCCAAATTATATGTTACATACAGGTGCCAATGTCAACTGTCAACAAAGTCACATCCATATTATATGTTAAATACAAGTGCCAATGTCAACTGTCGACAAAGTCACATCCATATTATATGTTACATACAGGTGCCAATGTCAACTGTCGACAAGTCACATCCATATTATATGTTACATACAGGTGCCAATGTCAACTGTCAACAAAGTCACATCCATATTATATGTTACATACAGGTGCCAATGTCAACTGTCAACAAAGTCACATCCATATTATGTATAACATACAGGTGCCAATGTCAACTGTCAACAAAGTCACATCCATATTATATGTTACATACAGGTGCCAATGTCAACTGTCAACAAAGTCACATCCATATTATATGTTACATACAGGTGCCAATGTCAACTGTCAATAAAGTCACATCCATATTATATGTTACATACAGGTGCCAATGTCAACTGTCAACAAAGTCACATCCATATTATATGTTACATACAGGTGCCAATGTCAACTGTCAACAAAGTCACATCCATATTATATGTTACATACAGGTGCCAATGTCAACTGTCAACAAAGTCACATCCATATTATATGTTACATACAGGTGCCAATGTCAACTGTCAATAAAGTCACATCCATATTATATGTTACATACAGGTGCCAATGTCAACTGTCAACAAAGTCACATCCATGTTATGTATAACATACAGGTGCCAATGTCAACTGTCAATAAAGTCACATCCATATTATATGTTACATACAGGTGCCAATGTCAACTGTCAACAAAGTCACATCCATGTTATGTATAACATACAGGTGCCAATGTCAACTGTCAACAACGTCACATCCATATTATGTATAACATACAGGTGCCAATGTCAACTGTCAACAACGTCACATCCATATTATGTATAACATACAGGTGCCAATGTCAACTGTCAACAAAGTCACATCCATATTATGTATAACATACAGGTGCCAATGTAAACTGTCAACAAAGTCACATCCATATTATGTATAACATACAGGTGCCAATGTCAACTGTCAACAAAGTCACATCCATATCATATGTTACATACAGGTGCCAATGTCAACTGTCAACAAAGTCACATCCATATTGTATGTTACATACAGGTGCCAATGTCAACTGTCAACAAAGTCACATCCATATTATATGTTACATACAGGTGCCAATGTCATCTGTCGACAAAGAGACAGTCACATCAGGAACTTGCAACGATCTTTAAGAATATTGATGTTAATCATGAAGTTTTAAAAGATAATAGTTTCAGTTATCTGGACATAATTACTTTTTTTTTTAAATAAATAGAATTTAAGGGCACAAAAGGACCCTGTACTAGATTGAACTAGTTGACTGGTGGTGAAGGGATAGCTATCCAATCCCAAAATTTCAAAGAGATTGCAAGTTTAAGTTATTTCAGACAAATGGGACAAAAGCTTGAAAACTTACAAATGTCTTTTCTATTTTTTGTTTTTGGTATTAAAGTCTGGTTTCTCTTTAACATCGCTTTTCGCTTTTCCATAAAATTAAAAAATTGATCAAATTCTTAGTTCATTTTCATATTTTTATAATACATGCAGTGACCCAATTTTATTTGTCTTTCATGTTTATTTAAAACATGATCATGATGTACACGTTTTAAGCAATTCTTTATTAACTTTATTCTGGATTCATTTTGTATTTTTTTTCAAAATTTTCAGAAAATGTGAAAAAATCATTACAATATGACAGGTTAACAGGTAAAAACCCAAACTTTGCAAACTGTTACCATTCATAAAAAAAAATAATGGTTTTACCAGTAAAATAATCTAGTAAAATGTTTATGGTTTAAGCAGCAAAATAATCTAGTAAAACATTTATGGTTTAAGCAGCAAAATAATCTAGTAAAATGTTTATTGTTTAAACTGCAAAATAATCTAGTAAAACATTTATGGTTTAACTCTTTTAAACAGCTAAATAATCTACATAGTAAAATGTTAATGGTTTAAACAGCAAAATTATCTAGTAAAACATTAATTTTATGGTTTAAAAAATTATCTACTAAAACATTTATGGTTTAAAACAGCAAAAAAAATTTTTTTTTAAGTTTGAAGGAAAACATTTATGCTTAAAATTTTCCACCTTTTTCTGTTTTCTTGATTATTAGCTTGGTAGGTCTTCCTCACAGTATGCTACTGGCCCAATATCAGAACCCTGGCTGATCTGTCTGGGTCTTTTAGTCATGAGAAGTTTCTTGACGAGTTTAAATACACATGTTCTAGGTGATCTTGAATGTAGGTCAAGGTCGTTCATTTGAATAAACTTGGTATTCCTTTCACCAAGCATCCTACAAGCCCAATATCATGGGGCCCTGTTGGCTTTTAACTATTGATATTTGATGATTTTAAACACATTTGAACCATGCGACCTTGAAAGTGGGTCAAGGTCATTCATTTGTTCAGAATTTATAGCCTTTCAATCCAGCATGCTACTGGCCAAATATCAATATCTCGGGATTTTTGGTTATTGAGAAGAATTTTATTAAGATTATAAACACATTTGACCCCTGTGACCTTGAAAGAGTTTCAACATTATTCAAAGATTTTCATGTAAATCCACCTCTATTGAAATATTTGCCAATTGAATTTGCTTGCAGATATTTGGTATGACTTTTTTGTGAAAAAAAAAGCTTCCAATAAAATGAGCATGAGATAATGGACAACATGAAATAGCATTAATTTTCAATAATCTTTTAAAAACCACTTTCAAAAGGGTGTCAACTGATCTAAGACCATTATAATTGTATTTTATGTGCAGCTATAGATTAAATAGAGGATGAAATGTGTCATCCCTCACTCAAAAATAACTTACAAATCACAGGTACTTCTCGTACCATCTTTTTTGCTCGTTGAATTACCAGGTGAGTGCGAACAGTTCAATCAGCTTAAATCATGAATTTTAAATCCTGTCACTATTCAGTTGTATTTTGGCCACTTTTTTATTTATTTGATATCAATTAAAATCAGGAAAGATATTTCAACAAATGAATCACATCATCTGCAACAACACTGAATATATATACATGCGCCTCACACACACGCCATGCTACTTTAGCAGGCACAGATCTAGAAAATAAGGTCGGAGGGATGGGAAGGGGCAGAGCTGCACATACTAATTATAATTAGTCATCAATTCACAAGATAAATTCTTTTGATGCAATGTAATGGGTAATGAGTTTGACAGTCTTTTCACAAGCAATTGTTCATGTCTGTGACATTTTTTATCTCCAATCTTAATTTCCTGAATTGAAGATATTAATAAACCACAAGTGATGCTCATGCAAAGGTTGTTCAGTGTTTATTTCTTACACATGAACCTCAATATATGAAACTGACAGCACTGAAAGTTAACTGTCTCCATATATAACCTACATGTGTTACTATATAATTAAAGGGACTTTTGCCATGTATTTCAGAGCAAAGAAACAGGATATTAGTGCAATTATTGCTTAAATGGACTACAAATAAAGAGATTTGCATGGCCATACCGTCAACTTTGATAAATTTGGACACATTTATTATACTGCATTGAAACTTTGAGTTCCTCGTCAGCTGTTTTGCCAAATCTGTCACATGATCTGTCACCGGAAATTCTGTCCCGCCCCATCACGACAAAGAAATGAATACCGAGGTGCATGTGTTTGTAAACAAAGACACTGTGCCAGGACATACCCATTGGTTTCCCTTTCTTACATATTTTACGTCTTGTCTCTTTTGTTACGCACATCTCGTTAATGGATATTATTCTAACTCAAAATAAGCTAATATAGGTAATTATCACATTTTCAGGTGAGTAGTGTACTTCGTTGCTCGCTTGCACAGAATTTAGTTAGGGGAGGCCCGAACGAAGTATTAATAATTCATTGGACAGGCATGTATTTAACACCTTTTGACTTTAACTTCAAGATGTAACAATGAAGTACTTGTTAATGAAAATATTTCAATTTCCTCATATTGATAGCCTATATCAAATTAATAAGAAAATACCATGATACTCTATGCCTGCTATGTAACGTCTCAACAAGACCTATACATTTCAGTGTTACATGTACCCCACTGGCTGGCCTCGTTTATGGTCTTACAATGAAGCTCCCTTTGCATGGCTTCACAACGCCATGCTGGTTTCATGTGATCCACCACGTGACCATTTCCACACCCGACTACCATCATAACAAACATGACTGAAACACATGTGTATATGTATGTGTATTATTTCATTGATTGTAAATCGCCTTTTTTTTGGATGTAGGCAATCAAGAAATGACTGCTTATTGTTGAAATCAACAAGTTTTCATTGTAAAACTAATTGTCATGGCCATAATATACCATTTCCATAGGAGGACTTCTGCCCTCGTCTCTTTCGTGTACTGGTACGTATATACTGTCCACCATGTGCTCGGATCAAACGCTTGCGCAGGATGAGACAGGGGCGTGTTTACAGAATATATGAACTACAACGGGTCAGATAATTATTTGATGATACTTAAAAAGTAATTATTAGCCGCATTTGCTGAAACTTTTAATTTATGTAATTAAGTGAAAGTGTAAGTTTTATGATATATTTTCAGGAAAGGTTGCATTAAATAAGATTTGTTAACAGTGATTTTTATCCATTTAGTCCCATACTTGTGAAAGCAAAGCCATATGATGATCTTTCTAGAGTACATGCAATATGCATTTAATAATTAACAACTTTTAAAATATACAAGATACATACATAATCATTAATTTCCTCTCTTATAGATCTATTATTATAATTAACTGTAACCCCTGTCGTAAATTAGGGAATTGGATAAAGTGGAAGTACTAACCATTGCATAAAAGCCAACATTAGCAACAAAAGCCCTAATATACAGCAGCTATGTATAATATAGCGGAAAGCACATTCTTTGTATAATGATTACAAAACTGTAGAGATGTTCCCTTTAAACCATGCTAGTAGAATTTATTTTACAAAATATGAATAAGATTTTTACTTAGAAATGTCTTTTTATCAGATTTATTTCCTGCATGAAACACACATACAGATATATACAAATAAGCACAATACAGGAAAAAATGTCTTTCTAAGAACCTTAATATGCTATTTTCACTTATTCTTATTTGCATACCTAAGACATACAAAGAAATAGTTCTATGGTCAATTAAGTGAGATCACCATGTCTATCTCTAGCTCAACAACTAAACAAAATTGAACTTGTTTAAGGGGTTTTGATTTTTTTTTATTACATGTGCATAAATGCATCATAATTTTTATGTGGTTCCCTATAAATACCACTGCATTCTTGGAAGTACTTGTGGCAATTTAAAATAGTTCTCTTGCAAGTTGTTATTTTACAAACAGAGCAATATTGAAAATATGATAAAAGGATATGCAAATGATGTTAGAATCAACAAGAGATCCCAGAGGAATCTTGGCTCCCACCATCGATGATTTTTCCGAAGTTCTTAGAAAGATGGATCTTTTCCCTTGTTATTTTAACTTTCATTTATGTATTTAATCTAAGTTCTATGAATTTCTCTAGAAAAATTAATAATAGTTGAAAGAAGGTATCTTGTCAGGAGTTTTGTTTTCCCAATTAGTTTCAAATTCCAAATCAATCTTGTATTTCTTAGAAAATAAGGATAATATACTTTCAAAGTCAACATAAAAGATGGCCGTCTGATGGCCATATATTATCCGTGGAGCAGTCCAAAAATTAGACCATGCACAACTAGGGACTGAACAGAAAGGATCCATCCAGTACTTTTCAAGAAATAGCGATAACAAAGTATCACTGTCAAAATCCAAGATGGCTGTTTGGTGGCAATATTTTTTTCGAACCAGCTCAAAAACAAGATATTGCACAACTAAGGACAACGGTGAGCATACATTTGAAATTTGAGAATGATCCATCTTGTACTTCACAAGATATAGCGATAACAAAATATTACTCACAAATCCAAGATGGCCCCCTGCAGTCATATTGTATATCAGATCTGTACGTAAATGAACCATGCAAA
The DNA here is from genome assembly GCA_947623455.1 of Mimachlamys varia. Classification (NCBI taxonomy): domain Eukaryota; kingdom Metazoa; phylum Mollusca; class Bivalvia; order Pectinida; family Pectinidae; genus Mimachlamys; species Mimachlamys varia. The sequence goes on from OX392534.1 coordinate 27,880,409, forward strand.
ACTAGGCACCAAGGGGGAACCTACATATGAAATTTGAGAATGATCCATCCTGTAGGGACTTCTCAAGAAATAGCGGTAACAAACTATTTCTAACAAATCTAAGATGGCAGCCTGTCAGCAATATTGTTTTTTGAACAAGCTCAAAAATTGACCATGCACAACTAGATACCAAGGGGGACCGACATATGAATTTTCAGATGATCCAGCCAGTACTTCTCAAGAAATAGTGATAACAAAAATTGTTTAAGGACAGACCACTGATGCCCACCATGGCCATCTGAAGATGGTGGGCTAAATATATTTACTAATGTTTCATCACAGAGCTGTGGTTAAAAAATTTGAAATATGTTTTTAATATTGTACAGAGCCCCAGAAAGCTGGATTTTTCACCCGAAACTTAAGACTGGCCATAACTAGATGATATAATCGTAAAAGTTACGAAAAGCTTGATAAAGATAATTTGGACTATACCCAGCGGGAGTGAGAGTGAGCCACAGGATACAAGTGCTACAAAGGGCAGACTAGACAATCACAAGTGAAAACATCACTCACCGGTGTTTTGGTCTTGGGTCGGCCACGGGGCTTTCCTGTAGGTGTGTACTGAAACATTCACAGAATTTATAGAATATTTACCATTAGTAAAGATCATTTATAAATCAATCTTATCAATCAGATTACATGTATTTATCATTCTAAAACATCTGGCATTACAATAGGTACAATAAATGTAGGAATATACCTTTTAGTGCATCACTACACCATTGATAATTTAAAAAGCTGATGAAAGTTTGTGCATCTTGTAGTCTGTTGCACATGCATGCAGAGTTGCTTTGAATGCCTCCAAGTTTATTCCAGCCACTATAGAAATACAAACATGAGGATGGCGACTGATTTTGTGATTGTTTGCATTGGTGGATAGAGGGAGATTCAATTCTGGGTGAAAGTATTGCAGTGCTTTCTCAAGGATTGCCAAAAAGGGACCCAGAAGGGAGTGAAGAGATGCATTGGTGGTTTCCCCCTGGAGACAAACTTTTGAAATTTAATAGAGAATTACCCAATTCTTTTGTACCTGCTGAAATCACTTGGACAAGTGCATTACGTGCAAACTAGGATCATATCCGAGACGAATCAATTAGAATGTAAATATTGTCCTCAACACTGTATAGTACTTACTACTGGCTTTTTATCTGAATCGGACTTCCTTGGACGTCCGCGACCTTTCTTGGCAGGAGAAGCAGTGTCTGTTGCTGAGGCTACTCCGTCTTGTTTCTCCTCACCAGCTGATCCCTGTTACAGCAAGGCAACATATCAATAAAACATATTTCCATCTCACACAGAAGAGATAACACTATAGTACTGAAATATTACTACCTTGCTCAAATTTCTTGTCAAATTTTATGAAAATTCAAAGGGGATACATAGAAACATACTAAAGAATTTTGCTTTTTTTTTAATCTTATAAAGAATCGAATAAAATGAAAGACTAAGAGAGTAAATTAAAGACTTAATTCAACTGTCATAAAAATATAACAGATCTATTCATTACATAATGTACATACATTAAATCTTGACTAAAATATCATTTCCAAAAAATGATAATTAAATCCCTTCGTCTTCACATGTATTTAAATATAATCTGATTTATTTCTGTTTAAAGAACAACACATGTTGAAATCTCGGCCAGAATAACAAAAGACATTTAGTCCAACAATTCTCCGCAAACTTACGGCTGAGCTGTCTCCATCTTCCTCGTCTAACTTCCTTTTGGGTGCCATACTTATTGTCTTGTGTACAGACCTAATAAAGTAAAACAATTACTGGTGTTAAATTATAGATATTTTAATGTTCAATCTAAACTTAATTTTTCACCAAAATTTCATCAGAGATAATAACAAACAAGTTCATCAGCACCTCCATCATCATCACATTGAAGTGAAAACAAGGAGCTGCAAAGCGTGGCATTATCACCTGCGATATGTTATAACCCAGGAAAGCAATTTTGCAATATGTTCTATACCGTAAATGTAATTTTGTATTTCTAAATGACTGCCTCTTTCCATGGAAACAGAAAACCAGCAACAAAACAAAAATATCACCAACAGCACATGGTCCTCTTATTAGTTAAAAGTTGCGTACATAATATATACAGTCAAATTGTTTCAAGAGACCGTCCAAGGGATCCAAGAAAAAAGGCCACATATGACAGTTGGTCTTTTAATTAAATCACCACTTTTTGAGAAATGACAAAAAGGTCATGTACAGTTTCAGACTCATTAGTTACAACTTACGTTGTACACACAATTAACAGCTGAAGTAAAGTCATATCACATTAATTACTAGAAAAAAGTAATATTGTATTTCTGACTTTGTTTCCATGGTAACGGAAACAATATTAACCAATAGCAAAAGGCACATCTAGGGCACTAGCCTAACATTTATAGAAAGTTTAGTCAAGATCTGTTGATCATTTGCTTTGTTATAGCCCGGAAAAGAAAGAAAACAGTACTGTAATATTGTATTTCTGATTTTGTTGCCATGGTAATGGAAAAAATATCGAAATTGAAACCTTGTCAATAGCAAAAGGCACAAATATATACAGAAAGTTTACAGGACGGACCCCAATTTTATATCCCCTGCAAACGCATTGTGCGAGGCTACATATATCCACCCATCATTACAACACAAGGTTGACTGACAATATTCAGTATCAGGAGTAGGGAAACTCTTCACTTAGGAAGTGAGGAAAGTCTTCTCTCTGGCGCAATGCGTAAATACATAAGTGGGGCATAGCAATTTATACATCCCCACGTGTGGCTATATTGTTTACAATGACATCCGTTCCTGTGCCCCCAACATTTCTGATGTACGAAAGTTTCCATCTTTTTCAAGCGTGATAAAGGACGTAACTTGTGTGTAGCCATGATAGAAAGTATAAGGCGATTCCCTATCACTTTATTAATATTACTCAACTCGGGTGAAACACATGAGTGTTTATTAGGATTTTATTAGGATAATTAATGGACGCAGGCATTGGTATGCCTTTATGTCCATATCTTGAATCTTATAATATACACAATTAAACATTAGTTAGTACTTCCGGGTTGCAGTCTGTAACTAGCTAAATGATTATATTTAAGTTCCAGATTTGCCCAATGGTTATCCAAGCTTATCTCAAAGTCCCTTATTGTTGTAGAGTTTATAATATATCCAGGTAGACTGATTCCATACATCGATAACTCTAAATCCAAAGGAGTATTTACGTATGTCTAATTTGCAGTGTTTTTTCTTTAGTTTCTGTGAATGACCTCTGGTCCTGGATGATGTATCCTGCTCAAATATTCCCATTGTAACTTTTTCGTCATGGAAATTGTTCATGATTTTGTATACATTGATGATATCTCCTCGTAATCTGCAGTATGCTAATGAAGGGAAGCCTAGTCTCTTTAATCTATCACTGTATGGTAGATCCTTTAGCCCTGGTTTTAGTTTTGTTGCCCTTCGCTGTACCTTTTCAATTATTTTGATGTCTTTTGTTTTGTTTTAAACACATATTACATATCGGTGCTTGATGGACACCACATGTACAGTCAAAGTCGGCAAAATGATTGTGTCCCATAGAAACAAGCCAGACCAGCAGCCTCTTATGTTATTCAGTGTCTTGCATACCATTTTATACATGAACGTCATTATCGTAATTCTTTTTTTTTCCAAACCCCCAAGCAGTGCGAAACCTTCTGGGAAATTGAGGCCGTTTATGGTCTACAAAAATATAATAGCTGACTCCAAGGTATTAATATTTACTACATTATACTAGTGAAATGTCATGGATTCTCCGTTTAATGAAAACATCTTGAATGCAGTGGAGATATACAAACTATTCTAACTGTGGTGTTTTAGCCTGACTGCAGAAACCCGTTCAAAATGGCGCTATCTATAGGTTCGTCAAGCGTTGCATATCACTAAAACCCGGCGTCACAAATTACGATACAAACTTCGGCACTTTTTCTGATGAAGGTATTATGATGCTAATTTTTACTTGGGTGCCATAAACAAACCAATGAAAAATAAATAAATAAAAGATATCATGGTTTTCATCCTAAATACGATATAAATGTGGCAGATTTAATAAATGTTATTCAAATGGGGTCTACGATTGACACTTTAAGCCAGAGAAGGGTTATATATCTTATCCAAAAACCACTGTCAAAAGAAATATTTGTGAAAATTGCTGTGATTTTCACAAGATATATATGCGTGTGTAAATGAAACTTCGGTGACAATAATCCAACTTTTAAGTGAACAGGATAATTCTGAACGGCAGAATTATTAAATGACTTCAAAAAAATATTAAAATTATATCCAAGTGCCCGGTGCGTACGTACGTATTTTTTTATTGTCAGTAAGTCATTTCCATAACCAAGAGTTTGTGTCCAGGAGCTCTGCTGCATTTTCTTGTTTACTTTAACATTTGTATTCAATTTTATTACATAATATAATACATTGTATTCAAATAGCACAAAAACAAAGACAATTTTCATACACACGCACATACGCAAGGATTGAAAGTCATTTTTTTAACTTTCATAGCCAGCTTCATGCAATATGGATGTAACGGCTGACCTTTCATAGCACCATGAAAGTTAAAAAAATGACTTTCAATCCAAATATTTACATTTTTTACTATAAAACAATTGCTTAATTTTATTTTTTTCCCCAATAATCAGTTTATTACCAGCGTTTTTATAAGCGTCATCATTTAAACGACATTGGCAGAACAACCCAGTTTGAATAAAATTGGCTCCAATGATGATAATAATTGGTCTTTATGTGTTTGATGCAGGGGCGTTCGTGTTATTCAAAGCAGAACAAGCTTGATCTAAGATGTCATAAATAAACCATGTGCTAGCCTTCGTTTTGAGAACCATTGCTTTCATACTTTTATGAAAAGTAGTTGTTCTGATGGTAATGTTCATATAATGGGTTGCAGCAGAAATGTAGAATATACATAGATAAAGTGGGTACATTTATATGTAGGTCACGGTAAATATTTATTTTTTATTTCTATTTAAAAAATTGACATATATGCCTCATTTCAATACCTATGTAATTTCACATATTTCAGTGGCTATTTGGTTGTCAAGAATAAGGTCATACATATGTACTTCCAGAACAGGAAGGAAGCACAAGTACATTTTAGAAGATGATAAAATAGGTATGATTGGTAGTAAAATCTAGGGTCAGTCAGGACACACATATTTTTTCTAACTCTGGCTGCTGACCCTTTTAAGACCTTCTGCAAGGGTCAAACGTCAATCAAAGATTAATGCTCATCGTCTTCGTTCCAGACAGCACAAGTGATCATGATCCTAATGGTGGTTCAAATTCTTTGAACTCAGACTTGGTCACAGTGTTGCCGATTCATTAATATTGTCATTTGTATATGTCATTTTTTAATTATTATCAGTGTCCACAACTAGCAGTTTATTGACAGTTTTGAGTTTTTGGATACAAAACATGGAAACATTTATCATTCAACAAAGCTTTTAAAAAGTGATTTATTCAAGTATTTTCTGCTATTAAATTAATTTTAAAAAATATTTTAAAAAATATATTAGTTTAATGGATGAAAAATATGTCATGAATTATTTAATATATTGAACCATATATTGTAAAAAAAATTGTTGTGAAAATGAACAAAAAAATTATGATTTTTAAAAAATAATGATTAAATATTTTAAAAATAAAAAAAAAATTATATAGCGGTCTTATTTTTTTAAGACGAAACGGGAAACACATTTTTATATACATATTATCCTAAAGTTTGATTTGGACCACGCAATTGAGCATGTTTACATCATATACAATAATGTATCATGCTAAGGCCAACACTGCACATGTTTAAAGGGAGACCACTCTAATATATAAATATAATGGAACATATACGTGCAATGTAAATATTGCATTATTTACGACACAAAGTAAATGCATCATCGCCGAACAGTATGAATATTAAAATCTGCATGGAAGCAAAATTGAAATAACAGCTTTATGCATTTGACATAGTAAAACTGGCCTACATACGAAGTTATACGTCTCGTACCCACGCCGCACACTGCTGTGTATCCGTGTAGCACCGAAATACCCGTCACAAGAAAACGTCATTAATAAATCAAGAATATTCTTGAAATTATACAGAAAATCTTGCGTACAAAACAACGTGCATATGTCACGAAATAAAGCCGATAATTTACCTCTTGATATCGTCTTAGTCAAGAACAAAGACAGCCCAATCCAACCCTATCTGTGTGTTGCCGCGACACCTAGCGGCTAAACGCACGGGAAATTGCTATCTGTGTGCATGCGAAACAGAATCTTTCCTAAAGCCTACGCGATAGGCCTATGGCAGGATAAAAATGCTCTAGACTAGCCTACCCGACATCAGAAGCTGATGTCACGAACGAAACTTATTTGACTTTGAAAATGGTTAATTATAAATATTTTTAATGGAGGCAGGGACCTTGGTGAAATGCACGTGAACTACAGCTTTAAAATTAATTAAAACAACTTTAGGCCTAGTATATATATACATCATGTTAGTTCATAAGTGATTAATGTATCATATGACGCTTTTCTTTGTCAACACCCTCTCAAAACGCTGGAGATTGTCATATTCATTTCAATCGTAAAATATTGGAAAAACAGAAGTTAGTGTTTGTTTAAATGAAAATAATTTACATTTTACCTCATGTAGAACACATGTAGACATTTGACCGAAAGGTTGTCATTTTTGTTTCTTCATTTTATGTTTTCATTAAAATGCATTTTTTTTTTATAAAAATGTAATTAAGGATTAGGAGTATTTCTATTCAATAATATGATACAGGCTTAAATATAGACCAATATACATTCTATTTCTTGTGATGCATATATATATTAAAGCTGAAATGTTTTAGAACCAGTCAAAAACGTTGACAAAATTAATTCAAAACAAAAACAAAACAAAAAACAAAAAAACACCATAAAATCAATCCATTGCATGATCCGATCGGGTTTTTATTTATTAAATATTAATTTTTACTCATTTGTCTTCCTTGTTAGCCGAAGGGGATATTGCTTAGCTTTGATTTTGTTTTCCCTTTGTTTTTTACATGTATTTTATTTTATCTTATTTTATTATTTTTTATTTATTTTACTTAATTCAATCAGATATGAACTTCTATTATTATATTAATTTATTTATTTGTTTTTGAAAACTTGCACTATCAATATACTAATGAAGATTACAAAATCAAATATCTAACACTTAAAATGAAATAAATGTGTATCGACAGCGTAAAAAGTAAAAATAAAATCGATCTCTGCTTGAGCCAATCTAACAGGGATCACTTTTGGGCGAGATATAATGGGTATTTTTATCCATCTTTTCCTGAAAATCTCATTAAAAAAAATCAAAATTATTATTACTTTACACAGACAAATTTCGTGAAAATTTTGCTAATCCCATAAATTCCCTCGAATTCTCCCATAGGTTTTAAGAGCCATCCCTGCTGTGGTGATATAAAATACTTCAGTTAAATTGTAAATGCCGGTTGGTCAGTTTCCTAAAAGTGATGGACACAACTTAACGGACAATGAGGTCAATTGAGATAAAAGTATACGACATTTTAAGTATATCTACGATCGTTATTTTTTTTTTTCTATTTTTTAAGTTATTATTTTTTAATGCAATCGTCTTGGTACAATCGACAGTGCGTATGTACATTTTAAAATTGAAAATCGATATTTGGAAAATCACGAGGGCACATGATGTATTACAATGTATAGCTACGTACGGGAACAGTAAAGATCACAGTCTGGCTATTTTGATTATTTTATTGACATACATTTATATATTCATTTTTACTCAGTTAGCTTCTTCGCTAGGCAAAGGTGACATTGATAAGATTTTAATTTGATTTTTCTTTTTAATTTTTTTTTTAAATTAAATTAAATTTTATTATTGTTTTATTTTTACATTATCGGTGGGTTAGCTCAAGGTGCAACCGATTCAGTAAGATATTTAATTTTGAGAACTCTTTTTATTCATTTATTTTTTTTTTACACTGTTATTTATTTATTTATTTTTTAATTTTGGAAAATTTGAACTATCGTTTAATTTGCTCATGCAGATTACAAAATCAAATATCTAAAACTTAAGACGTTATATGACTGGTCGGGGAGATTTCTAACCTGTTGTTCTGATAATGTACAATTCCGTGTCACCGGGGACGATTCACCTATAACATATACAGGGACCTGAGAATTTGTTACAGCTAGTTTTGGACCTAAACTGGAGTGTTAAGAGTAATTTTACACTTTTGGGGAGTTCAGATCAATTTTTGATAAGAATGCTCCCTCAATGGTCATAAAGGCTAAAGGGTGAAAAGCTTCCCAGGTCGAAAAATCGACCCCCACCTATATGTACCTTTCTTGCATCAAAAATCACATTTCTAGTTGAGGTACGAAAAAACGCTTGGTACCGTTGGAAAGATGGATATTTTTTTTATTTTGAAAACCTCCTAAACGCACGCCAAATGTATCCCCATTCTTCAGAAATAATCTCAATTTCCTACAAGGACACGCAATTTCCGTTTCTGAAAGTTTTCGTCGGCTATATATCCTGCCACTGTTACATAGCGAATGCGTTTTAACGTCACTGCACGCACTGGCCTTTCGCTGTCATTGGATGCCAATATTAAGAGGAAGACCGCCATCCAATGACAGTGAAAGGCCAGCTTTCCACCCTTTAGCTTTTATGACCATTGCGGGGGCATTCTTATCGACAATTGATTTACCCCCCCCCCCCCTAAAAAAATGTAAAATTACTCTAAACACCATAGTTTATGTCCAAAACTAGCTGTAACAAATGCTCAGGTCCCTGTGATAACAAAGTCAGGTCACTCGGTCAAACCTCGGGAAAGGACCCAATACATTTTCCTGACTTTGTTTATGGGTGAATTTTAACAACATTTTGGTAATTTTGTACAGAAATAGCCATAGCGTCATCTCATGAAACCCGTTGTGTATTTCTCGAATAACACAGAATTTCTAATTTCTGTGTGACGCTACCAAAATGACGGCCAAATGCAGTCCCAAAAATTGAATGATGTAAATAAATTATAAATTTCCTTGTAATTAATAACGGGAAAACAGTGAAAATATTGTATAATATTTCATTAAAAATGACCCATAAACGATGCCAGGAAAACTCATTGACCAAAGTTGGAAATACAAAGAATATTCAGTAATATGAAATATGTTTCCATACTTATGGCAAGGTACTCTAGGTGCGATTCCTCAATGTTGTCTTTGTTGTCCCACGTCATCTGTTCTAACAGACAGGTCTTTGTGGTATGAAACTTTCACATGACCATGCAGTGATCCCGATGTGAACCCTGATAGACAGTAAAGGTTTACACACTCGACGTACGATATATTATCAAAATGAACATGTTGATAAAACTACTGATCTATGTTATTGAAAATGTCAGCAATACAAACAAAAGTCAAAGCAATAAACATAATGAGACACGAAACCTGGAATCAAGTGTATTATGAGGTTATAGAACATTTTAACAATCAAAGCTAAAATTCAGCTTATTAAGCTGACAAAACTAGCTAAAATCTTGTGCCTAGCTTCTAAGTACCACCTTCCGCCTTCGTGTTCTACCGTACAACTCGCATTATTTAATGATTTCCTCTTCAGCCTGACCCAAAGATGGCTGACATACGGGGTTTATTTTTACACAGTCTCGTTTTATCGTTGTTTAATGGAGTGGAGTTGACTATAACCAGCGATCGCCAAAAGAGGCAGGGTGAGGACAATCTTGATATAAAGGCCTGATTGTATGTGATAAGGTTATGCATGTATGTTCTTAATTATGAATGCTCGTATCTTTTTGTACAGCAGGAAAGACGTAGTAGAATAGTGTTTATATATGATACTAAGTTAACAAGTCAATGCTTTTTTCTGTCTTTCTGTATTTTTCTTTGTTCGTACTTTACCACAATGCGAAACTTTTAGATACTCACTATACAGTGTAATATTGTATACTGATGGAAGGGTCGGGTCCGTCTGCATGTCTTCTTAGATTTCTTCAGGCGAGCGGCCAAACAGTGTCATGGGCCTAGCGGTCAGTCTTCGTGTACTAAATAGCATGTACTAAAATGTAACCACTGATTATAAAGATACGAAAACGGAATTAAGAATACTTACAAAGTCAAAGACGAAACATTATTGACATGTCATCGACATAAACATAGTTTAATTCAAATTCAAACATTTATTACGCAATTAAAATTACATAAGTAATTTGATGGTAATGCAAGCATATACAGCTGTTTAAGGAATATAAGTATAGTATCTATCAGATTATACTGGTGCAAGCCTTCTCTCCTCCGGTCTAAATACTGTGTTATGAATAGTAGATATTTTCTATTATTTGTCTAATGTTAAGATGTTAATAAGATTGTCATTTTTGATGTATTTGGTTCCATGTTATCGAGATATATTTCACTGATATTATCATATAAAGGACATTTATAGAAAAAGTGCATTTCATGGACGCTTCATAACGTTAAAAAATTTACAGACTCTTAATTGTCTTGGTATGTTGTCGTGGTATGCTATGCTCAAACAGTCTAAACGTACATATATATGTAGTATGTAGTCGTCTTAGATTTATGTCGTTAATGCATCATAACTATGGTTCCAGTTGAAATTACTGTTACATTGAAATTGTTTGGAGTAAACGAAATATTGCAGGACGATGAATGAAGCACAATAATAGGCCCACTGTCGGCGTTTCTGCTCACCAAAATCATGCTACATGTAAATGTAGTTTGAAACAAAACTATCTCCTCCAAAATACATATGTAAACATGTAATCAGATCATTACTTAAACATTTCTTGATATAAAAAGTTTTCTAAAAAAACAAAAAAATCGATTATAAAAACAAATTGATAAGATTTTGCATCAACCGCGAGCTACTTTTCCGATCCCTAAATACTTGGTATGTATATTATACCCCTGTTGGCAATTAAGTCCTACAGACCGACATATTTTCATTTATAAACATTAAAACTTTTTTTAATCATGTGACAGTGACGCTATGTGGAGCCATACTGACCAAGTCCCAAGGTATGGTAAGTCCGCCCATGTCTGAGGAGTTTTACCTACCCAATCTGTTCTGTCGATGGGAGATCAGAGCTGAGGCAGCAGGACAAAGATTGTTGCTGTCTGCTTCGAGTTTCGCATTGGAATATTCCTCAGAATGCAAGTAAGTTATAATGGTATTTAGCAGAAACATCAGCCTCAAAACCGTACTTCATTTTTAATATATTATGTCATTTTACCCCCGCCCCCTCCCCCGCAGCGAAGGTAGGGTATACATTTGTCTGTCTGTCTATCGTCCGCAGTAACTTGTCCGGAGATCTCCTCCTTAACTACTTAGCAGATTTCGATGAAACTTCACATGGATGATAAGTTAGTCAACAGTGCAGTTTGACTTTGAAAATTTCAGTTAAATGGTATGACTGACATCGCAGACCCTTGTCTAACACCACTGAACATTAAAAAAACAATCCAAATTTTTTTAATTCTCTTTTGGACGGATGATCGGTATGTTATGTAGATGTTCATCCGCATTTTAATTATGACCTCTTATGGGAAAAACTTGTCTGAATAGATTTTGATGATTTGTTGGTTGGTTGATTGTTTTTACGTCCTATTAACAGCCAGGGTCATTTAAGGTACACGACCACACTTCTGACATAAAATCTCGGTTCAGATTTATTTTACCTCTAAACCCAGGGCTTCTTTCGAAGCGACTACGGTAATCACACCTGGCCGTATAAGCCCACGGCTATTGAGACAACACTCTCAGTGAATCCTATTGTAAGACCGTCATGCTTAACCGCAGACACCGTACTGGCTTCCAAAAAGGTTTTGCTGGTTAGGTACTGCATTTGGTATTTAACGAAACTGAAACATGTTGTTATGTAATATTCCATTGAAAATGTATACTGTAACCGCATTGAACCCCAGGTTATCTTGCACTTTTACAATCCAAGGACATACTATCTGTGTATTTCACCTATACATTGCCCAACATTAGCAAATCCAATGGCAAAATTTATTTCTTTTCAAAAAAATCCAGGACCATTTCTGGAACTAGCATCATGATAAAAAATAAAACAAGTTGTTTATCCATTTGTCTGAAAGGTACTGCTATCAATATCTTACCTGAATATTGATTATAAATACCAAAAATTCATTGACACATGTACCTACCCCCTCAAGTGGTCTGTTGTTACATAGGGTAGGCGGGTTTGCAACACTGAAAGTCAAAATCTAAAATGTTTTTTTGGAATTCAATCATAGAAGTACCTTTGTAAATGCCATATGGTTATCCATAGAAAGGTATAATTTTGTACCTGTTACCTGTTTTGAGATAGATTTTTTTAAAGGCCCAATATACGTAACTTTCGGCAAAACTTGAAGCGAAAATCAAGCCAAATAACTTATTATATTTATAGATTTAGTTAAGATTAACTGATATCAGCAATATTCAAGATGAATTATTTCGCGGTTACCGGTACAGCAGCAGTTGAAACACGCTATTTGTAAACACGCGTCCGTTTCGAACAGTCTTCTACCTTCGGTTTGTTGTTGAAGTGGGCCCCACCTGAAATATTTTCAATTCTTTGGATTTTTTTGTCAAGATTTTCTTGTTAGTTACCGCTCAGGTTTACTTCATTTTAGGTTTATTATTGCATGGTTATCAACTGGATTTTTTTCAGAATTTTTCAGAATCAATAGAAAATAATATTTACTGGAAGTCTGGTCATGAACCTTAAGGACGGCCTCGCGGTGTATGCGATGTGGGTGTGTGTGTTGAGAGTGTGCATTTGGGCACAGGGGCTAGACACGGACCTATGTCACTATGAAATGATTGTTAGATAATTATTTTACCTCTCTCGAATATAACCCCTACCACTACTATATATCTGTGGCAAGGGAAAGAACTAGCCTGAACGAGAAAATTTACCTATTTTCACTCGAAGCTCGTTTTCGTCACTGAATTGTCCAGTCTTTTTACATGCATGCTTCATATGTTAAAGGCCAAACTTTAATCTTCAGCCGATACCAAATATATCCCACTACACGTATGTAATAGGTACAATGTAACTAGGCTGCCTAGAATCCGAGGTTTTGCATAAAAAACTGTAAGTGGACATTTACATGTCCAGGGAGGTCATACCTTGTCTAACAATGGTTATAGCTTTATTAATGTGGTGATTACTGAAAACGGCTTTGCAGTTCCATCACTAATGCTAAAGCACGTTATCCTACCTTGCAGTGGAATGTCCGAGGTTATACCACGGTTCGCCAAGGGCATAGCTGGAGGTATTTTGATGTGCAACCCCCGCGACGTTTACAAGTAGTGGAGGGGGTCATTCGGGAAAAAGCACCTTTGAACTTCAAGTGGTACCATTGTTTTGGAATTGTTTGATTAAACATTGTCTGGCTTATCATTATACAAAATATTAATGCGAAAATGGAATACGATATGTTTTACTTCCATGATGTATGGAAACAAAATCGTTATCCATATATAGTATACGTTTCTTATGTCATTTACTTGTCAGTAAGTACATCGTAATAACAGAGACATATAAAACCATCTTTGATATACATACGTCTCATAGGGACCAGGGATTTTTTTACGGCTAGTTTTGCACCTAAACCAGGGTGTTGAGAGTAATTTTACACTTTTGGGAGGGTTTAGATCAATTTCCGATAAAAATGCCCTCTAAATGGTCATAAAGGCTATCATTGAGGGGGGATTTTTATCGGAAAGTACTGTATATTTTATGTGATTATTTCACTAAGAACTTTTGCTTGTTTTCTTAAGCATAATTTTGTACAATTCGAACAGACCTAGTTTCTTAACTGTAAATCTCTATAAAAAAGCATTTAAGATGTTACGGGAAAATCTCAAGTTAAAAAAAATCCTTTATTTCTGTAATTGTTTCCTGTGGAAATGTTTAACTTAAGGAACTTTGGCCGGGCTCATTAATAATTGCATTTGCTGACATTTTGTTTGAACTGACCGAAAATTTAGTACATATTGGCCCTTCTTTTATTACTCTTAGAATGATTAAAGAAGGGCCATTTTAATAGCAAATCTAATACAGATTTAATAAAACCTGATATGACATGATTTTACGAAAATTCTGCGTAATAAACTTCTTACAGCCTGGTCTGTTAATCTGACGAGTCGACAAAAAAGAGTTACAGTATCAGTGTGAGTATTAAGAATATTAATCGTATTATGAAATTTCTCGACTTTAATACACATACTTTGGTTTATGATGTGCAAGCACAGGTTTATGTGCTTACATGGCAGCTACGCCCCTGTTCACCGAAGATATGAATTTCATCCGCCTTTTGCAAGTTTACATATTTTCGGAACCAATTTAGATTTTCTCACTACTGATGTAGACAGACAAATTCCGAACGGTTACACTGGACAGGTATTTGTCTATCTACGGTTTTTCACCCCAAACCTCGGAATCTGGGCAGCCTAGTAACCTATGACATACCCGTAGCGGGATATATTTGGTATCAGATAAAAGATTAAAGTTTCACATTTAAAATGAGGCATGCATGTAAAAAATTGGACTTCATTCAGTGACGAAAACGAGCTTAGAGTGAAAACAGGTCGATTTTCTCGTTCAGGCTAGTTCTTTCCCTTGTCCCAGATATATAGTAGTGGGAGAGGCTATATTCGAGAAAGGTAAAAAAAATATCTGACAATCATTTCATAGTGACATAGGTCCGTGCCTAGCCCCTATGCATTTGGGAGGCTGCGGTATGTGCGTGTAAGCCTTCTTGCGATAGTCCGAATCTTTTGCCGATTTAATGTGCTACACACTGAAGTACAATGTATACCGCCGAAGGCACTCAGCAGAACACCCTACCCGATCACATTAAACTGACACCAGGCGAACCAGTCGTTCCACTCCCATAATGCTGAGCGTCAAGCAGGGAGTAATAACTACCATTGTTAAAGACTGTGGTATGTCTCGGCCTGAAAACAAAACCCATAGCCTTCCTCACAGGAGCGAACGTTCAACTAAATGCCAAAAGTGAGGTTGTGTCAAGGGAGACATTAGGAAGGCGAAAATTGTGTAGAGAGAATCGAAAAGATAATATCCCAAGTTACATTTTGTAAGTCGCCTTCTACGATCATGCAATAGGGGCAGCAGGTACAATTCTTACGTCCTACCAGCAGGGCTGACATTTTGATGAAACTTCACATGCATGATCAGTATGTTATGTAGAATCAGAATTTTAAATTTTGTGAAGCATAATTCTTAGAATAAGATATAAATGCATAAAAAATGCTTCAACCATAGTCGCTCATGATACAACTTCCCCCCACCCCCCACCCCCCCCCCTACACACACATACACAAAGGCGGGGAAAAGAGCGGTGATTATAAGATTTTAATTTATCTGAACAGAGTAGTTAATAAAGGACAAACTATAAGGATTAAACATGTTTTAGTTGAAAGATATTCCTTAGCATGAACAATACAAATGAACTTTCCATGACAGCTGGGATTACTTGGAGGTGAGAGACGGCGGCGATGACCACGCCCATAGGGTGGGTAAATATTGTGGCTACTCTCCCCTGTCTATCCTCTCCTCCACCGACACTGTGTTCCTATACTTCTCGTCAGACGGATCGTCCCAGGACCGAGGCTTCCAGCTGGATTTCAGATCTGTCCCTGCAGGTAACACTAAGTTACTGTAATATGGTAATAGGGAGACAAACAATAATATTCACACTCGAAGAGTGTTTGTTTGCACGTGTTTGACGTTTATACAACTATAGAAATTTAGGGATATACCGTTGAAGGTAAAGGAAAGCCGGATTACACGGAAAAACAACACCGACCTACGGCCAGTGCCCAGTGACAGTCCAACGAAAATTTCGAATTCGCGACCAAATGATGGTTGATGGCAGCAGAATTTCAGACACCCCAGCCACTTCGTCACTTGGGTCCCTTCACAGTATAAACATATTGTTCTGAATTGGAAATCGGACAATACAGGTTATTCGGAATTTGGTTTATGTCTGCATTTATTCAATATTGAGATGACTCGTAGTTACGTCATGTTTTGGCATCATGTCCGTACAAAGAAAAGCAAGATATTTTGTGAGCTAAAACACGTCCGTCAATCTGACCTGTTAGTCTTGATATTGATCATATCGTTTTTATATGTTTGATATTGAATACAATTAGAACAACAATTTGCCATCAGAGCAGACATGATTTTATACTAATTCCATGATAATTTGGTAAATAAAACTAGCATATTATATAGGTATTTGGGGTTTAAAACAACACTTTTTTATGATAGAGATATCTGATCCCTCACACTGCAACCAACTGATAGAGTCCGGAGGCCTGATCTCGAGTCCGAACTACCCTGGGCAGTACGCACCTTACTTATCATGTGTCTATTGGATTAAGGTAAAAATAAAACAACAAAGTTGATTTAACGTATGTATCGCCTGAAACACTGACATGACACAATGCATTGTAATGTTCTTCAACTGTCCTCACTCATCCACATATTTTTGCATGTACGACATTCGTTATTGTCGTATTATGTGTTTACATAATGAATGAATTGATATGGTTTTGGGATGTCAGAACCATCACCATCATCGATTGCTGCTTGGCTTATTCCATTTCTCTTGTTTTATATATCTCCCGTAATTTGCAAAGCTTAATCGAAAACTAGTTTAGCAATATTTCAACCATTATCCTATCGTGGAAATGAAAATTCATTTTGTGATATGATAATGCCCATTACTGTACCTTATTTATTACTGAACCAATACCCCATTCTCGCTCAGGGGGCTTAACATTACTTTGACTTAGACTTACAATGTTGGTGTTGTCGTTAACATTACTTTGACTTAGACTTACAATGCGGGTGTTGTCGTTAACATTACTTTGTCTTAGACTTACAATGTTGGTGTTGTCGTTAACATTACTTTGACTTAGACTTACAATGCGGGTGTTGTCGTTAACATTACTTTGTCTTAGACTTACGATGCGGGTTTTGTCTTTAACATTACTTTGACTTAGACTTACAATGCGGGTGTTGTCGTTAACATTACTTTGACTTAGACTTACAATGCGGGTGTTGTCGTTAACATTACTTTGACTTAGACTTACAATGCGGGTATTGTCGTTAACATTACTTTGACTTAGACTTACAATGCGGGTTTTGTCGTTAATATTACTTTGATTTAGACTTACAATGCGAGTGTTGTCGTTAACATTACTTTGACTTAGACTTACAATGCGGGTTTTGTCTTTAACATTACTTTGACTTAGACTTACAATGCGGGTTTTGTCGTTAATATTACTTTGATTTAGACTTACAATGCGAGTGTTGTCGTTAACATTACTTTGATTTAGACTTACAATGCGGGTTTTGTCTTTAACATTACTTTGACTTAGACTTACAATGCGGGTTTTGTCTTTAACATTACTTTGACTTAGACTTACAATGCGGGTTTTGTCG
Source organism: Mimachlamys varia (assembly GCA_947623455.1). Classification (NCBI taxonomy): domain Eukaryota; kingdom Metazoa; phylum Mollusca; class Bivalvia; order Pectinida; family Pectinidae; genus Mimachlamys; species Mimachlamys varia. Next base: position 27,898,063 of record OX392534.1, read on the forward strand.
TTAACATTACTTTGATTTAGACTTACATTGCGGGTGTTGTCTTTAAAACAAATATGTTAGCATCCATATACCTTTGTATTGCTCAACATGTTAGTTAGTACAGTGTAGTTAACAATTTGCACTAGGTTTGCCGTTTTGGATTTGAATGACGATTTTTTTTCTTGTTGTATTTGACAGGCTCCTCGCCAACATACGCTCGTTCAGCTGGAGATCCGTGATGTCAGTTTGGAAGATTCCGGATGTTTATTTGATTACGTCAAAATTTATGACGGCAGAGACTCCCGTAAGAAACGCTTATTTAATTCAACAATTCACGAAATCGTCTCTCCTTTAACCATTCACGGAATTGTCTCTCCTTTAACCATTCACGGAATTGTCTCTCTTTCAACCATTCACGAAATCGTCTCTCCTTTAACCATTCACGGAATTGTCTCTCCTTTAACCATTCACGAAATTGTCTCTCCTTCAACCATTCACGGAATTGTCTCTCTTTCAACCATTCACGGAATTGTCTCTCCTTTAACCATTCACGGAATTGTCTCTCCTTCAACCATTCACGGAATTGTCTCTCTTTCAACCATTCACGGAATTGTCTCTCTTTCAACCATTCACGGAATTGTCTCTCTTTCAACCATTCACGAAATTGTCTCTCCTTTAACCATTCACGGAATTGTCTCTTTTTCAACCATTCACGAAATTGTCTCTCCTTTAACCATTCACGGAATTGTCTCTCCTTTAACCATTCACGGAATTGTCTCTCTTTCAACCATTCACGAAATTGTCTCTCCTTTAACCATTCACGGACTTGTCTCTCCTTCAACCATTCACGAAATTGTCTCTCCTTTAACCATTCACGGAATTGTCTCTCTTTCAACCATTCACGAAATTGTCTCTCCTTTAACCATTCACGGAATTGTCTCTCTTTCAACCATTCACGAAATTGTCTCTCCTTTAACTATTCACGGAATTGTCTCCCTTTCAACCATTCACGAAATTGTCTCTCCTTTAACCATTCACGGACTTGTCTCTCTTTCAACCATTCACGGAATTGTCTCTCTTTTAACCATTCACGGAATTGTCTCTCTTTCAACCATTCACGAAATTGTCTCTCCTTTAACCATTCACGGACTTGTCTCTCTTTCAACCATTCACGGAATTGTCTCTCCTTTAACCATTCACGGAATTGTCTCTCCTTTAACCATTCACGGAATTGTCTCTCTTTCAACCATTCACGGAATTGTCTCTCTTTCAACCATTCACGGACTTGTCTCTCTTTCAACCGTTCACGGAATTATCTCTCCTTCTACTTATTCTAGAATTTAAAGGCTTTAAAAATCTAATTTTTGAAGCCGAGAAACGATTTTGTTTCGTATTCCACTCTCTTCTATAGAAAGTAGTCTTATGAAAAAAAAACACACACATTTTGAAATCAAATATTTGTAAATGAGATGAATGTACTGTACTTTTATCGACTTTTTCTTTTCGTTTTCAATTAACATTTATCTTACAGTCCAAAACAATATTTCTGTTTTCTTCGCCAGATATTCATGTTTTGTAAAGTTTTGATGTCTGTAATTGATCCTTCGTGGAGCAGTTATTTGTCTATACTATTCCCCCCAGATTCGCCGTTGTTACTGGACCTTTGTGGAGATTCGGCGCCCACCTCGTCTATTTCCTCCAGTGGTAACCAGGTCTTCGTTACGTTTGTTACGGACGGTTATCTAGAGGACAAGGGGTTTCAAATAAACGTCAACTTCATCGAGAATGACAGCGAAACAGAAACGGAAGACCAAGAAGGTGGGACAATCTGATAAGCGTAACATCTATATATATATATAAATATATATAAACGTAATGAGTTTTCCTTGCGAAGGTAAATATAAAAAAGAACAAAAAAACTGAGACTTTACCGCAAGACCTTTCTGCCGTTTTGTTGTTTATAATTTTTTTATTTATATATATAATCATATACGCTTATGTTTTGATGGCACACGTTTTATACCGACTCTGACGACAAAGAAATGTCGACTACGACAAAAACATAAAAATACGTGATATTGACTCTGGCTTCACAAACCAGTCACGTGACATTGATTCTGACTACAAACTTGTGTCAGGTGATATTGACTATGACCTAAATTATACCCGTCAATTTGTCGTAATATTTAATTGTGTCTCTAAACTTGAGAAGATCACCTTAATGATTATACACGTGTTCAACCCTATAGTCTGTTTCACATCTCATCCGCAGCGTGCCGCCAGATGTTTGGTGAGGCTATGGAGGGTGTGGTGACGAGCCCTGGTTTTCCTGGCCTGTACCCTAATCAAGCCCGATGCGAGGCGATCGTCAAGTCACCCCAACCCGATCACCATATACAGCTTACCCTAGTGTACCTGGACATGGAGGGCTCTACCAACGGTACATTCGACTCTCTGGAATTCTTCGACGGGACGACTGAAGGCGTGTTAATTTGATGCAAACTACTTTTTTTTAGTTTCATGTTGTTCGTTAAAGAGATTAGTCGTCCTAATTCATAGTTGTTCATATGTATACCTACATATTTAGCCTTACACCATGGTCCCCTTAATGACTTCGAGAGATGCAGGTTAATAAACACTGTGGGCAAGTTTTATGATCGCCATCTTGATCTATTCGAATAATATTCTGTATCTTTGTCTGATTTGAAGATGGACGTTTTTGAGTTTGCTTATTAGTGTGCTTACTTGTTGTGATGACAATGATGACTCGGTTTTCATTTTGAGGATTGATGCTTACTTGGATGTGACCAATATTTACATGGCGGGTGTCGACGATGAAGAAGAAGACGCTTACTCTTCCGGAGCACCTGGTCTTATTCTCTTGTACTTTTACGAGAGTTTCCATGTAAATCTTTCCTTTGTTCCTATTTTGCCTCTAGTTTAATCCATTTTGAGTTCGGCTTATGGTTTTGTTGACGCTTTGGTATTCTCTGTTTTTTTTCTGCAAATGTCGATGGACCTTAAAGTAATATTAACATCCTTCCATAATGAGGATTACAATGTCACCATAATGTCCTGCTACGTCATCAGTGGACACCGCGTCACACGCCTTAGCTGACGTCATATGTCCTTAGTTAGCGCTAAATAACACACATACATTCAACGACGATAGTCCCCCCCCCCCCCCCCCGCAACGAAGTTAGGGGGGTATCCTGGATCACCCTGTCTGACTGTCTGTCTGTCGTCCGCAGTAACTTGTCCGGAGATCTCCTCTTTAATTATCAGGCATATTTTTATGAAACTTCACATGAATGATCAGTATGTCATGTACTTATTATTTTTTCATACACTTACAGTGCAATTTGACTTTGAAAATTTCTTTTAAATGGTTTGATCGACATTGCAGACCCTTATCTAACGCCAGTGGACATTAAAAACAAACAGCCCAAAATGTTTAATTCTCTTTGAATGTCAGCGAGAGCATTCATGTCACACTGATATATCCTGTTCATATTTCAACTGATATTTCATATTTAAAATCTTTTAAGGGAGAAATGGCCCTTGAATCAATTGAATAACTTGTGCATCGCATTTTTATTTAAGATTTTGACCCCTGGGTAGTTATGACCATTTACGGGAAAACTTTTCCGGATAGATTTTGATAAAACAAGTGAGTTACGTCCCTTTATGTGAAAATAACATTTTGGAGATCACCCTTAATGAGAAATTCAAGATGAAGAATTTCTCAAGAAAATTCCAATTTCTGTAAATTGACCGTCAAGGTCAGAAAAAGGATTTTAATTACCAGCATCTGCGGGGGTATTAGTTACGCAACGGATGACAATTCTAATGATTTTTCCTTTCTTTTTAATTGCAGAATCGAACTCTCTTGGAAAGATTTGCGGGCAGACAACACAGAATCTAGTATACATCACTACATCAGACACCCTAAAAATAGTTCTGACATCAGACTACCTTGTAACCGGAAGGGGTTTCCTTGGTGATTACATTGCGCTACCAAATGAAGGTACATATGCTTACTTCTTTATGGTTTCCCTCAAGCGCTGTAGAAACAGTGGTTCTCATGAATGCCGAGTTCATTATAATGAAGCCAGTGAACAAAATAATATCAAATTGAAACCAGAAATTGTTGGCTAACAATCTGACGGACTTTTCACACCTATGACCGATTTAGTCTTTTGTTACAAACCTCATGCGCATTGAATCGCCAGAAATATCAAATTTTAGAAAAAAAGAAATACACGAATAGAAAGTTCCTCTATAATGATGTACATTAAAAAAAAACTATTTTTATGATGTTAGCCGAAAAATTCTACGTTTAATCAAATTAATTAACAAAATATAACCTTTTAGGTGAAAGTTCACTTTAGATAGTCCAGCCAAAAAGTCATAAATTGACTAGAATATATATCTTAAACTTTAATCTTTGAAAGTTATGTGAACTTCACGAAAATATTAGCTTTCAGTAATAGCATTACTTTGATTTTTTGGTCGTTGCGAACAAAAGACTGGAATAAAATAGTCTAAGTTTAGCAATAGTGTTTCTGTTGCTATGCGTTCACCTTAAAACAACCTTAAAACAGGTACGGACATTTCCGGTAATTTCCGACAACTAGGACACAGGGTATGCTTTACTTCTCTTCAAAAAATCCAAATCCATATACTTTATTCAGTGCACGTAAAGAGGCATCACGGTAAAACCATATTTTTTATTCTTATTTAGAATTAATGTATATATGAATTTAACGTATTATCTTGCGGAAGATTAATGGGTGATTTACGCTGAAATATGTTCCCCGAAACGTTAATTAATAAATTAAAAAAAGGGAATCACTATTTGTTGATCAAAGATTTTGACATGTAATTTATTTGCATCACATAAATTTCGATAACGCATGCGCATTACAAGCTACATCAGTAAACAAAAAAATGGGTGACCTACATGTAACTACCAAGCGAAAAGTTGCCGCGTACATGGAATGATCAAAACATAACGTAAGAATTATATTACGGAAGTATTTAAGGGAGAAACTAACTGCTCCACTGTTTGTATGTTACAGTTTTCTTCCAGGTAAACCGTAACACACAGCTTTGATTTGGTTTTGGAGGCTCACAAGGGATAACTCTTTCATTCCTCTGTTACATGAAATGCGTGTGTAAAACTTGGAGCGTGTTTTGTAATAATCCCTGTATAATATTACAGTAAAACGGCATTATTGAATTATATTGCTGGAGAGAAAAACCTTTTCATATACAAGATAAAACGTATCGGGGAGGGGGGACTTTTGTTTGCGTTGTAAATAGCCGGTATAGGTGCGACTGAGGTTAGAGTGTATACGGCTTCAATTTTATTGACAAACTAAATACATTTATGTCATCATGCGCGGAAAAGAATCCTTTTCATACCTAATCTATAAAATACGGAAGGTACACATATTATCGGGTTGGGACCCCGATATCGAATTTGATATGAATCAAAATATATGCATAACCGAAGTCTTTAATTTAAAAAAAATCCATATACATGTATGTCCCATGCCTGCAGTTGTGTTAAAAATGTCAATGAATCCTTTAAAATTAATTTACAAAAAGAAAAAAAGTAAAATGAAAACGGATCTATCATTATATATTCAAATGGATTAAGTATTGGACAATCATATAGTATCTCGACAAGTTCCAAATTGACATACATGTATTCTACATGTTTAGTTTGTGGCGCATCATATGAGTGCACGGATTTCCGTGATATATAATTATAAGTGTTAACGTATGCTGACGCTGAAAGTTGGATCGATTTTAGATGAAAATATAGATAGTCTGAAAACAAATTCTTCAAGACTTTGAGTTGTAAAAAAACGCTACAGTCTGTAATAGTATTATAGGTACACCATGCAAAACAGCATGACTGCAGGGCGGACATTTCCACATCGCTAACAGTTTGGAGGTTGACTAAGGGAAAAAATCCACACGCGAAAATATTGGCTTTTACAGTAAAACAAATAATGAGCCTAAAATACACAATGAAACAGTAGCGCCATGTTATCAACTTAATTAACGTTTTGTTTCCACCGTTAAATAAACATGAAAGCAAGATTTCCAACGATGTAACATCGGACTATTTATTGTGTCATAAAAAAAACTCAAAATCATTTTCAGGTCATTTTCTTGCAAATCGAGATCATACCTCAAAATTACCCCTTAAATTTAGCTTTTTAATTCTACATTTTGCGTTCAAGTACAAATAAACACACGACAAACCTTGAGTACCCTAACATTTTGATATTTAAGAATACATGACATTTTATATTTATATCTCTCTTCCACATAGATTTATTGCAATGATGATTCACTGGATATGGCCATATGTTCAAGTTTCTTTTCCTGTATCCCCCATAAATTTGCACGAAATGTCAAAGTACTGAATTAATTGATTTATTATTGTTGGTGATATCTTTCATCAAATTATTGACATTTTTTTGTAACAGGACGATGCTGCTATTTTTTTAAATGATATAACAAGCTGGTAATGTAGTCTGATTATATGTCTTTGTTATGCACTATCACCTCATTTAAACAATACGTCGTTTCCGAGTTACTTTTTCTCCCCGGATTCGACCAGGTTTTAGATACGCTTGTCACGTGATAGGGGGGGGGGGGGCATGTATACTTCCGGTGTACCGCCAAAGCTTCAGTACAACAAAGCTATGTTCAAAAAGAGCTGCTATGAGTTTCCAAACGTCACGTTTATTTACATGGTACTGGTCAGTAGAAATAACTTTGTTGGAGCATCCTCAATTTCGGTAATGTCTGTCCTATTTACCGGCGTTTTGCGACATCAAAGTTGGTTAACTAGCGATTTACCATGCAGGCCTCAGACCACAATTAATTCTACTATATGCTACTACCAAAGGAAAAAAAAAATTAAAATATTTTAAAACTTTGCAAAGGATGTGGGACTTAATTTTTATTGTAGATCTATTCAAGCTGAACCTACTGTGCGCTGGAAAGTACCTCATGTGTTGCATTTAAGAAAGATAATTTCATTTGAATGTCACTACCCTTCAGTTTTAGGGGAAAATACCAAAAATCACAAAATATCAATGCTCAAGCCTCATCACTCATTGTGTCCTGCTGCTAAAATAAACTTGATAAGTGTGTCAAACAAAAATTAACCTCTAGAATAGATATTGTTGAACAAGTCTATGCAAAAAAACTGTACATATCTGTCATAAATAAGCCAGGAAAAATTATTTTGTAACCCACATGAAATGTCCTTATGCACTACATTCGTGTACAACGACCCGGAAGTTTTATTGTGGTCTGAGGCCAGTTACACCGGGAGTATACATGCCCCTCTGAATGTACCACGTGACTGCCAAATCACGTGACATTTAGTTGTATCTCGGAAATGGCGTATTAAATATGAACAGTTGCAATAGTACAAGGTTTGTATCAAGGTGCAGTCATTAGTCCATTCATGTTTGATGCAAATATCAATATCATAAACAAATCTTTGTTTGTTATCATTATTGGTTAATCATACATACGTTTTGTTAGATAAATAATAAAACTATGTGTTGTTTCATGAACATTTACATTAAAATTTTGTTTATATGTTGAATGAAAAATCCTATTGATAATAGATATGGAAATATACTCATATTGTATAATACCTAGGTACAATTTTGAAAATGAAAAAGAAATGTAATTAGTTTTCCTGTTCAAGTGTATTTTTACATATAATGACAACATGCATATCCAATTATTATATATAAATTCAAAGGTAAGTGTGCATGTTACTGAGAAAGGTAATCCTAAAAGCACGTTGTTGCTATTAATCATAGTAAGTTAAAGGTGCACGAGATCATGAAATTAAATTGATCCAGTGTTGGGCATCTTTGATATCATTAAGGCATCCGACTAAAACCTCAATTCTAAGAGTTCATTTTGAAAATTTATATGGGGCCGATTTTTCCCTCTAGTCAACACCACCTTTGAGAAGGACCCATTCAAAAATCATTTGGAAATAGCATTTGTCAAAATTCAAGATAACTGCCTGTCGACCATTTGTCGCGCCTTTGACCTGGCATAATGAGAAAGAAAAAACCCAAATCACAACCCAATTACGATTCTTAATATCATATATATTTACCTTGAAAATGATTTATATGGTAATAAGCTGTATGGGATATGCTTTTAACGCAAAGTGCACTTTAATAGCAAACATAGCCCTAAAAAAACATCATTTCATTTTCCGATTTTGTACAAAAATAGCAAATTAAGTAAGTTATTATTTGAGTACCCTTACATTTGCTGGTTTAAAATTATTTTCAGATTACTATCGTTTCATAATATAAAACTCGTGTTTGTGATTTACCGGATATGCCAACTTCTTTTCGTCTTCACCCTATTTTTTTACTGAATATCAAAGTACTGAGAGTTCATGGTCAAATCATATTACAAAGATAACCCATCGGGTGTAGAATTATCCGGTCTGCAGTTTTGAATTGATATTATACATTGGACCTAGATGTGCATATTCTAGTTTGTGACCGATTAAACAACAAAATGACCGACAGGCAGTTATCTTGAATTTTCAATATAGAATATATAGGGGGATATTCAAGATGGCGTTAAACGAAACCGTAATTGTCAAAGAAAAACTTAAACGTCCAATTCATCAGAATGACTTTCTCCATTGATTAGTATAAAGAAATTTCAGGAAAATTGAAAATATAACAAAAAAATGAATTTTTGAATTTTTGATCCAACAGCGAGCTTTTTTATTTGAAATATTTTGTATTAACATGTAATAAAAAAGTGAGAAATGGCAATTATCTACAAATAATTATGTACAAACAGCGGTTTTCGAGATCCGGCTGTTTTAATGTTTAATTTCAATTTCTCTTTTAATGTTTTTGACATATTACGCCAATGCGGCTTTCGTGGAGTTTGGACCTAGTTGAAAACCTTATTGTAACATCTCCAATCCTAGTTATACAACATAAAAATTACACTGGCATATCTATTACCGTTTTGGAGATTTTTTGCACACAAAGTTGGTTGGTTAAAAGTCCTAATCAGTACTGTAGCATCTTTATCTATTTTGATTGTTATCGTTTTCGGTAGTTTTGATTGGTCGGGTGGCGTAGACGATAGCGCCGACAAACTTCGGTTCTCCAGTCAGACGGAATATATTTGGTCACCTACTCGACCACATTGGGTTCATCTAGGTGTTCTGGCTGATTCCCACACTACATCTATTGTTGGCTTCACTCACTGCCAGCAATACTAACTTTAGTTTAGTGTATAAATCCTGTTTCATAATGGTTAGGATATACAATGCAGATATAATGTAATTTAAGCAATTGTTAGAGTATAAGGTATGATACATCTACAATCTGAAAAAATTAAAAGCATATCTGCGAATGTATGTGCATTGAGCAAAATGTTGGATTCAAACACTTTGTTCTATAATCAAATGTAGACACAATGGAAGAACTGCAAGGGAAATATTGAATTACTTACATTAATGTGTTCTACTTGTATATTTTTGAAGATTTTGAGTCTATCCTGAATTTCAGTTTCCAACTGTGTTCCTGGTTGCAGCGAAAATTTTGTTTGTGTGGAAGAAAAGGAAATATTCAGGTAATGTTAAGCACATTTATAGAAATAAGTTTAAATGCTTACCAAGTTCGTTTTAGAGAATCCAAATGATGCCGAAGAAAGGAAAAATACTTTAAAAAGTTGATTTACACTGTTTTTCGGAAAACTTGTCATTGTTTTAAAACAACAGTAGAGTAGATGTGTTATGTATTCAATAATTGGTAGTCATTATCGATAATATTTAAAACAGAGTTTATTTTAGATTTTAATCACTGCCAAACCTAATTTAAAATAGAATATTGATTTATTATGCATTAATACTTTTCGTTCAATTTCGATACTATATATTTACATTATAACATTGTCAGAACATCTACTTCAGCCCCGAACAAGTTCTTTAAAGTATTATTGATTCGTCATTATTTGTTTTGACAGGTGTATTATAGATACGTCATTATTTGTTTTGACAACAAGTGTATTATACATAGGTCATTATTTGTTTTGACAGTTGTATTATAGATACGTCATTAATAGTTTTGACAGTTGTACTATAGATACATCATTATTTATTTTGACAGTTGTGTTATAGCTACGTCATTAATTGTTTTGACAGGTGTATTATAGATACGTCATTATTTGTTTTGACAGTTGTACTATAGATACATCATTATTTATTTTGACAGTTGTGTTATAGCTACGTCATTAATTGTTTTGACAGGTGTATTATAGATACGTCATTATTTGTTTTGACAGTTGTATTATAGATACGTCAGTATTTGTTTTGACAGGTGTATTATAGATACGTCATTAATTGTTTTGACAGGTGTATTATAGATACGTCATTAATTGTTTTGACAGGTGTATTATAGATATTCCAGTATTTGTTTTGACAGGTATATCATGGATACGTCATTATTTGTTTTGACAGGTGTACTATTGATACGTCAGTATTTGTTTCGATAGGCGTACTATTGATACGTTAGTATTTGTTTCGATAGGCGTACTATTGATACGTCATTATTTGTTTTGACAGGTGTATTATAGATAAGTCATTATTTGTTTTGACAGTTGTACTATAGATACATCATTATTTATTTTGACAGTTGTGTTATAGCTACGTCATTAATTGTTTTGACAGGTGTATTATAGATACGTCATTATTTGTTTTGACAGTTGTATTATAGATACGTCAGTATTTGTTTTGACAGGTGTATTATAGATACGTCATTAATTGTTTTGACAGGTGTATTATAGATACGTCATTAATTGTTTTGACAGGTGTATTATAGATATTCCAGTATTTGTTTTGACAGGTATATCATGGATACGTCATTATTTGTTTTGACAGGTGTACTATTGATACGTCAGTATTTGTTTCGATAGGCGTACTATTGATACGTTAGTATTTGTTTCGATAGGCGTACTATTGATACGTCATTATTTGTTTTGACAGGTGTATTATAGATAAGTCATTATTTGTTTTGACAGGTGTATTGCTGGTAAGTTCTGCGAGTACAACATATGTGACAATGGTGAATGTGTACAACTGGACGGAAACCTCACGTGTCACTGCACGTCTAACTACACCGGTATGTTGTGTGACGTCAAGTTTCAGCCAACCAATAGCGGGGTAAGACACTCGTTTGTTTAATGTTAACTGGTAAGTTCTTATCTTTATATATATTCAAATGTATAATTTTTTTTTTATCTCGTTTGTTTTAATGGTCCACAGTTAGCGTTATTTGGCACAGAAAATGTTCACATACAAATGTTTACATATATCAATAGCACTAATTACTTTGATTTTGTGTTTAAATTACATGTTTTCTATTCCATTTTTTATATTCCACAATATATATTATTGAATTTCTAGAGAAAACAATAACTTTCCATACAAGTTGTAATTCATTTCCATAGCTTAACCTTTCTATACAATATCAAACTTATAGTATTCGCCCTTCTCCTCTGTAGGAAATACCGCCTGGAGTTCGTGATACCCACACCGACATAGCAGCTGATCGAGGGGAGCGTCTCATTCTGGACTGTGCAACTAACGTTTCTGATACCTTCTTTACATGGTTTGATACCTTCTTAACATGGTTTGATACCTTCTTTACATGGTCTGATACCTTCTTTACCTGGTCTGATACTTCTTTACATATTCTGATACCTTCTTTACATGGTCTGATACCTTCTTTACATGGTCTGATACTTCTTTACATTGTCTGATACCTTCTTTTCATTGTCTGATACCTTGTTTACATGTTCTGATACCTTCTTTACCTGGTCTGATGCAATGTTTACATGTTCTGATATATTGTTTACATGTATGATATATTGTTTACATGGTCTGATATATTGTTTACATGGTCCGATATATTGTTTACATAGTCTGATATATTGTTTACATGTATGATATATTGTTTACATGGTCTGATATATTGTTTGCATGGTCCGATATATTGTTTACATGTTCTGATATATTGTTTACATGTATGATATATTGTTTACATGTATGATATATTGTTTACATGGTCTGATAAATTGTTTACATGGTCCGATATATTGTTTACATGTTCTGATATATTGTTTACATGGTCCGATATATTGTTTACGTGTTCTGATATATTGTTTACATGTATGATATATTGTTTACATGGTCTGATATATTGTTTACATGGTCCGATATATTGTTTACATGTTCTGATATATTGTTAACATGTATGATATATTGTTTACATTGTACATGGTCTGATATATTGTTTACATGGTCCGATATATTGTTTACATGGTCTGCTATATTGTTTACATGGTCTGATATATTGTTTACATGTATGATATATTGTTTACATGTTCTGATATCTTGTTTACATGGTCTGATATATTGTTTACATGGTCCGATATATTGTTTACATGGTCTGATATATTGTTTACATGTATGATATATTGTTTACATGTTCTGATACATTGTTTACATGTTCTGATACTTCTTTACATGGTCTGATATATTGTTTACATGGTCTGATATATTGTTTACATGGTCTGATACATTGTTTACATGGTCTGATATATTGTTTACATGGTCTGATATATTGTTTACATGGTCCGATATATTGTTTACATGGTCTGATATATTGTTTACATGGTCTGATACATTGTTTACATGTTCTGATATATTGTTTACATGTTCTGATATATTGTTTACATGGTCCGATATATTGTTTACATCGTCTGATATATTGTTTACATGGTCTGATACATTGTTTACATGTTCTGATATATTGTTTACATGGTCTGATATATTGTTTACATGTCTGATATATTCTTTACATGGTCTGATATATTGTTTACATGGTCTGATACAATGTTTACATGGTCCGATATATTGTTTACATGTCTGATATATTCTTTACATGGTTTGATACCTTCTTTACATGGTCTGATATATTGTTTACATGTCTGATATATTCTTTACATGGTCTGATATATTGTTTACATGGTCTGATACAATGTTTACATGGTCCGATATATTGTTTACATGTCTGATATATTCTTTACATGGTTTGATACCTTCTTTACATATTTTGATACCATCTTTACATGTTCTGATACCTTCTTTACATGGTCTGATACCTTCTTTACATGGTCTGATACCTTCTTTACATGGTTTGATACCTTCTTTACATGGTTTGATACATTATTTACATGGTCTGATAACTTCTTTACATGGTCTGATACCTTCTTTACATTGTCTGTCTTTACATGGTTTGATACCTTCTTTGCATAGTTTGATACCTTCTTTACATGGTTTGATACATTCTTTACATTGTCTGTCTTTACATGGTTTGATACATTCTTTACATGGTCTGTCTTTACATGGTTTGATACATTCTTTACATGGTCTGATACATTCTTTACATTGTCTGTCTTTACATGGTTTGATACTTTCTTTACATGGCCTGATACATTATTTACATAGTCTGATAACTTCTTTACATGGTCTGATACCTTCTTTACATTGTCTGTCTTTACATGGTTTGATACCTTCTTTGCATAGTTTGATACCTTCTTTACATGGTTTGATACCTTCTTTACATGGTCTGATACTTCTTTACATTGTCTGATACCTTCTTTACCTGGTCTGATACCTTCTTTACATTGTCTGATACCTTCTTTACATGGTCTGATACTTTCTATACATTGTCTAATACTTTCTTTACATGTCTGATAAATTGTTTACATGATCTGATACATTGTTTACCTGGTCTGATAAATTTTTTACATGGTCCGATATATTGTTTACATGGGCTGATATATTGTTTACATGGTCTGATATATTGTTTACATGTCTGATACATTGTTTACATGGTCCGATATATTGTTTACATGGTCTGATATATTGTTTACATGGTCTGATACATTGTTTACATGGTCTGATACATTGTTTACATGGTCTGATATATTGTTTACATGGTCTGATATATTGTTTACATGGTCTGATACATTGTTTACATGGTCTGATATATTGTTTACATGGTCTGATATATTGTTTACATGGTCTGATATATTGTTTACATGGTCTGATACATTGTTTACATGGTCCGATATATTGTTTACATGGTCCGATATATTGTTTACATGTCTGATACATTGTTTAAAAGGTCCGATATATTGTTTACATGTCTGATATATTGTTTACATGTCTGATACATTGTTTACATGGTCTGACACATTGTTTACATGGTCCGATATATTGTTTACATGTCTGATACATTGTTTACATGGTCCGATATATTGTTTACATGGTCCGATATATTGTTTACATGGTCTGATACATTGTTTACATGGTCTGATACATTGTTTACATGGTCTGATATATTGTTTACATGGTCTGATATATTGTTTACATGGTCTGATACATTGTTTACATGGTCTGATATATTGTTTACATGGTCCGATATATTGTTTACATGGTCTGATATCATGTTTACATGTTCTGATATATTGTTTACATGGTCTGATATATTGTTTACATGTTCTGATATATTGTTTACATGTTCTGATACAATGTTCACATGGTCTGATATATTGTTTACATGGTCTGATATATTGTTTACATGGTCTGATATATTGTTTACATGGTCTAATATATTGTTTACATGGTCTGATATATTGTTTACATGGTCTGATACCTTCTTTACATGGTCTAATATATTGTTTACATGGTCTGATATATTGTTTACATGGTCTGATACATTGTTTACATGGTCTGACATATTGTTTACATGGTCTGATATACTGTTTACATGTTCTGATACCTTCTTTACCTGGTCTGATACCTTCTTTACATGGTTTGATACTTTCTTTACATGGTCTGATACAATGTTTACATGGTCTGATACCTTCTTTACATGGTTTGATACCTTCTTTACATTGTCTGTCTTTACATGGTTTGATACCTTCTTTACATTGTCTGTCTTTACATGGTTTGATACATTCTTTACATTGTCTGTCTTTACATGGTCTGATACCTTCTTTACATTGTCTGTCTTTACATGGTCTGATACCTTCTTTACATTGTCTGTCTTTACATGGTTTGATACCTTCTTTACATTGTCTGTCTTTACATGGTTTGATACCTTCTTTACATTGTCTGTCTTTACATGGTCTGATACCTTCTTTACATTGTCTGTCTTTACATGGTCTGATATCTTCTTTACATTGTCTGTCTTTACATGGTTTGATACCTTCTTTACATGTCTGATACAATATTTACATGGTCTGATACGTTGTTTACATGGTCTGATATATTGTTTACATGTCTGATACGTTGTTTACATGGTCTGATATATTGTTTATATGGTCTGATATATTGTTTACATGGTCTGATATATTGTTTATATGGTCTGATACATTCTTTACATTGTCTGTCTTTACATGGTTTGATACCTTCTTTACATGTCTGATACAATATTTACATGGTCTGATACGTTGTTTACATGGTCTGTCTTTACATGGTTTGATACCTTCTTTACATTGTCTGTCTTTACATGGTTTGATACCTTCTTTACATGTCTGATACAATATTTACATGGTCTGATACCTTCTTTACATTGTCTGTCTTTACATGGTCTGATACCTTCTTTACATTGTCTGTCTTTACATGGTCTGATACCTTCTTTACATTGTCTGTCTTTACATGGTTTGATACATTCTTTACATTGTCTGTCTTTACATGGTCTGATACCTTCTTTACATGTCTGATACAATATTTACATGGTCTGATACCTTCTTTACATTGTCTGTCTTTACATGGTCTGATACCTTCTTTACATTGTCTGTCTTTACATGGTCTGATACCTTCTTTACATTGTCTGTCTTTACATGGTTTGATACATTCTTTACATTGTCTGTCTTTACATGGTCTGATACCTTCTTTACATTGTCTGTCTTTACATGGTCTGATACCTTCTTTACATTGTCTGTCTTTACATGGTCTGATACCTTCTTTACATTGTCTGTCTTTACATGGTTTGATACATTCTTTACATTGTCTGTCTTTACATGGTCTGATACCTTCTTTACATTGTCTGTCTTTACATGGTTTGATACCTTCTTTACATTGTCTGTCTTTACATGGTTTGATACATTCTTTACATGGTCTGATACATTCTTTACATTGTCTGTCTTTACATGGTTTGATACATTCTTTACATGGTCTGATACATTCTTTACATTGTCTGTCTTTACATGGTTTGATACCTTCTTTACATTGTCTGTCTTTACATGGTCTGATACCTTCTTTACATTGTCTGTCTTTACATGGTTTGATACCTTCTTTACATTGTCTGTCTTTACATGGTCTGATACCTTCTTTACATTGTCTGTCTTTACATGGTTTGATACATTCTTTACATTGTCTGTCTTTACATGGTTTGATACCTTCTTTACATGTCTGATACAATATTTACATGGTCTGATATATTGTTTACATGGTCTGATACGTTGTTTACATGGTCTGATATATTGTTTACATGGTCTGATATATTATTTACATGGTCTGATATATTGTTTACATGGTCTGATATATTGTTTACATGGTCTGATACAATGTTTACATGGTCCGATATATTGTTTACATGGTCTGATATATTGTTTACATGGTCTGATATATTGTTTACATGGTCCGATATATTGTTTACATGTCTGATATATTATTTACATGGTCTGATACATTGTTTACATGGTCCGATATATTGTTTACATGGTCTGATATATTGTTTACATGGTCTGATATATTGTTTACATGGTCTGATATATTGTTTACATGTCTGATATATTCTTTACATGGTCTGATATATTGTTTACATGTCTGATATATTGTTTACATTGTCTGATATATTGTTTACATGGTCTGATATATTGTTTACATGGTCTGATATATTGTTTACATGTTCTGATACAATGTTCACATGGTCTGATATATTGTTTACATGTTCTGATATATTGTTTACATGTTCTGATATATTGTTTACATGTTCTGATATATTGTTTACATGATCTGATATATTGTTTACATGTTCTGATATATTGTTTACATGTTCTGATATATTGTTTACATGTTCTGATATATTGTTTACATGATCTGATATATTGTTTACATGGTCTGATATATTGTTTACATGGTCTGATATATTGTTTACATGGTCTGATATATTGTTTACATAGTCTGATACGTTGTTAACATGGTCTGATATATTGTTTACATGGTCTGATATATTGTTTACATGGTCTGATATATTGTTTACATGGTCTGATACCTTTTTTACATGGTCTGATATATTGTTTACATAGTCTGATACGTTGTTTACATGGTCTGACATATTGTTTACATGGTCTGATATATTCTTTACATGGTCTGATATATTGTTTACATAGTCTGATACATTGTTTACATGATCTGATATATTGTTTACATGGTCTGATATATTGTTTACATGGTCTGATATATTGTTTACATGGTCTGATACATTGTTTACATAGTCTGTTTTAATTGTCACGATCGACATGGAATATTTTCTGAAATATAAAAAAAATATATATAATTCTAGCCAGAAGCTTGACACATGTACCTGAAAAGTTTCAAAAGATTCTAGTCAATGTTTTAGTTTTCGGTATTCTACGTAAATGTTGCTATTTAGTTTTTAGATATCATGTTCTAATTCCGTTTTGTTATTACTAATGCATCCCTAAAGAACGAAATACCTGTATGGTTTAGTTAATGTTTATTTTTGGCTTTCCGCATCAACATCAGGATCATATATTGTGTTGTTTGTGAAATCAGTAAAATATTTCTGCAAGATCTTAATATGAAAACAATCAATGAGAAGCATAGGTGGGATAATGTTGTACGTTTAAGTTGGTAACTTCGACTAAAGTTGTACGTTTAAGTTGGTAACTTCGACTTCGGTTGAACGTTTAAGTTGGTAACTTCGACTAAAGTTATACGTTTAAGTTGGTAACTTCGACTAAAGTTGTACGTTTAAGTTGGTAACTTCGACTAAAGTTATACATTTAAGTTGGTGACTTCGACTTAAGTTGTACGTTTAAGTTGGTAACTTCGACTTCGGTTGAACGTTTAAGTTGGTAACTTCGACTAAAGTTATACGTTTAAGTTGGTAACTTCGACTAAAGTTATACGTTTAAGTTGGTAACTCGACTAAAGTTGTACGTTTAAGTTGGTGACTTCGACTAAAGTTATACGTTTAAGTTGGTAACTTCGACTAAAGTTGTACGTTTAAGTTGGTAACTTCGACTACGGTTGTACGTTTAAGTTGGTAACTTCGACTAAAGTTATGCGTTTAAGTTGGTAACTTCGACTAAAGTTGTACGTTTAATTTGGTGACTTCGACTAAAGTTGTGCGATTAAGTTGGTGACTTCGACTAAAGTTATACGTTTAAGTTGGTAACTTCGACTAAAGTTATACGTTTAAGTTGGTAACTTCGACTAAAGTTGCACGTTTAAGTTGGTAACTTCGACTAAAGTTGTACGTTTAAGTTGGTAACTTCGACTAAAGTTATACGTTTAGGTTGATAACTTCGACTAAATTTATACGTTTAAGTTGGTAACTTCGACTAAAGTTGTACGTTTAAGTTTGTAACTTCGACTACGGTTGTACGTTTAAGGTGGTAACTTCGACTTAATTTGTACGTTTAAGTTGGTGACTTCGACTAAAGTTATACGTTTAAGTTGGTAACTTCGACTAAAGTTATACGTTTAAGTTGGTGACTTCGACTAAAGTTATACGTTTAAGTTGGGAACTTCGACTGAAGTTGTACGTTTAAGTTGGTAACTATGAATAAGGTTTTACATTTAAGGATCATTCTCGTTATACTCTCATTTACACGTTTTACATTGAATTGAAAAAAAAATTGATCAATTTTAATAGCGGATATACATCTGAAAATTGTG
This sequence comes from Mimachlamys varia, assembly GCA_947623455.1. Lineage (NCBI taxonomy): Eukaryota > Metazoa > Mollusca > Bivalvia > Pectinida > Pectinidae > Mimachlamys > Mimachlamys varia. Next base: position 27,917,141 of record OX392534.1, read on the forward strand.
TCAAAAATATAGCCTGTGGAACTTTATTTACATGAATTTTAAAAAATTACCAATTCGGCGGCCATTTTCAAAATGCATATTTCTGTGTATATTTTGCACTTCGCAAAAGGCTGAAAGTTTACCTTTTGATGCTGGATTGACCTTTTAAAAATATCAGTGTTTTGCCATTTTTTACCATAGCAAGCTAATTTTTGCTGTACACCTTTTTAATGTTAGGTTTATAGAAATATTATGCAACAAAGTGGATAATTATAAAGAATATTTTTATGTATTTTTTTCATATTTTTAGTGAAACTTAAGCAACTTTTATTTTTACCCGAAATTGTGAAACATACCACAAACAGTAACGGGAAAAAAATAACGCACGCTAACCCCCGTTTTTTATGATGGTATAAGACAAAAAAAGCTAAATATTAAGAAAAGTTTAATAGCAGAACTTTTGTTATTTCGCGTTAAATCTGCAAAAAAATGGGTAAAAATGAGGATTTTCTCGTTAAAAAATATGAATAAGGGGTAATTAAAATCGCTTTCCTGAGTTGAACTATTAAGTCAGAGAAATTTTTCAAAGAAAATAGTATCTTTGTCATTTCTGCAACTATTCATACATTTTGGATTACAAATACGGAAGATATTGTAGGAGAATGTCCTGCAATTGGTCAAAACTGCAAAATTCACTTAAAATCACTTATTATGTCATATTGGTATCTTTGACCGATCATAGCACAAAAACGAGCACGCTGACATATCATTATCTTTGCATTTTCTGGCATGCCATGAACTCAGTTTTTCAAAAATGTTTATTAAAAAAAAAAGTTAAATACAAGAAAATTTTGACTTCTCAGAAGAGTACATCCTTAAGTTGGTACATGTAACTAAGACTTATGAACTTCCATAATCCTTGTGGTTCCAGTCCGCTCAGACTCCAAGTCAATACGAACACAGACCTTCCGTTACCAAATTATTTTAAAGGAAGGTCAAATTGATAAAATGAAAATAATGATTTCAAATTAAATCGCTGATGCCAGAAACGAACCAAAAATGTTAACTTCTATAAGGAGCCGCTTCTGAATATGATATAAAATCTGTTTCATGTTTATCCCTATTAATCTACAGCTACAGGATTATAATCTAGATTAGTTTTGATTGGCTAACACGGTGAACTTTCCTCAGAACTCCTTTTTTATCACGTGGTTCAATATCACATGCAGATAATGTTAGTGGTGATTGGCCAATTCGGCAGTAAGGCCGCTTCATATCCTCCAAGAAATTGAAAGTACCAATCTTTTTCGCGATAATCTATTTTTCATATATACTTTATATCATTTGTTTTTAAATCAGAGAATACCAAAGCGTCATCAAAATCATAAACCGAACTCAAAATCGATTAAACTTGAGGCAAAATAGGAACAAAAGAAATATTTACATTAAAAGTACAAGATAATAGGACCAGGTGTTCCGAAAGAGTAAGCGTCTTCTGCTTCATCGACGACACCCGCCATGAAGATCTTGGTCACATCTAAGTAAACATCAAGTCCTCGAAATGAGAACCGAGGCATCATTGTCAATCGCAACAAGTAAGCACACTAATAAACAAACCTAAAAACGCTCGTCTTCATATCACACAAATGTACAGAATATTTCTCGATGAGATCAAGATGGCGACCATAAAACTTACTCATAGCCTTCATCAACCTACATCTCTCGAATTCCTTTGCCGTAAGTTTGTTCGCCAGCAGTTGGCATCTATCACGAAAATCTCGACATTCAGAGCAAGCCCAAGAATAACGACTCAATTACGACTTGTTAACACCATAGGATGGATAAGCAGGGATCGATGAATTAATTTTAAGTTGTTACACCTTATAATTTGTAAACGAAAACCAGTTACACTGACTCGTGGTGGAAACCAGTTACACTGACTAGTGGTAGAAACCAGTTACACTGACTCGTGGTAGAAACCAGTTACACTGACTCGTGGTAGAAACCAGTTACACTGACTCGTGGAAGAAACCAGTTACACTGACTAGTGGTGGAAACCAGTTACACTGACTCGTGGTGGAAACCAGTTACACTGACTCGTGGTAGAAACCAGTTACACTGACTCGTGGTAGAAACCAGTTACACTGACTCGTGGTAGAAACCAGTTACACTGACTCGTTGGTGGAAACCAGTTACACTGACTAGTGGTAGAAACCAGTTACACTGACTCGTGGTAGAAACCAGTTACACTGACTCGTGGAAGAAACCAGTTACACTGACTCGTGGAAGAAACCAGTTACACTGACTCGTGGTGGAAACCAGTTAAACTGACTCGTGGTAGAAACCAGTTACACTGACTAGTGGTAGAAACCAGTTACACTGACTCGTGGTGGAAACCAGTTACACTGACTCGTGGTAGAAACCAGTTACACTGACTCGTGCTTATTGTATTATAATAATACATTTCCTTCGCCTTCTTCCTTTATTTTTCAATCGTTATTGAAACGCTCGGCTTTTTGTAACTTGATAGATAACCAACTCGAATAAGATACATACTATACACCACAACCAGTTGTGTAACCTTTATTTATCTAGTGCAAAGTTAATAAGCTGCATCCGGTCATGTTTCTATTAATATGTGACAATTGTATCTTCATCATTAGGGCACTTAACGACCGCCTTATCATGGGAGATATGGGTGTGATTGAGCATGTTGACGGAATCCTGGAGATCGTGGCCTTTGACGAGACATATGTAGGCCTGTACAAGTGTCTCACAGATTCTTACGATACCTTCTCACAAACAACCTTCAACGTGACTTTGACAGAAGGCTGCAATTTCGGTATTGTTGTATTTACACATCACATACTCGGGGAATGTAAATAAGACAACATATTGTACATCTATAACGGTTCCTACGGAACTAAACACATAAAATGGGGGTACACTGAGTACTAACCGGAGATAGAACAAAACAGAAAGAAAGATTTAGAATTCCAATGAAAAGTCATTTCTTATTAATATGTCATGAATACATTCAATATTGGCAAACGTTTGTTTCAGAGATAGAACTGTCACCCCCGGAGGTTTCAGTTATTCGTGGTGATAGGGCCACGTTGCGATGTACCATTACATCCGGGCAACACAATATGACATGGCTGAAGGATGATATGGAGCTTTTGGAAGGCGAAGAATACGAGGTATATCTGCTCTCATCACTCCCTGGGCATATACTAAAGAAACCCATTGTTGTTGATGTTTAATTATACACAGTATCAAGAAAAGACTCAGTCATGGTCTTCATTAACCTCTCTCAGTACCAGTCATCACAATATGCTTTATATAAGACAATACCATGCTGAAGTGCCGATTTTCGGACTGTCAGATCGTATTTAATCGAGACATTGTATTTGCGCGCCTTCATTAATTTAACGGTTTAGTGTTTTAACGTAATTGAATAACGCTATTCAGCTTGGCAGCTATGTATCTTTCTAAAGCATTTAAAATGTCATCTAAGGTCACTTTATAAAAATCCACAACATAGGAATGCCCAGGTTATGTGTCGTAATGTGCTACCTTTTCCCCCAATGGTTGGTCATTATCGTTATAATGTGCTACCCCCACCCCCACCCCCACCCCCACCACCAAGGGTTGGTCATTATCGTTATAATGTGCTACCCCCACCCCCACCACCAAGGGTTGGTCATTATCGTTATAATGTGCTACCACCACCCCCACCCCACCCCCAACCCACCACCAAGGGTTGGTCATTATCGTTATAATGTGCTACCTTTTCCCCCCAAGGGTTGGTCATTATCGTTATAATGTGCTACCTTTCCCCCCAAGGGTTGGTCATTATCGTTATAATGTGCTACTCCCCCCTCCCCCTAATTGAGCGCGTTTTATTTTAATTTTTTCAAATTAAACACAGATTGGGATTAACCTAGCTTCATTACAATTATCATACGAGTCCTGGGAAGACAAGAAAACACGGACTGAGATTAACCTAGCTTGATTACAATTATCATACGAGTCCTGGGAATACAAGAAAACACAGACTGAGATTAACCTAGCTTGATTACAATTATCATACGAGTCCTGGGAAGACAAGAAAACACAGACTGAGATTAACCTAGCTTGATTACAATTATCATACGAGTCCTGGGAAGACAAGAAAACACAGACTGAGATTAACCTAGCTTGATTACAATTATCATACGAGTCCTGGGAAGACAAGAAAACACATATTGGGATTAACCTAGCTTGATTACAATTATCATAAGAACTCTTGGAACCTATATGTGGTTGTAATCATCTAGTCATCTTTTGGATGTTTGGACTATGTTTGTCGCAGTATACCCATTGATAATGAAAAGCTGAATATTATCTTTTCTAATCGTGCTTCTATCATGCAAACTTCCAAACAATATGTATTCGATTGCCATGCATGTAGAGGGTAACACACATTTTTATTCCAATTTCACCTGCTCTTTCCCCGGTTATATATTTGAAGTACTTAGAGAAAAGGAAACTAGATTTGATTGGACAGCTTGACAGTCATTTGAAGTTCAGTTGTTGATAAGTATCATTAATAATTAAACAATAATGATATTGCATGTATACATATATCAACAGTTGTGTGTTGACACCCATAGTGCATTTTACAAATCAGCACTTTTACATTTCATTTCTTTCCAATATCCAGATATCCGAGTAACGGCTTCTTCAGTATTTTCAGTACTTTGATGTTACATATTTACACCGCATTATGTTGATTCTGATATATATATATTATAGGTATCAGAGAACGGTACACTACTAACGATATTGGCTGTAACTGAATCAACGACAGGGGAATACACCTGCTCGGTTAAGAAGGGAGACAACTGTGAAGTGACCAGTACTGCCCTTGTGTCTAACTTACCGCCTAGGCTAGACAATGGATGTATGTACTTGTCTAGACAATGGATGTATGTACTTGTCTAGACAATGGATGTATGTACTTGTCTAGACAATGGATGTATGTACTTGTCTAGACAATGGATGTATGTACTTGTCTAGACAATGGATGTATGTACTTGTCTAGACAATGGATGTATGTACTTGTCTAGACAATGGATGTATGTACTTGTCTAGACAATGGATGTATGTACTTGTCTAGACAATGGATGTATGTACTTGTCTAGACAATGGATGTATGTACTTGTCTAGACAATGGATGTATGTACTTGTCTAGACAATGGATGTATGTACTTGTCTAGGGATATGTCTTATTCATATTCCACTTTGGCCTCGATTTGAGTTGGTAATTTCTTGATTCCTAAACAATTCAAATTCAATGCAAAAGAAGTATAGTTTACTTTGGATTTTTCGTTTCCATCTGCCCACGTCTGGGATGCTCCCTTTAAAACTATTTGTATATTAGAGATTAAAATATGAACATTTTGATATCGCATACCTTATTAGCCCGAGAGTACTGATATCAGCCGGACCGAAAAACTTTCGTTTTTTTTCTTTTCTTATCTAAAAGAAACAAAACTTTTACGAAGTTTTTCACATATCACTTATTTAGTGATACATGTATGTGAAACAGAAACCATAACAGCATTGACCGATATTCATAAAATGGTAACAAAATTTAGAATAAAAAAAAGTAAACAAGAAGATACGTACGTAAAAGTCAATATACTTAAGAAAATTCCAAATTCCTGCAAGCACAACTGTTATTTCATAATGGCTTAATGACAAGTATGAGCACACATACACACATTCACCCACGCATACACACCAATCATTATCCTAACAATCAATCAATCATGATGATGTCACAACACATCAATTTCATCATCATCATCACCAACATCATCATCATCATGTTCTTCTTCATCATCATGTTCACAGCAAAAAATACCTTCATCATTCCATTTTCTTGCTAACCATTATCATCTTCAAACATAACAAAACGATAAGTAAATCATCACCTTCATTATTACAACATCATCAGTATCTTAACCATTATTACAACATCATCAGTATCTTAACCATTATTACAACATCATCAGTATCTTAACCATTATTACAACATCATCAGTATCTTAACCATTATTACAACATCATCAGTATCTTAACCATTATTACAACATCATCAGTATCTTAACCATTATTACAACATCATCAGTATCTTAACCATTATTACAACATCATCAGTATCTTAACCATTATTACAACATCATCAGTATCTTAACCATTATTACAACATCATCAGTATCTTAACCATTATTACAACATCATCAGTATCTTAACCATTATTACAACATCATCAGTATCTTAACCATTATTACAACATCATCAGTATCTTAACCATTATTACAACATCATCAGTATCTTAACCATTATTACAACATCATCAGTATCTTAACCATTATTACAACATCATCAGTATCTTAACCATTATTACAACATCATCAGTATCTTAACCATTATTACAACATCATCAGTATCTTAACCATTATTACAACATCATCAGTATCTTAACCATTATTACAACATCATCAGTATCTTAACCATTATTACAACATCATCAGTATCTTAACCATTATTACAACATCATCAGTATCTTAACCATTATTACAACATCATCAGTATCTTAACCATTATTACAACATCATCAGTATCTTAACCATTATTACAACATCATCAGTATCTTAACCATTATTACAACATCATCAGTATCTTAACCATTATTACAACATCATCAGTATCTTAACCATTATTACAACATCATCAGTATCTTAACCATTATTACAACATCATCAGTATCTTAACCATTATTACAACATCATCAGTATCTTAACCATTATTACAACATCATCAGTATCTTAACCATTATTACAACATCATCAGTATCTTAACCATTATTACAACATCATCAGTATCTTAACCATTATTACAACATCATCAGTATCTTAACCATTATTACAACATCATCAGTATCTTAACCATTATTACAACATCATCAGTATCTTAACCATTATTACAACATCATCAGTATCTTAACCATTATTACAACATCATCAGTATCTTAACCATTATTACAACATCATCAGTATCTTAACCATTATTACAACATCATCAGTATCTTAACCATTATTACAACATCATCAGTATCTTAACCATTATTACAACATCATCAGTATCTTAACCATTATTACAACATCATCAGTATCTTAACCATTATTACAACATCATCAGTATCTTAACCATTATTACAACATCATCAGTATCTTAACCATTATTACAACATCATCAGTATCTTAACCATTATTACAACATCATCAGTATCTTAACCATTATTACAACATCATCAGTATCTTAACCATTATTACAACATCATCAGTATCTTAACCATTATTACAACATCATCAGTATCTTAACCATTATTACAACATCATCAGTATCTTAACCATTATTATATTCACATGCACACTCACACACAACTACACGAAAAGAGTGAGGAGAGGGAGATAGATATATTAAATTGAATGGTCATACATAAACGTAAGTAGTAGACATATTGTATATATATATATATAATGTATGGAAGAAACAGATAAGAGTACAGGAAAGAAAACTGAAAGGACAGAAAGAGTTTGAGAAACTATAGGAATTCTATATATAACATGTATCTACAAAGTTGTACTGCAGTATCTTAATGACGCAATTTATTACCAAAACCCACTATTCAGTCAATCCTTACTGTTATTTCTAAAATATTTTCGGCTTAACACTGTCCTAAAATTTTAAAAGATACCGGACCCGGTGCTTTTACTGACAGTGTATTATTAAGACATCTTGGTTTTTTTTTTAGATATAATGTTTTATCATAAGTAAGATACCATTATCAAGCTTATTACATGTAACTAAATCTGTTTGTGAAAGTAAACCAAATACGAAGGATTCCTTATTGAAAGAGAAAGGAATTGTCAATGTTTCCAATAATATTTCTAAAGAGTGTAAAAAGTTCTGCACTTTGTTACATTCCCAGATAATATATATAATTGTAACTTTCACTGTCAAGTTTTTTCAGGATTTTTTCTCGGGCTTGACTCGAATGCAATTCTCCTGGGTTTTGTTGTTTTGCTGGTTTTGTACTTTGTTTATATTTGTTTTGTTTTGGTTGATTTTTTTTTTCGCTATTTTTGCTTTATTTTAGTTTTATCATTTCCCGTTTCAAACAAATTGAATTTCATACAAAACTTTATATGTAAAATGCATAAGAACATTTTACTTTTATTGAGCATTTCTTTCAGAGAGGTACTAAAATAGTTCAGACGATGACAGTGTTACAATTGAATATACTAGCACCATTCCTTTATCAACTTTTATAATTCAAGATATGTTACAGCTTGTTAATGTGTAATTATCACAACAAGCGTTTACAAGCATTTCGTTTCAATTTAAAGATCGTTTGTTTGTTTCGATGGTTTTACGTCGGTCATCCAGCCGACAGTGAAACTTTAAAGGTGATCCACTGAGACTCTGAAGAAATCTTATCTAAATATCTATCCTTGTATTTATAAGTGGTCGACAATATGATGATGATATTCTTGTCTTACAAAGATTGTGGACGACTTGCTATACCAGACATGATACCACGCATACTGGGAAGAATAAGTAGAGGTCAATCGGTACAACAGGGATCATCGCCATGGCACGTGATCTTACGGGATCGAAGGGAGGTAATGCATCATATCCAATTTAGTATATTCATGTCCTGATTGAAAACCATGCGATGTAAATAAAATTACATGTTAGTATTTTTATATAACAGAGGATGCTAACTCTTCCGGTCGTTTTCTCTTGTACCTTTTTAAGGGTCTTCGCGTTAATCTTTCCATTGTTCATATTTTTCCTAGTAAAATCGACATTGAGTTCAATCAAGGTGCTGTTGACGCTTTGGTATTCTCTGATTTTCTTTTCATAATTTTTCTTTCGCCACCATGATTTCAGAAATATATCAGTATGGAATAATAAAAATATAACGCCCATTATCCAGTTATTGTTAGTTTTATTAATTGTCTATAGCAGGTAATTATCAGCCAGATAATATCACACTGTCAAACGCTGTGCAGATAGGTTTTTGGTTTTCGATTACCTTTGAATATTGTACATGTCAGTAAGATTTCATTATTTTAATATAAGCGGGGTCCGTTTCTCTGAACCGACTTTTGAAAATGATAAGCATATAAATTATGGTAGCCATCTAGGTCTCATTGAGAAATAGTTTGTATCCTTGCATGATATAAAGGTGGAAGTTTTGAATATGCTCATTAGTGTGTTTACATGGTATTGAAAATAATGACTCGGTTCTCACTTTGAGGACTTCATGTTGACTTGGGTCTGACAAAGATTGACATGGCGGTTGTCGTCGATGAAGAATTTTGCCCCCCCCCCCCCGCCCCTTGATTAATCGATTTTTTATTCGGATAATGGTTTTGTTGACAATTGTGTTCTCTGATAATTTATCTCTATTTTTTTTTAGAGAAAATATTTTTGAAAAAGGTTAGTGAATAATATAATAATAAAAGTTTGGATATGTTTGTTTTACAGATGACAACATTTTGTGGTGGCACGTTAATATCCAAGTCGTGGATTCTGACCGCTGCTCATTGCACGAGTAACGACCATTTCTCCAGAGAGTTCAACAAATCTTTTGATGCGAGTTACGTCGATCTAATAATGGGCACTGACTTATGTAACGGAACAGGAGGAGAAAGACGAGGTATCCGAAGGCACATTCCGTATCCAAGATTTGGTAAGCGTGCTCCATACGACAACGACATAGCTTTGATTGAACTTGACGCTCCTGTGGAATACAATCGTCGTATCAGACCAATTTGTCTACAATCCCTTGAGGCAATCGAGAGCGTGTTCATGAACAGGCGGCTTGGCCGAACCGTGGGTAGAGTAGTAGGATGCGGAAGGGTTCACGAACGGATCACTGAGACACCACCCTACCTTCGGGATGTATATGTACCGTACGTAGACAGAAGGTTCTGCTCCCATGCCAGAATAGGAGATGGAAACTTCACCGATTCTATGATCTGCGCCGGATATAACCGCGCCTATTTTGGTGATGCTTGCTCCGGTGACAGCGGGGGTTCCATGTCTATGCAGAAGACGCCCGATGACCCCTGGTACTTGGTGGGAATTGTATCGTGGGGTGTTGGTTGTGATCGACCTGGTCACTACGGTTATTATACTCACGTGGCCAAGTTCCTGGACTGGGTCAGTAGAATAACAAATTCTGAATTTTTAGAACCGTTGTAATTTACAACAACTGAACTACTAAAGAATACAAAGATCCGCGGAATATTATGCTAATGATGCTGATATACTAATTATGTGTAATATGATTCGATTCTTTGATGATTAATTAGTGTCATTAACATTCTCTAATTTATTTTTTTGCAACTAAGCTTATTTACTATTGTTATTTTTACGACACATTCGGAAGAATTTCAATTTTTGAAAACGGTATCAAAATATCAATATAATGTTAACCATGATAGGATGTGGTAACAGAATACTGTGGACCGATGAAAATCGTGAAAATTCTGTCCAAATGTTGCATTCAAAAAGACACGTGCTGATTTGATCTTCGACAATATCAACTTAAAAACTTGATGCTTACAAAGTGTAAAGTTGACATGACCGCATTAACATTGGTGCTGTGAGGTCATCTTTTTTGTTGTAATGCGTTTTTCGGCTTTCAGACCTAAGAGAGTTCTATTGACAGTTAAAGCGCTGTCAAAAACCTATATTCGATGGTGTACAGTTGGCAGAAACTATATAGCATCATTCATACAGTTTGTTTGAAAGAGAATACTGAATCATTGCCATTCAAACCTGAAGTGTGCTGAAAAAAAAATCAACGAAATAGTACTTCACAAATATGTCTATATTTATATACCTATATACATACATTTACTCGATGAGATTTTATCTTGCAATAAATGGTACCATTCTGTTATGTATTAATCGATCCTTCAACTATTGCTGGTGTCTTTATATTGACATATACTTTAGTCGAACTTCAAACCTTTAGGCCAGTTAAGCCGAAACACATGGGCAAATAGTAAAACAATGTCTGCATTGTCTTCCTATCTTGTCAGCATGCGATATAGATAAAACGAAATTCTGCGTTCTTGTTTTAAGCTTTATTCCATACGGAAATATATGTATGAGGAAAAAAAGCGTGAAAGTGTAAGTGTCAATATATTTTTTTCGATGTTGATCGGCTTCACAATGAAAATCGAACGTAAGTTCCCTACAGTTTAAAACAATAGTAAAAGAACTAGTGCAAGGGTAAATGTTATCATGTGAAATTATCATTGAAGGTACAGGGTAGATGTTATCGTGTGAAGTTATCAGGGAAGGTACAGGGTAGATGTTATCATGTGAAGTTATCGGGGAAGGTACAGGGTAGATGTTATCATGTGAAGTTATCGGGGAAGGTACAGGGTAGATGTTATCATGTGAAGTTATCGGGGAAGGTACAGGGTAGATGTTATCATGAAAGATATCAGGGAAGGTACAGGGTAGATGTTATCATGTGAAGTTATCAGGGAAGGTACAGGGTAGATGTTATCATGTGAAGTTACCAGGGAAGGTACAGGGTAGATGTTATCATTTGAAGTTATCAGGGAAGGTACAGGGTAGATGTTATCATGTGAGGTTATCAGGGAAGGTACAGGGTAGATGTTATCATGAAAGTCATCAGGGAAGGTACATGGTAGGTGTTATCATGTGAAGTTATCAGGGAAGGTACAGGGTAGATGGTATCATTTAAAGTTATCAGGCAAGGTACAGGGTAGATGGCATCATGTGAAGTTATCAGGGAAGGTACAGGGTAGATGGTATCATGTGAAGTTATCAGGGAAGGTACAGGGTAGATGTTATCATGTGAAGTTATCGGGGAAGGTACAGGGTAGATGTTATCATGTGAAGTTATCAGGGAAGGTACCACGGTTGCCATTGTACCACGACGTTTTCATGTAGTACTATCAAAGTACCACGGTCGCCATAGTACCGCTACATTCTCCTGTGGTACATGTACTATCAGAGTACCACGACATTCTCCTGTGGTACTATCAGAGAACCACGGTTGCAATAGTACCGCGATGTCCTCTTGTGGTACTATCAGAGTACCACGACATTATCCTGTGGTACTATCAGAGTACCACGGTCGTCATAGTACCGCGACATTATCCTGTAGTACTATCAGAGTACCACGGTCGCCATAGTACCGCGACATTATCCTGTATTTCTATCAGAGTACCACGGTCGCCATAGTACCGCGACATAATCCTGTATTACTATCAGAGTACAACGGTCGTCATAGTATCACGATATTCTCCTGTGGTACTATCAGAGTACCACGGTCGTCATAGTACCGCGACGTTCTCCTGTGGTACTATCAGAGTACCACGGTCGCCATAGTACCGCGACGTTCTCCTGTGGTACAATCAGAGTACCACGGTCGCCATAGTACCGCGACATTATCCGGTATTACTATCAGAGTACCACGGTCGCCATAGTACCGCGACATTATCCTGTATTACTATCAGAGTACCACGGTCGCTATAGTACCGCGATATTCTCCTGTGGTACTATCAGAGTACCACGGTCGCCATAGTACCGCGATATTCTCCAGTGGTACCATCAGAGTACCACGGTTGCAATAGTACCGCGACATTATCCTGTATTACTATCAGAGTACCACGGTCGCCATAGTACCGCGACGTTCTCCTGTGGTACTATCAGAGTACCACGGTCGCCATAGTACCGCGACATTCTCCTGTGGTACAATCAGAGTACCACGGTTGCCATAGTACCGCGACATTATCCTGTATTAATATCAGAGTACCACGGTCGCCATAGTACCGCGACATTATCCTGTATTACTATCAGAGTACCACGGTCGCCATAGTACCGCGACATTATCCTGTATTACTATCAGAGTACCACGGTCGCCATAGTACCACGATATTCTCCTGTGGTACTATCAGAGTACCACGGTCGTCATAGTACCGCGACATTATCCTGTATTACTATCAGAGTACTACGGTCGCCATAGTACCGCGACATTATCCTGTATTACTATCAGAGTACCACGGTCGCCATAGTACCGCGACATTATCCTGTATTACTATCAGAGTACTACGGTCGCCATAGTACCGCGATATTCTCTTGTGGTACTATCAGAGTACCACGGTCGCCTTAGTACCGCGATATTCTCCAGTGGTACTATCAGAGTACCACGGTTGCCATAGTACCGCGACATTATCCTGTATTAATATCAGAGTACCACGGTCGCCATAGTACCGCGACATTATCCTGTATTACTATCAGAGTACCACGGTCGTCATAGTACCACGATATTCTCCTGTGGTACTATCAGAGTACCACGGTCGTCATAGTACCGCAACATTATCCTGTATTACTATCAGAGTACCAAGTTCGCCATAGTACCGCGACGTTCTCCTGTGGTACTATCAGAGTACCACGGTCGCCATAGTACCGCGATATTCTCCTGTGGTACTATCAGAGTACCACGGTCGCCATAGTACCGCGACATTATCCTGTATTAATATCAGAGTACCACGGTCGCCATAGTACCGCGACATTATATTATCCTGTATTACTATCAGAGTACCACGGTCGCCATAGTACCGCGATATTCTCTTGTGGTACTATCAGAGTACCACGGTCGCCATAGTACCGCGATATTCTCCAGTGGTACTATCAGAGTACCACGGTTGCCATAGTACCGCGACATTATCCTGTATTAATATCAGAGTACCACGGTCGCCATAGTACCGCGACATTATCCTGTATTACTATCAGAGTACCACGGTCGCCATAGTACCGCGATATTCTCCTGTGGTACTATCAGAGTACCACGGTCGTCATAGTACCGCGACGTTCTCCTGTGGTACTATCAGAGTACCACGGTTGCCATAGTACCGCGATATTCTCCTGTGGTACTATCAGAGTACCACGGTTGCCATAGAACCGCGACGTTCTCCTTTGGTACTACCAGAGTACCACGGTTGCCATAGTACCAGGACGTTCTCCTGTAGTACTATCAGAGTACCACGGTTGCCATAGTACTGCAACATTCTCCTGTGGTTCTATCAGAGTACCGCGGTTGCCATAGTAACGCGACATTCTCCTGCACATCTTCGCTAGCCAAGGGTTACGATCCGCACACTCATCTTCACCCTTGGCATATATAGACCACATTTCGTAAATCCCGCGACGAGAATTTTCATTGGAGGCAGCTAGGTCTGGCTGCGTCCAATCAGAGTGCACCTTACATTTGATCACGCGCTCTTCTTATGGGACAGAAAAAAATGTAAACAAACATGGCACAGTGTCGACTGTGTCATGGAATTTACCAGTAAAACAGAGAAACATTTACGGTAAGGACTCAGTGCGTGGATCGCCGTTTCCTGATGCTGTCTAATTTTTCAAAGATCAACCGAATGAGATGGTCTTCCTTGTTTATATTCATTGCAGAAGCCGTTTTGTTACACGCCTTTTGGCAGACCCGGGAGCTTTCAATTTTGCCATGATATATTCCAGGGGTGTAGATTACATAGGTGATCGTAACCCCTGGATATCGAGGATGTCTCCTGCAGTACTATCAGAGTATCTCGGTCGTCATAGTACCGCGACATTCTCCTGTGGTACTATCAGAGCAATAGGACATTTTTTTCATATTGCAACAGAGTAACAAGTTAAGAAATCCTAAGCATCCTGCGATGCTGTCTTCATTTTAGTTATCGACGTACCCAGACGTTCTCCTTCCCTGTCTGCCACGCTGCTCCCTCTACAGTGGGCTCCATTTTTGGAATAGTGTATGTACTACACAGTGTATCGGTCGAGATGAAGAAGTGGCAGTTGTCGTCTTGGCGACAAAGAAGTGCGCACATAGACTGGCTGTAGGCCAAGACAATCTGTAACTGAGCTCCTACGATTCCTTTTGATGGCGAATGCAACTTTGTAAATACATTTCTCGTTGTTCCATCGTTTTGACCACCAAAATCTGAAAATATAAGAATGATATTTGCAATAAACTTTACTTTTTCAATTTTACCAACCGAATTTATTGCCAGTAATTTGACAAGTTTGGCAGAAAATATAATCGCTAGGCAAGTATAATGACATTGACTGTTAAATATACAGGGCCAAATAGGGGATATAGAGGTAGACGCTGGCCATTCTCTTCTACAAATAGGGGATACATTGTATAGAGGTAGACACTGGCCATTCTCTTCTACAAATAGGAGACATAGAGGTAGGTACTGACCATTCTCTTCTACAAATAGGAGACATAGAGGTAGGTACTGACCATTCTCTTCTACAAATAGGAGATATAGAGGTAGGCACTGACCATTCTCTTCTACAAATAGGGGATATAGAGGTAGACACTGGCCATTCTCTTCTACAAATAGGAGACATAGAGGTAGGCACTGACCATTCTCTTCTACAAATAGGGGACATAGAGGTAGGTACTGACCATTCTCTTCTACAAATAGGGGACATAGTGGTAGGTACTGACCATTCTCTTCTACAAATAGGAGACATAGAGGTAGGCACTGACCATTCTCTTCTACAAATAGGGGACATAGAGGTAGGTACTGACCATTCTCTTCTACAAATAGGAGATATAGAGGTAGGCACTGACCATTCTCTTCTACAAATAGGAGATATAGAGGTAGGCACTGACCATTTTCTTTTACAAATAGGAGACATAGAGGTAGGTACTGACCATTCTCTTCTACAAATAGGAGACATAAAGATAGACACTGACCATTCTCTTCTACAAATAGGAGATACATTGTATAGAGGTAGGCACTGACCATTCTCTTCTACAAATAGGAGATATAGAGGTAGGCACTGGCCATTCTCTTCTACAAATAGGAGACATAGAGATAGGTACTGACCATTCTCTTTTATAAATAGGAGACATAAAGATAGACACTGACCATTCTCTTCTACAAATAGGGGATATAGAGGTAGACACTGGCCATTCTCTTCTACAAATAGGAGACATAGAGGTAGGCACTGACCATTCTCTTCTACAAATAGGAGACATAGAGGTAGGTACTGACCATTCTCTTTTACAAATAGGAGACATAAAGATAGACACTGACCATTCTCTTCTACAAATAGGGGACATAGTGGTAGGTACTGACCATTCTTTTCTACAAATAGGAGACATAGAGGTAGGCACTGACCATTCTCTTCTACAAATAGGGGACATAGAGGTAGGTACTGACCATTCTCTTCTGCAATTATGATTAGATGTTCCTAAGGGTTTATATTAGCATTTTACTGACCGATTCATTTGTTTAAATGATGACTTGACCGATTGTTTTACTATATTTCTAATGTATAACTCATACCAATGTGTTGTTAAATTCTAAAACACAAACGAAACAATAGGCAAAGGCGATTTACGAATACCGCGGTGTCCTATTGGGCTTTCACAATACCGAAAAAAATTCACGAGAAGTATTAGTCGATTCCGTTACATACTGACAGATATTTGTAAAACAATCAGGACTGATAGAAAACCACACTTAACAGAACATTGTTAGCATATGCAAGATTGTCCGATGTTCGTTAGATGTCATGTATATTTCTATTCCACGTATCTTACATGAAATCCCCTTACTTTTCAATACAAGAACAAGCTTGGTGAAGGAAAACATTTAACAGTTAAAATGTAAGTAGTAACATTAGGTTGTAAACCTGGTACATGTACTAAGCCTCTATACAAAAAGGAATATGGAAGAATCTGCTCATAAAGAAAAAGATAAAAAGTTGTTCCTGTAGATTTAACGTAATTATCACATACATGACTGTTTTAGCTATGGTAATATATGACATACAATGTATACACATATATGCGCATAGGTATACCTTTTTTGAAAACAGAGAAGCAATCAAACCAAGGAACTATCTGCAAAAGGAAAGAAATGGACTTCAAACATGCTGGCAACCCTTGTGCTTACTTACAGTTTGTCGGCAACTCCGGATTGGTGTCCAAATGGCAAAGTGTTCTAGTGGTTGCAGAGTCAAATACGCATGACCGATCATTGACCAGAAGGTCGTTATGTTTAGCACTGACTTCACAGCAATCCTCGCCCCAACAGCAATTATCAGGCTGATTGGTGCGCCAGTTAATCCAGGACTGAACACTCCCGGCAGTCGTTACGTAAACCCCCTCTTCAGCAATATCGTTTAATCCCAACACAATTTTATTTCTGTAAGAAAAAAAAGAAAAAAACATGTTTGCTTTACGAGTAAGAATGTATTATTAGCTGACTTTTACTGTTTCGATGATCAAGCTGCTGAAATAAACCCTTGGTCCAACAATTCGCACAGAGGTGTGTATATATTTTGCATTGAAAATAGGAATGAAGAAACGAGTATCTTGTATTGTATATGTCACTTCTGTATCAGTTCATGAATTTGTTTCCGAATCCATTTTATTAAAACAGTTAGACTAATTGGGAACAGTATTGAATAAAACAACCATAGAATACCGAATGGTCACTGAGCCATACACGGTGAAACATGTTTATCTATTAGGAGGTATTCAAACATCTGAATACGATATTTTACAACACTCTGTACTAAACAGAAAATTATCAACTTACGGAGATATTTCTGACAACGCTACGAACAGAAATGCATTTGCATTCGCATCTGGTATATGACTAAGAACGCCGCCATGACGGGAACACGCGGCTATCTTGGCGGAGTAAGATGTGGCTGGTTCGATTACAACGTAGAAACACATCTGGTAATCTGGACCGTAGTACACAGCGCCTCCTACCGGGCATAGTGAGTCCATCACTGAAAAAAGACAATGGAATACATATCATAAATATCATACTTTATATCGGGAAGCGTCAGTGGCGTAGGACACGGGGTGGGTTAATTGCCCCCTCTCTTTTCAGTGTGGGGGGCAAACATGTCTCCCACCCCTCCATCACTTTTATGAAAAGATGAATTTAAAGGCCCAATATACGTAACTTCAGAAAATTTTTCGTGACTCTGAAAAAATGCTGAAAACAAAATCCAGTTGATAACAATGCAAAAATAAGCCTAAAACGAAACTAACCTGAGTGGTAACTTACAAGAAACTCTTGAAAGAAAAATCCAAAGAATTGAAAATAAATCAGGTGGGGCCCACGTCAACAACAAGCCGAAGGTAGAAGACAGTTCAAAATGGACGCGTGTTTACAAATACCGAGTTACAACTGCTGCTGCTGTACCGGTAACAGCGTAAGAATCCATCTTGAATATTGCTGGTATCAGTTAATCATAACAAAATCTATTGATATAAAAAGTTACAAGGCTTGATTTTCGCTTCAAGTTTTGCCGAAAGTTTACGTATATTGGGCCTTTAACTATACATATATAACTGTAAATATATAACTATACATATATAACTGTAAACATATAACTATACATATATAACTGTAAATATATAACTATACATATATAACTGTAAATATATAACTATACATATATAACTATACATATATAACTGTAAATATATAACTGTAAATATATAACTATACATATATAACTGTAAATATATAACTGTAAATATATAACTGTAAATATATAACTGTAAATATATAACTGTAAATATATAACTATACATATATAACTATACATATATAACTGTAAATATATAACTGTAAATATATAACTGTAAATATATAACTGTAAATATATAACTGTAAATATATAACTATACATATATAACGATACATATATAACTGTAAATATATAACTGTAAATATATAACTATACATATATAACTATACATATATAACTGTAAATATATAACTGTAAATATATAACTATACATATATAACGATACATATATAACTGTAAATATATAACGATACATATATAACTGTAAATATATAACTGTAAATATATAACTGTAAATATATAACTGTAAATATATAACTGTACATATATAACTATACATATATAACTATACATATATAACTGTAAATATATAACTGTAAATATATAACTGTAAATATATAACTGTAAATATATAACTGTAAATATATAACTGTAAATATATAACTGTAAATATATAACTGTAAATATATAACTGTAAATATATAACTATACATATATAACTATACATATATAACTATACATATATAACTGTAAATATATAACTGTAAATATATAACTGTAAATATATAACTGTAAATATATAACTGTACATATATAACTATACATATATAACTGTACATATATAACTATACATACATAACTGTAAATATATAACTGTAAATATATAACTATACATATATAACTGTAAATATATAACTGTAAATATATAACTATACATATATAACTGTAAATATATAACTGTAGATATATAACTATACATATATAACTGTAAATATATAACTATACATATATAACTGTAAATATATAACTGTAAATATATAACTGTAAATATATAACTATACATATATAACTGTAAATATATAACTATACATATATAACTGTAAATATATAACTGTAAATATATAACTATACATATATAACTATACATATAAAACTGTAAATATATAACTGTAAATATATAACTATACATATATAACTGTAAATATATAACTGTAAATATATAACTATACATATATAACTGTAAATATATAACTGTAAATATATAACTATACATATATAACTATACATATATAACTGTAAATATATAACTATACATATATAACTGTAAATATATAACTAAACATATATAACTGTAAATATATAACTGTAAATATATAACTGTAAATATATAACTATACATATATAACTGTAAATATATAACTATACATATATAACTATACATATATAACTGTAAATATATAACTGTAAATATATAACTGTAAATATATAACTATACATATATAACTGTAAATATATAACTGTAAATATATAACTATACATATATAACTATACATATATAACTGTACATATATAACTGTAAATATATAACTGTAAATATATAACTGTACATATATAACTGTACATATATAACTATACATATATAACTGTACATATATAACTGTAAATATATAACTATACATATATAACTGTACATATATAACTGTACATATATAACTATACATATATAACTGTAAATATATAACTATACATATATAACTGTAAATATATAACTTTAAATATATAACTATACATATATAACTGTAAATATATAACTATACATATATAACTATACATATATAACTGTAAATATATAACTTTACATATATAACTGTAAATATATAACTGTAAATATATAACTATACATATATAACTGTACATATATAACTGTAAATATATAACTATACATATATAACTATACATATATAACTATACATATATAACTGTACATATATAACTATACATATATAACTGTAAATATATAACTATACATATATAACTGTACATATATAACTGTACATATATAACTATACATATATAACTGTACATATATAACTGTAAATATATAACTATACATATATAACTGTAAATATATAACTGTAAATATATAACTTTACATATATAACTGTAAATATATAACTGTAAATATATAACTATACATATATAACTGTACATATATAACTGTAAATATATAACTATACATATATAACTATACATATATAACTGTAAATATATAACTATACATATATAACTATACATATATAACTGTAAATATATAACTTCACATATATAACTGTACATATATAACTGTAAATATATAACTATACATATATAACTGTACATATATAACTGTAAATATATAACTGTAAATATATAACTATACATATATAACTATACATATATAACTGTAAATATATAACTATACATATATAACTATACATATATAACTGTAAATATATAACTTTACATATATAACTGTAAATATATAACTGTAAATATATAACTATACATATATAACTGTACATATATAACTGTAAATATATAACTATACATATATAACTATACATATATAACTATACATATATAACTGTACATATATAACTATACATATATAACTGTACATATATAACTGTAAATATATAACTATACATATATAACTGTAAATATATAACTATACATATATAACTATACATATATAACTGTAAATATATAACTATACATATATAACTATACATATATAACTGTAAATATATAACTTTACATATATAACTATAAATATATAACTGTAAATATATAACTATACATATATAACTGTAAATATATAACTATAAATATATAACTATACATATATAACTGTAAATATATAACTATACATATATAACTATACATATATAACTGTAAATATATAACTTTACATATATAACTGTAAATATATAACTTTACATATATAACTGTAAATATATAACTATACATATATAACTATACATATATAACTGTAAATATATAACTATACATATATAACTATACATATATAACTGTAAATATATAACTATACATATATAACTATACATATATAACTATACATATATAACTATAAATATATAACTGTAAATATATAACTGTAAATATATAACTGTACATATATAACTATACATATATAACTGTAAATATATAACTATACATATATAACTATACATATATAACTATACATATATAACTATACATATATAACTGTAAATATATAACTATACATATATAACTGTAAATATATAACTGTAAATATATAACTATACATATATAACTATACATATATAACTATACATATATAACTGTAAATATATAACTATACATATATAACTGTAAATATATAACTATACATATATAACTGTAAATATATAACTATACATATATAACTGTAAATATATAACTATACATATATAACTATACATATATAACTATACATATATAACTGTAAATATATAACTATACATATATAACTATACATATATAACTGTAAATATATAACTATACATATATAACTGTAAATATATAACTATACATATATAACTGTAAATATATAACTGTAAATATATAACTGTAAATATATAACTATACATATATAACTATACATATATAACTATACATATATAACTATACATATATAACTGTAAATATATAACTATACATATATAACTGTAAATATATAACTGTAAATATATAACTGTAAATATATAACTGTAAATATATAACTGTAAATATATAACTATACATATATAACTGTAAATATATAACTGTAAATATATAACTGTAAATATATAACTTTACATATATAACTGTAAATATATAACTGTAAATATATAACTATACATATATAACTGTACATATATAACTGTAAATATATAACTATACATATATAACTATACATATATAACTGTAAATATATAACTATACATATATAACTATACATATATAACTGTAAATATATAACTTCACATATATAACTGTAAATATATAACTGTAAATATATAACTATACATATATAACTGTACATATATAACTGTAAATATATAACTGTAAATATATAACTATACATATATAACTATACATATATAACTGTAAATATATAACTATACATATATAACTGTAAATATATAACTTTACATATATAACTGTAAATATATAACTGTAAATATATAACTATACATATATAACTGTACATATATAACTGTAAATATATAACTATACATATATAACTATACATATATAACTATACATATATAACTGTACATATATAACTATACATATATAACTGTACATATATAACTGTAAATATATAACTATACATATATAACTGTAAATATATAACTGTAAATATATAACTGTAAATATATAACTATACATATATAACTGTAAATATATAACTATACATATATAACTGTAAATATATAACTGTAAATATATAACTATACATATATAACTATACATATATAACTGTAAATATATAACTGTAAATATATAACTATACATATATAACTGTAAATATATAACTGTAAATATATAACTATACATATATAACTGTAAATATATAACTGTAAATATATAACTATACATATATAACTATACATATATAACTGTAAATATATAACTATACATATATAACTGTAAATATATAACTAAACATATATAACTGTAAATATATAACTGTAAATATATAACTGTAAATATATAACTATACATATATAACTGTAAATATATAACTATACATATATAACTATACATATATAACTGTAAATATATAACTGTAAATATATAACTGTAAATATATAACTATACATATATAACTGTAAATATATAACTGTAAATATATAACTATACATATATAACTATACATATATAACTGTACATATATAACTGTAAATATATAACTGTAAATATATAACTGTACATATATAACTGTAAATATATAACTGTACATATATAACTGTAAATATATAACTATACATATATAACTGTACATATATAACTGTACATATATAACTATACATATATAACTGTAAATATATAACTATACATATATAACTGTAAATATATAACTGTAAATATATAACTATACATATATAACTGTAAATATATAACTATACATATATAACTATACATATATAACTGTAAATATATAACTTTACATATATAACTGTAAATATATAACTGTAAATATATAACTATACATATATAACTGTACATATATAACTGTAAATATATAACTATACATATATAACTATACATATATAACTATACATATATAACTGTAAATATATAACTATACATATATAACGATACATATATAACTGTACATATATAACTGTAAATATATAACTATACATATATAACTGTAAATATATAACTATACATATATAACTGTACATATATAACTGTACATATATAACTATACATATATAACTGTACATATATAACTGTAAATATATAACTATACATATATAACTGTAAATATATAACTTTACATATATAACTGTAAATATATAACTGTAAATATATAACTATACATATATAACTATACATATATAACTATACATATATAACTGTACATATATAACTGTAAATATATAACTATACATATATAACTGTAAATATATAACTATACATATATAACTGTAAATATATAACTTTACATATATAACTGTAAATATATAACTGTAAATATATAACTATACATATATAACTGTACATATATAACTGTAAATATATAACTATACATATATAACTGTAAATATATAACTATACATATATAACTGTACATATATAACTGTACATATATAACTATACATATATAACTGTACATATATAACTGTAAATATATAACTATACATATATAACTGTAAATATATAACTGTAAATATATAACTTTACATATATAACTGTAAATATATAACTGTAAATATATAACTATACATATATAACTGTACATATATAACTGTAAATATATAACTATACATATATAACTATACATATATAACTGTAAATATATAACTATACATATATAACTATACATATATAACTGTAAATATATAACTTCACATATATAACTGTAAATATATAACTGTAAATATATAACTATACATATATAACTGTACATATATAACTGTAAATATATAACTGTAAATATATAACTATACATATATAACTATACATATATAACTGTAAATATATAACTATACATATATAACTATACATATATAACTGTAAATATATAACTTTACATATATAACTGTAAATATATAACTGTAAATATATAACTATACATATATAACTGTACATATATAACTGTAAATATATAACTATACATATATAACTATACATATATAACTATACATATATAACTGTACATATATAACTATACATATATAACTGTACATATATAACTGTAAATATATAACTATACATATATAACTGTAAATATATAACTATACATATATAACTATACATATATAACTGTAAATATATAACTATACATATATAACTATACATATATAACTGTAAATATATAACTTTACATATATAACTATAAATATATAACTGTAAATATATAACTATACATATATAACTGTAAATATATAACTATAAATATATAACTATACATATATAACTGTAAATATATAACTATACATATATAACTATACATATATAACTGTAAATATATAACTTTACATATATAACTGTAAATATATAACTTTACATATATAACTGTAAATATATAACTATACATATATAACTATACATATATAACTGTAAATATATAACTATACATATATAACTATACATATATAACTGTAAATATATAACTATACATATATAACTATACATATATAACTATACATATATAACTATAAATATATAACTGTAAATATATAACTGTAAATATATAACTGTACATATATAACTATACATATATAACTGTAAATATATAACTATACATATATAACTATACATATATAACTATACATATATAACTATACATATATAACTGTAAATATATAACTATACATATATAACTGTAAATATATAACTGTAAATATATAACTGTAAATATATAACTATACATATATAACTATACATATATAACTATACATATATAACTGTAAATATATAACTATACATATATAACTGTAAATATATAACTATACATATATAACTGTAAATATATAACTATACATATATAACTGTAAATATATAACTATACATATATAACTGTAAATATATAACTATACATATATAACTGTAAATATATAACTATACATATATAACTATACATATATAACTGTAAATATATAACTATACATATATAACTGTAAATATATAACTATACATATATAACTGTAAATATATAACTGTAAATATATAACTGTAAATATATAACTGTACATATATAACTGTAAATATATAACTATACATATATAACTGTAAATATATAACTGTAAATATATAACTGTAAATATATAACTTTACATATATAACTGTAAATATATAACTGTAAATATATAACTATACATATATAACTGTACATATATAACTGTAAATATATAACTATACATATATAACTATACATATATAACTGTAAATATATAACTATACATATATAACTATACATATATAACTGTAAATATATAACTTCACATATATAACTGTAAATATATAACTGTAAATATATAACTATACATATATAACTGTAAATATATAACTGTAAATATATAACTGTAAATATATAACTATACATATATAACTATACATATATAACTGTAAATATATAACTATACATATATAACTGTAAATATATAACTTTACATATATAACTGTAAATATATAACTGTAAATATATAACTATACATATATAACTGTACATATATAACTGTAAATATATAACTATACATATATAACTATACATATATAACTATACATATATAACTGTACATATATAACTATACATATATAACTGTACATATATAACTGTAAATATATAACTATACATATATAACTGTAAATATATAACTATACATATAAAACTATACATATATAACTGTAAATATATAACTATACATATATAACTGTAAATATATAACTATACATATATAACTATACATATATAACTATACATATATAACTGTAAATATATAACTATACATATATAACTATACATATATAACTATACATATATAACTGTAAATATATAACTGTAAATATATAACTATACATATATAACTATACATATATAACTATACATATATAACTATACATATATAACTGTAAATATATAACTATACATATATAACTATACATATATAACTGTAAATATATAACTATACATATATAACTGTAAATATATAACTATACATATATAACTGTAAATATATAACTGTAAATATATAACTGTAAATATATAACTATACATATATAACTATACATATATAACTATACATATATAACTGTAAATATATAACGATACATATATAACTGTAAATATATAACTGTAAATATATAACTGTAAATATATAACTGTAAATATATAACTGTAAATATATAACTATACATATATAACTGTAAATATATAACTGTAAATATATAACTGTAAATATATAACTATACATATATAACTGTAAATATATAACTATACATATATAACTATACATATATAACTATACATATATAACTGTAGATATATAACTGTAAATATATAACTGTAAATATATAACTGTAAATATATAACTATACATATATAACTGTAAATATATAACTATACATATATAACTATACATATATAACTGTAAATATATAACTGTAGATATATAACTATACATATATAACTGTAAATATATAACTGTAAATATATAACTGTAAATATATAACTGTAAATATATAACTATACATATATAACTATACATATATAACTGTAAATATATAACTGTAAATATATAACTGTAAATATATAACTATACATATATAACTGTAAATATATAACTGTAGATATATAACTATACATATATAACTGTAAATATATAACTGTAAATATATAACTGTAAATATATAACTGTAAATATATAACTATACATATATAACTGTAAATATATAACTGTACATATATAACTATACATATATAACTATACATATATAACTATACATATATAACTGTAAATATATAACTGTAAATATATAACTGTAAATATATAACTGTAAATATATAACTATACATATATAACTGTAAATATATAACTGTAAATATATAACTATACATATATAACTGTAAATATATAACTGTAAATATATAACTATACATATATAACTATACATATATAACTATAAATATATAACTATAAATATATAACTGTACATATATAACTGTAAATATATAACTATACATATATAACTGTAAATATATAACTATACATATATAACTGTAAATATATAACTGTAAATATATAACTGTAAATATATAACTATACATATATAACTATACATATATAACTATACATATATAACTATACATATATAACTGTAAATATATAACTGTAAATATATAACTATACATATATAACTGTAAATATATAACTATACATATATAACTGTAAATATATAACTATACATATATAACTGTAAATATATAACTATACATATATAACTATACATATATAACTATACATATATAACTGTAAATATATAACTGTAAATATATAACTATACATATATAACTGTAAATATAAACCTCATTCGAATACATAAAAACAACACATTTCCAAACCTAATATGAAATGGTTTCAAGGACCTACGACATGTAAATAAGTCATTATTAAACAATAGATATTAAATGTTACTTATCATTTATTTACCTTGAAGGTGTGCAATCTGATACAAAATCATCAGGAAAATCGCTCTCCTAGTGGGCCGTAGCATGCTGCCGTCTGCCACCTGACGCTTACGGCCTAGTATAGGTCATAATTCCGACAATAAACCTTCTCCAATATGAACAAATATGGGCTGTTCCGCGTCGTTAGCTATTAAAGAAGAAAATCAATGATACGCTTTAAAGTTAAAATTTGTGTTTCACTGTAGCAATAGAATAACAGACTTTAGACTAGGAGTACCTCTCGGTGTAGATAGTGGAATGACTGCTTATTAGGTGATGTTTTAGTATAGGGTTTACATGATTTCTTGATCGGCAAAGAATAGAAAAGAGAATAAAATCCTGTATAAAACCATTCTTATTCCTCAACCTTTGTAACAGACTTCCCGTTCTCTGTGTACGATGTCATTGTCTTTATAGTTCTTCTGTGGTTAGCAAAGTTGATCTGGACAGCTGCATTTACAAATGTCTCTAAATTGCCTAAGTACGTCCATGTGACTTTAGTTTGCCTTCCTGGTTCACGGACACTTACTGTGACGGATGACCCAGCAACACTTGCAACAGGTGCAGAATCCTGAAGAACGTTAGGCATCTTTGCTGTTTATACATGATTCGGAAGATATGATTTTTTCACAGTAACCATTTCTGCCATCTTAGAGGTCTTTGCTTGCAGTTCTGGTTCGTCCTAACTCTAATGTCTATTTGGTCAACATCATCATCTGTACTAGTCTCAATTCCACCTTTGAGAACCTGAGAATGACACGGGCGCATCCTGTCGACATGAATGATCGTCACTAACAACCTTGTAAGTGACCTCTGCAACCTCAAAATCGTCATTTTTTCACCATTTTTTGCAGATTTAACGCTTGATAAAATAAGTTCTGATATCAAACTTAAGGATGTATTTTTGTGAAGTTTCAGTCAAGTTCAAGTCTTGTTTTAATCTCATTAAAACATTTTATATTATATTGAAGAAATTTTGATCAAATTTGATAGCATATATGCATCTGAAAATTGTGTAAAAAATATAGGTGTCTGTAGCTTGTAGAACTTTTTTACATGAATTTAGAAAAATTACCAATTTTGCGGCCATTTTGAAAATGCGTATTTCTTTACATATTTTACACATCACGAAAGGCCGAAATTTCACCTTTTGATGCTGAATTGATCTCTGAAAAACATCAGCGTTTCGCCATTTTTAATCATAGCAAGCTAATTTGTGCTGTACAATTTTATAATGTTCAATAATATAGAAATATTATACAACAAAGTGGATAATCATATATTTTTTGTATTTTTTTCCCATATTTCTAGTGTTACTGGAGCACTTTTTATTTTTGAACCCGAAATTGTGAAAAATAACACAAATAGTAATGGGACCAAGAAATGCAAAGATAATGATATGTTAGCGTGCTCGTTTTTGTGCTATGATCGGTCAAAGATACCAATATGATATATACAGGTGATTTTAGGTGAATTTTGTAGTTTTGACCGCTGACCTACCCAAAATACAATGTAGGGCGAGTTAGAGAAGTCATCTGTCAGCAATAAGGGGCGGAATAGGTAAACATCTTACCCGCTCCTCTGTCTACCTGTAGTACTAGAGTACATTTGGACGAAATGTCGCGCTACGTTTTTGACAGCTGAGCTGATTTCAGCGGTCAGAACACCGACACTCGGCTATTGTACTCTTTGCTTGGCAAAGGAAACAGACGTTTTCGAAAGCTCGCAAATTCAGTTTTCAATTCCTGTTTGTGCACAAAACAAACTCAGTATATATCATTCATACCTAACTGGTGAATCTTATTCCTTAGGCTATTATGACGTCATGTCTGGCCTCCATATTGGACTACGTTATACTCAACGCTTTGCACTCCGCCTCAGATAACATGCACAATGGCTTCGAGTCAATAGCTCAGATAACGTTGATTAAAATCAGGCTCTACAAGTACACACACGGAAAAAGTGAGAATGTTTAACGACTGTATTCCGAAGAAATAGACACGACGATATTTTGAATATATCCGTAATGAAAATATAACACAATTTATATGTAAAAACAAAAAACGACACGGACACATTACTTAGCGCTTTCGCTCCATCGGTGGGAGCTCTTCAGACAATATATATATATTGATATGATCGTAGAAGTAATAGCGACAGTACGGACAAATGAATTGTCAAATGTTTAAGGTTATCCGCCCCTTTATCAAGACACATAAAATACACGTTACATCACATAAACAGAATATACATAAAACATGAAAAAAGTTGGCATATAATTCCTTCGGCTGATCGGACGCCGAAGGTCCTACCAAATCAGCAAAAAACATTCTAAGGTGATGTTAAGAAAGTATAAAATTCAGCCAAACATCATGTTACTAATCGTAGAGGACAGCTACTGAGCGTATCTATCAGGTTGTTTTTAAAATTTGTTTCAGATTGGGTCGACCCCGAGAAAGTCAGAGTCGGTAAAGTGTCGTCCCACTCGAAATAAAAAAACCAGATGTTAATATTCTGAAAATATATCGTCAAAAGTTATATTAAAGTATGTTGAACTAGTTTAAAAAAATTGATTAGGAAAAAGTACATTAGTGGCGGACAAATTAAAGTTTTTTGAAAAATGGTGGAATTGTCTGGTGTGTGATGACAATCTCGAGAAAACGGAGTCGGTACACAAATGTCCCACTCTAATTAAAAGTTGAATGGTCTAAATTCCGGAATTTTGTCGTCAGTAGTAAAATGACAACACTTTGTAATAAATAAAATGTTATTAGAAAGAAAAATATTGATTCAATTCAAATTAAAATTTCAGAAAGTGGTCGAATGGTCGAGTATTCGGGGTTTTCGAGAGTAAAGCAAACAACTCGGTCCCGCCAAAACGTTGTCCCAAAACTTATTTAACAAAAAATCATTCGAAAATGGCGGATACTTTAGGCTGGAATGAAAATATGACTTTTAATTTGCATAAACGTTGTAATTTATTTAAATTTTGAGGCCGAATAACAACGCCTCAACAAGGAACGTCACTGGATAAGCCAACTCCAAACCAGCTACCCACTCGGCATGAACGAGAGATGACTGTACATGCTATACACCAGGAGGATCTAAACAGATACATCTGATAGTCGGCGCACAGCACACCCCATAACCATGTGGGGGTCCCTGCAGCAAGCACATCCCCCATAAAGGTTTATTCTTGTTATTCTGTCTTCAAATTAATTCAATTACAATTTTATATACATTAAAAGTCATATTTTCATTCCAGACTAATGTAACCGCCATTTTCGATTTTTTTTTTAATAAGTTTTGGGACAACTTTCTGGCGGGACCAAGTTGTTTGCTTTGACACTCGGAAACCCCGAATACTCGACCATTCGACCACTTTCTGAAATTTTAATTTTAATGGATTCAATATATTTTCTTTCTAATAACATTTATTTATTACAAAGTGTTGTCATTTTACTACTGACGACAAAATTTCGGAATTTAAACCATTCAACTTTTAATTAGAGTGGGACATTTATGTACCGACTCCGTTTTCTCGAGATTGTCATCACACACCAGACAATTCCACCATTTTTCAAAAAACTTTAATTTGTCCGCCACTAATGTACTTTTTCCTAAATACCTTTTTTACACTAGTTTAACATACTTTTATATAACCTTTGACGATATATTTTCAGAATATTAACATCTGGTTTATATTTTATTTCGAGTGGGACGAAAATGTGCCGACTCTGACTTTCTCGTGGTCGACTCAATCTGAAACAAATTTTATAAACAACCTAATAGATACGCTCAGTAGCTGTCCTCTACAATTAGTAACATTATTTTTGGCTGAATTTTATACTTTCTTAACATCACCTTAGAATGTTTTTTTTTTTTGTTGATTTCGTAGGACCTTCGGCGTCCGATCAGACGAAGAGATTATATGCCAAAACAAACGTTCATGTTTTATGTATATTATGTTTATGTGATGTAACGTGTTTATTATGTGTCTTGATAAAGGGGCGGATAGCCTTGAACATTTGACAATTTATTTGTTCGTACTGTCACTATTACTTCCACGATCATATATCTATTTCAAGTAATACGCATCCAACGAACATTTGTTTGTTAGGATCCAGTACATATAGTGGATCATACCGTCGATATTACTTACTAGACCATATGAATATATTTATATGTTAATACAATTTTGGTGACAGACTAATAATCATGTCGCCCTGACATTCTATTTATCTGTCATCCAATTGTATTCATATCGACTGTATACTACATCTGGTAACAGTTCAATGCTTAAATGTGTAATATGTAAGTACGCTCTCCGAGAACTTCTTTGGTAGGGGCTGTCCCAATCACCTGCTCTCTGGATTGAAGTCTGTGATATGTCTATTGGTTTTATATAACGTATTAGGATATCACTAGTCTTTATTTTGAATACGGTTTAGATAACTGATAACCGCTATTTAACTATACGTTTTATACTGTGTAACTATGTGCTTGTATGATGTATTTGTGATGTATGACTTTAATAAACAAAATTGATTGATTGATTGATTGATTGTATTTTTATGATCACAGATGATGTTGTACATGTACCTCCTGGTAGTTGTCTCCCTTCCAACAGTAAAGCGGTACCAGTTGGCGATTGTTGTGCCCCAACTGTGCGCTGTTATGACGCGTTCCATTTTAGCGCTAAAACTACGAGTAGTTTTGGCGTCTATTGCTGCCACTATTCTGTGACCTTTTGACCCATGTCATTTTCCCCCTCCCGCTCCGGAAAAGCTTGAATAACTACCAATCGCATGATATATGAACTATTTGAAAGCCTGAACATTAAAGGAAATGATGTTCCCATGGTATTGTTGATAACTATGATGACTTTAATAATCTACATGCAATTTGTAACCAAGAAATCAATTTTTCACTCCCACAGCTCATTTAAATATTACGTCTCTGCTCTTAGTTTGACCCATCTGTGTATACATAACCTCTCGTTGTATAGCTACACACACCATGTATAACCTCGAGCTCTCGCGATCGGTGCTATATATACACTCGTATGTACGGATCGTGGTATGTCCCAGACACACCGCTAACAGGTGCGTGTGTACTGTCATGCAATTTGTATTAAACTTTGATTATATAATTGCTTCATAGCCAACAGTCCTCGTTTTGATTTGATTTCTGACCGACGGCCATCTTGGACATTTAGCTCACAGAATACCATCTTTCAGTTGATAATGCCTTTTCTTAAGAAAAAAAAGAAAGGAAAAAATCCAACTTTTTTTAAAAACAAATGAAGATAGTCTATGGTGGGTACCAAGATCCTTCTGGGACCTATCGTTTAATGTTCATACAGATATGTTTGACTTACTATGTATGTGCATACGTTAGTGTCTCTGATGCACGGGATATTCTTTATCCGATGTCTTAAATGTTTATAAGACTTAATAGTTTATATATATGTTATAAAGTTAATGTCGCATTTGATTTTTTACAAACGACATCATATCTTAAATCTTTTATGAGATATACATGTACATATGTATGATATAGAATGAAATGAAACGAAATGTTTAAATTGCTACATTACATCCGTTTTCATTAATCGTACTTTTAGGAGGTTGGTATGATATGTCTACTTCATAATGCAAACTGTTATTACCTTACAAACAAACATTTTATTATCAAAACAAACCAGTATATGTCGTTTCAACATTGATCTGCCATTGCTCCCGTAATTAATCCTCATCTTGCATTTCCAACTGGATCTCAGGTGTGATATTTTGCTTAAATTGTTTTAAGTGTTTCAGGGAAGGTTTATGAAATAAAGCTTCATTTTGTGTCTAACAAACTAATACCGTTTTTTTCAATGCATATATTAAAAGAAACACATTCGCTTCCCTGTAAATTGATCAATATTCATTTCAAAATTAAAAAAAAATTATTTTAGTCAAATTGTAAAAGCACTGCACTAAATTGTACATGTACATTGAAAACAACTCGTCAATCTAAACAATTTGCGTGTAAATTATGTTTACTCTAAATACTTACTAACCTAATCCATATTCTGAAACCTTCTGATATCGAAACTTAGTAACCCACACAACAAAATCACTTCAATAGCTTTTAAAAAATACATACTTTTGTTAGAAGTTTTAGCGTTTCAGTACTTTCAGTACTTTGATTATACAGGTTGCTCTATCGTAATCTGTATATGATTATATAATGATGGGAAATTCCAAAACTTCCTTTAATATAGTAAATAAGGCTATATTTGATGTATTATATAAACGATATCAAATATCGCAGAAATTAAAAAAAATCATATTCAATTGGTTTGATATCTTATTTATGCATTTCGCTACCATATATGTAAATCATTTTCATAAATGCCAACTGAGATACATACGGACAGTTTCCCGCCATACCCCTTTGAATAAACGGTAAATTACATTATTACCATGTTTATCATAGTGAATCTCGAATTTAGCTCCTGGTCAGGTGAGAGATATCTGTGAATTATTTCGAGTCGATCCATATCATGTACAGGTTCCATGTTGAGAGAGAAAACAACTGGAGGAATACTATAGTACTACTACCGTAGTCCTACCGGCAGTCGTCACAGCTGTAAACAATGGCGGTCTATGTTACAACGAAGGGACCGTTAAGGACTATTTACTAAACTATAGGCTAACTTGTCTCATAGTCACAGCTACATCCTCAGTGGTTTTACCTAATTTGAACACTGAAACATCCATATCAATGAAGACAAAAGAATGTTTACAAAGACAGTATGATACGCAAAATGAGTTGCCCACTACATTCATCTTCCTTTTATAAAGTCTTCGAACCAAAAGACGCACACGGCTCTAAACCATCTTGTTTGGGTTAATTCCGCTGATCACCGAATGTAATAAGAGAGAACAAATATACGGCCAGGCCGGAGTCCGTATTCGGGACCTTCCGAACTCTGACTGACGCTCAACCAACTGAGCTATCTGACCGTCGACGATCGACCCGGTCTAGATCCGCTGTGTACAGTTCCACGTACACTTGGGTAATAGCAGTATGTTCTTATATAATTATACGGTTTAGTTGTTCGTGTCTGATCTCGATGATTGCCGATGATTGCCGATGTTGTGATCGGCTGAATAAACGATGATAATTGATAATTATGTGTGTGTCGCTTCTACCGAAATCCTATCCCTAACTTATACCGATTAAATACATTTTGAGTTTCCAAAAGTGAAAACGAGCGTTGTTTTAAGGATTGATGGTCTAATCGGTATATATTTAGTTGTACTGAGCTTATGTAGTTAGAAATGTCATACAGATACACTTTTTAATTCCTCACGTCCGTCTAGAGTTTGAGGGGTCTTTGGTTCGAATTCCGAATTCTCTAATTGCATGTACCACATGCAGAATACTCTTTTACTAGCGACATCATTCACTTTATATACAAATGATGTAGTTCCAGGTTCGAGTCCAACTCCTGTGTAGCGAAAGGCTATCGACATTGTTAAGTATTATATTATATTATTATATTAACAAGCAATAAGTGTTTTAGCAAATGAAAGGATGCAGGGCAAATGTAAATATATCCAAATATTTACAGTCTACACTGACATTCACTCGATAACCATTGCTCAACAGATTATCATTACCACCGCATAACTGTAGTCAAACACGTGACAAATTTCTATGGCGTCGACAACAATATATGTGGGCGGAGCTATGCAAATCCTACAGTTTGAAACAAAATTGTGTGACATCAACAACAATAAACGTGGGTGGAGCTTGCAAATTTCATGCTGTTACTTTTATTGAACCATTCCCACGTTTATTAGTTTTGAAATGAAATCTGTGTGCGAAGATTTGACTGTAATGAACAAAATAGTTACGAACATTTCACGGAAAGATATTGTAAATATAAGGATAAACTTTCTATTTTGTTTAGGTTATCGGGGGGATAACTACAATGGAAAACGAGTAAATTATACATAACCGGTTATTGAATTTACCCGTTTTCCATTGTAGTTTCGCCGGTTATTGAATTTACCCGTTTTCCATTGTAGTTATCCCCTGATAACCTAAACAAAATAGAAAGTTAATCCTTAAAAAGCGGCAGTGGACAAAGGGAGACAATTGTGACGTCAATGCGGATATTAATAGAGTCCAATTGTGACGTCACAAACTTGTTGCTAAGCTGCCTAGCAATCGGCAAAGGCCGAGAAGATCAGTCTCTCTCCTGTTATTTCTTTTATTGTTATTAATCTCGAATTACCACAATGGATAGGGTTACCAAAGGAATTTTGTTTTATGTGATATGCTGGGTCGTAATTCAACAAGGACCTCATGCGTACAATGTCTATAACTGGTAAGTAATGTAGACATTTTCATTGGCTGACGTATTTTTACATTAACGCATATTCACATAATTTATATTTACTTATACATATTTTGTAATTCCACTTTTCAGCGTGGAGCCCGAGCCAGGATACACACAAGTACTGTTTCACTACCTCACCGACACGGAAATCAGGAAAATATGTCCAACAGTTGCTGGCCTGGTATGGGTAAGAATCGCTATTCTATTACGTAGATAGTTATATTTAGTTGAAATTATCCCGCTCATGGAAGTGTTTTTAAAGGCATTTGATTGTTGAACAAAAACCTGTTGGTTCTTTTGACGTCTGCAACCTCCACTGAAATTACCACATCTTGAATCTTGATGAATTTTGTTGGGCGAAATTCACAGGTTTTTGTTTTCTGTTCCATTTCAGGGCATTGTAGGAGATGTTATCGCCTTCCTTTTTCAGCCCTTGTAAGTCAGCAACTGGGACGTTTATCGTTGGTCAGGAGGGAGCAAGAGTGGTGGTCAAGCATAGCAGAATATTTCCTCGGACAACAGAGAAATGGTGAGTATACCGATATCACGGACGACTTCTCTGTGACGTAACTGTCAGTTTACATAGATTTCAGGTTTGCCTTTTTGTCATTGCCAAACAATATACTCTTACAGGAGTAGCCCGACCAGACATTACTGAGTCTTTGTTTAAAACTGTTCCCACA
Organism: Mimachlamys varia; assembly: GCA_947623455.1. Classification (NCBI taxonomy): domain Eukaryota; kingdom Metazoa; phylum Mollusca; class Bivalvia; order Pectinida; family Pectinidae; genus Mimachlamys; species Mimachlamys varia. The sequence goes on from OX392534.1 coordinate 27,954,675, forward strand.
AGGAGCGTTTACCACATGACTATACAGACTATACCGAGACTCTACAGCCCATTTCCGTTTCATTCATTCTGCTCTTTTGGTTGCAACGGACAATTATACCAGAGGGTAAATTTTCTCTTTGGATGGTACGCCTTTTAAAAATGACCATGTTTTCAAGTTTTGAGCCATTACCCATACACGATCGTACAAAAGTAAAGCTGGGTTTTTTCGTGACCAGTTGTTACGACGTTAATAGACTTGGTGCGGACCTCATCGACTGTTCTGTTTGGCGGGGCATCGAATGTCATCGGTACTTCGTCCATGTTTTCGAATCTATTTGATTTCATCAAATCATTTCTGAGTTGTTTTTCTTAACAAAATCATGAAAAATCTTTAGGTAGAGACTTCCAACAGTGGTATCTACCACATGATTATACAGACCATAACGGGACTCTACAGCCCTGTAACTGTAGTAGTATCTACCACGTGACTATACAGACCATACTGGGACTCTACAGCCCCGTTGCTGTAGTAGTATCTACCACATGATTATACAGACCATACCGGGACTCTACAGCCCTGTTGTTGTAGTAGTTTCTACCACATGATTATACAGACCATACTGGGACTCTACAGCCCTGTTACTGTAGTAGTATCTACCACATGATTATACAGACCATACCAGGACTCTACAGCCCCGTTGCTGTAGTAGTATCTACCACATGATTATATAGACCATACCAGGACTCTACAGCCCTGTTGCTGTAGTATTTGCAACGTGATTATACAGACCATTCCGGGACTCTACAGCCCTGTTACTGTAGTAGTATCTACCAAATGACTATACAGATCATACCGGGACTCTACAGCCCTGTTACTGTAGTAGTATATACCACGTGATTATACAGACCATACCGGGACTCTACAGCCTTGTTACTGTAGTAGTATCTACCACGTGACTATACAGACCATACCGGGACTCTACAGCCCTGTTGCTGTAGTAGTATCTACCACGTGACTATACAGACCATACCGGGACTCTAAAGCCCTGTTACTGTAGTAGTATCTACCACGTGACTAAACAGACCATTTCGGGACTCTACAGCCCACTTGCTGTAGTAGTATCTACCACGTGACTATACAGACCATTCCGGGACTCTACAGCCCACTTGCTGTAGTAGTATCTACCACGTGACTATACAGACCATTTCGGGACTCTACAGCCCTGTTACTGTAGTAGTATCTACCACGTGACTATGTGACTATACAGACCATTCCGGGACTCTACAGTCCACTTGCTGTAGTAGTATCTACCACGTGACTATGTGACTATGCAGACCATTCCGGGACTCTACAGTCCACTTGCTGTAGTAGTATCTACCACATGACTATACAGACCATTCCGGGACTCTACGGTCCACTTGCTGTAGTAGTATCTACCACGTGACTATACAGACTATTCCGGGACTCTACAGCTCCGTTACTGTAGTAGTATCTACCACGTGACTATACAGACCATACCGGGACTCTACAGTCCACTTGCTGTAGTAGTATCTACCACGTGACTATACAGACCATACCGGGACTCTACAGCCCTGTTACTGTAGTAGTACATGTATCTACCACGTGACTATACAGACCATTTCGGGACTCTACAGCCCACTTGCTGTAGTAGTATCTACCACGTGACTATACAGACCATTCCGGGACTCTACAGCCCACTTGCTGTAGTAGTATCTACCACGTGACTATACAGACCATTTCGGGACTCTACAGCCCTGTTACTGTAGTAGTATCTTCCACGTGATTATACAGACTATTCCGGGACTCTACAGCCCAGTTACTGTAATAGCTTCTACCACGTGACTATGTGACTATACAGACCATTCCGGGACTCTACAGTCCACTTGCTGTAGTAGTATCTACCACGTGACTATGTGACTATACATACCATTTCGGGACTCTACAGTCCACTTGCTGTAGTAGTATCTACCACGTGACTATACAGACCATACCGGGACTCTACAGTCCACTTGCTGTAGTAGTATCTACCACGTGACTATACAGACCATACCGGGACTCTACAGCCCCGTTACTCTAGTAGTATCTACCACGTGACTATACAGACCATTCCGGGACTCTACAGCCCTGTTATTGTAGTAGTATCTACAACGTGACTATACAGATCATACCGGGACTCTACAGCCCTGTAACTGTAGTAGTATCTACCACGTGACTATACAGACTATTCCGGGACTCTACAGCCCTGTTACTGTAGTAGTATATACCACGTGATTATACAGGCCATTCCGGGACTCTACAGCCCAGTTACTGTAGTAGTTTCTACCACGTGACTATGTGACTATACAGACCATTCCGGGACTCTACAGTCCACTTGCTGTAGTAGTATCTACCACGTGACTATGTGACTATACAGACCATTCCGGGACTCTACAGTCCACTTGCTGTAGTAGTATCTACCACGTGACTATGTGACTATACAGACCATTCCGGGACTCTACAGTCCACTTGCTGTAGTAGTATCTACCACATGACTATACAGACAATTCCGGGACTCTACAGTCCACTTGCTAACTATACAGACTATTCCGGGACTCTACAGCCCCGTTACTGTAGTAGTATCTACCACATGACTATACAGACTATACCGGGACTCTACAGTCCACTTGCTGTAGTAGTATCTACCACGTGACTATACAGATCATACCGGGACTCTACAGCCCAGTTACTGTAGTAGTATCTACCAAATGACTATACAGACCATACCGGGACTCTACAGCCCCGTTACTGTAGTAGTATCTACCACGTGACTATACAGACCATACCGGGACTCTACAGCCCCGTTACTGTAGTAGTATCTACCACGTGACTATACAGATCATACCGGGACTCTACAGCCCAGTTACTGTAGTAGTATCTACCAAGTGACTATACAGATCATACCGGGACTCTACAGCCCTGTAACTGTAGTAGTATCTACCACGTGACTATACAGACCACTCCGGGACTCTACAGCCCTGTTATTGTAGTAGTATCTACGAAGTGATTATACAGATCATACCGGGACTCTACAGCCCTGTAACTGTAGTAGTATCTACCACGTGACTATACTGACTATTCCGGACTCTACAGCCCTGTAACTGTAGTAGTATCTACCACGTGACCAGGGGCGTAGCTGCCATGTAAGCACATAAGCCCGTGCTTGCACATCATTTTCCAAAGTATGTGTGTTAAAGTCGAGAAATTTCATAATCCGACTTCTATTCTTCATACTCAAACTGATACTGTAACTTTTTTTTGTCAACTCGTCAGATTAACAGAAAAAAGTTGCTGGAAGTATGTTAGCTATAATTACCTTAGCCGACTTTTTCGGATGATCCTTCTTTTATCATTCTAAGAATAACAAATGATTGACCAATTTATACTAAATTTTCCACAGGGACCTGAGAATTTGTTACAGCTAGTTTTAGACCTATAATAGGCTGTTTAGCGTAATTTTACACATTTGTAACAAATTCTCAGGTCCCTGTGAAATTTTCAGTCGGTTCAAACAAAATGTCAACAAAATACAATTAATAATGAGCCAGACCAAAATTCCTTAACTTAAGCATGTCCATAGGAAAGCATTTAAGGAAAATTTCTTTAACTTAAGTTTTCCCGTAACTTCTGTAACATTTTTCTATGGGGATTTTTAAGTTAAGGAACGTTCGTGAAACTAGTAGCGTATTCCATTTAGCGGAACGTTCCGGTTGTGCCAACTTGGAACTGGTCTGCTAAATGGAACAGAACGTGCCGAATTCCGTTCTTGCGGGTGAAAATCTAATAATCGAAAATGAAAAAGCAACAACTTTCCGGAAATAACCAAAACGGTTCCGTCATAAAATCCGCAAAACAATGGGAGTAATCCCTTTTATTTACACATTTTACACACTATGATACCACTTGGAGATGGAAGTGATATATTTTACTGGTGAAATGTTGTTTAACTGGTTATAGTTAAGTCTATTTACAATTTATTGAACATTTGAAACGAAAACCTTTCACTGGCCGCCATATTGGATCCAACTTGGTACCCTCAAATGAGACGTTCCAGACGTACGACGAATCGGTTCGTTCCTGCGGAACGTCGTGTGCCATTTTAGCGGAACGTCCGGTTCGTTCCAGAACCACCTGAACGTTCCGCTAAATGCAACACGCTTATAGGCCTGTTCGAATTATACAAAATTGTGCTTAAAAAAATAAGTCAAAGTTCTTACTCCATGAGTTGAAATAATCACATAACATATACTTATTAACAGAGACGCATGTATATCAAAGATGGTTTTATAAGTCTCTGTTATAACTCTGTTATTGTCTCTGTTAAGACGAGTAAATGACCTAGGAAACGTATAGATGATTTTGTTTCCATGCATCATGGAAGTAAAACATATCGTATTCCATTCTCGCAGTAATGATTTGTATAATGATGGGCCAGACATTGATTATTCAAACAAGTCCAACACAATGTGACTTTTCCCCGAAGGACCCCCTCCACTACTTCTAAACGTCGCGGGGCTTGCACATCAAAACACCTCCAGCTACGCCCCTGGTGACTATACAGACCATTCCGGGACTCTACAGCCCTGTTACTGTAGTAGTATCTACCACGGGACTATACAGACCATTCCGGGACTCTACAGCCCTGTAACTGTAGTAGTATCTACCACGTGACTATACAGACTATTCCGGGACTCTACAGCCCTGTAACTGTAGTAGTATCTACCACGTGACTATACAGGCCATTCCGGGACTCTACAGCCCTGTAACTGTAGTAGTATCTACCACGTGACTATGTGATTAAACAGACAATACCGGGACTCTACAGCTTTGTGCTGTATATTAGTATCTGCTGATTATTTTGTTGTTCCTCTTTTTAATATATCTTTATGGTTTTGTCTTGTTTTGGTTTCTTGGCTTCTTGTAAACATTTCATTGTGATTTACTATGTTAATTCAAATATTTTGAAAGTTTGTATTAGATTAGCACTTCGTCTTCTGTACTTTAGAGTAAGGAGTTCTAGATGGCGAAGTCTTTCACAGTAGGGTTTGTTCTTGGGACTCGGAACTAAACGTGATTCTATCATTTGTACATTTCTCAGCAGTTTAATGTCTTTCAGCATATAAGGTAACCAGATAACACTTGTGTATTCCACATTAGACCTGTTTTCACTTTACATGCACCGATTCAATAGTATGTGTCTGACCTTCTGCTTTTGGTCTGTCAGGAAATCTGTTATCCAATAGGGGTCTCTTCTTTCATACTATAACAATGGCCTTCTATGGGACACTTTTTCAGAAGCTTTTCTATAGACTATAAAATACATTTATATAACATATTGGTCATAGATGTGCGAGAGTCTGTGAGCCCCTCATCCCGATTAAGAACCGACCCACTGCGCGTATTCAGATGGCTTCTTTGATCTGCCGCCTCAGCAGATTGCTCTCTCTGTCTAACACTTTGGAATTTTCCCAGTCAATCACATGATTGCTCTGTACGGCATGGTCTGTGATTGCTGATTTTTTTTAACTGAGACTCCGCCTGCTTCTTTTCTGATCTAGCACATCTATGACCAAGCGTAGATGAATCTAGTCATTTCGGTACAATAACTTTACTATTGTATATACGCCTAACAGCGTAGACGAAATGACCGATTTGTCATTTACCAACTCGTACCAACTTTACACCTGTTGTATGTATACACTTTGTTGGTCATTAGTCTGATGAAGGTGACAGGGTATATATCGTACTAGTCATCGAAACGTCACATAAAAACATAATTTTATTGTGTAAAATAATCTTTACATAAATAAATCCGTGTTCAAGATGACTGATCAGTGAATATAAGACAATTTATCTTTACCATCTTTATCATAGATTCAATGTCAGTCACGTGCGTCGAACCATGGGTTAAGCCTTAACTAATAAAGAAGGTAGACAGTAGATATTTAATCCAGTGAGATGATCAATAAAGAGAGCGCAAAATAAGCGTAAATAATTCACTCGGCCATTCTTGTTTATCGAAAATGATTGTCAATTACAGTGTCTATGTCTATAGGATATAACTCAACTTCAACAACTTGAAGATAATTGGCAAAAAAAGAGAGAGTTAAATACGCTGGTTAAAATGGATAAAATCATTTTGGTATACCATTAGGCATGAAGTAAAGCTAATTTGAAAGAATCAATGGGTGTAATCTGTGGCGATAAGGCACTCCAGTCTGTGATTGTTCTGGACAAGAATGAGCATTTTCTACTGTGTGTTTTACATGATGGAGTTTTTGTACGAATTTAAGTGAGAGTTTCAACACGGCCATTATATCATAACGGGCAGCTCTTCGTTGATGTTATTGGGGATGTCGTTTATATAGAGAAGGAAAAGACATTGGCCGATGATAGAGCCTTGAGGCAACCCAGATGTTACTTTGACGGTTCAGTGTTGCGTGTTTATTTTTTTTTTCACATAATTAGATGCAATATATATAGTTTACACTAGTAGTACTAGGACTTGTTGTGTGCAAGTAATATAAAGGATATTACAAGCTTCGATAATAGTCGATTTCTTTTCATGATTTTTCCTCTGCAAAATTCACGGCAATTATATTTACGTGATGCATGCTCAACCGAAAGTTGAAACACACCTACATGTACATCTTTGTATTTAAATACCTTGAATTTTATATGTGTGTACTTGCTCTTCTCTCTGTCGCAATTACATATATAATATACCTACTGAATTTATTACTCTTTGCTATTACAGATCCCTTGACCTTTGCTCAGAGAAGAATGTTGAGGATGGGCGGTTGAAATGACGTCATCGGAATCTATTACCTCGCCGTCGATGTTTTTACCATATTTGTGCCTTATTTCATTGTGTTTGTGATCACAATGAGAATAGAGATAATCTTGACCAGCGATGTTACATGCACTTATGTTGATCAGTGAGGTTACCTGTGTCGACCAGTGATGTTACCTGTGTTGACCAGCAATGTTACCTATGTTGATCAGTGAGGTTACCTGTGTTGACCAGTGATGTTACCTGTGTTGACCAGTGATCTACCTGTGTGGACCAGCAATGTTACCTATGTTGATCAGTGATGTTACCTGTGCTGACCAGCAATGTTACCTATGTTGATCAGTGGTGTTACCTGTGTTGACCAGTGATGCTACAGTACCTGTGTGGACCAGCAATGTTACCTGTACTGACCAGCAATGTTACCTATGTTGATCAGTGAGGTTACCTGTGTTGATCAGTGATGTTACCTGTGTGGACCAGCAATGTTACCTGTGCTGACCAGCAATGTTACCTGTGTTGATCAGTGGTGTTACCTGTGTTGATCAGTGATGTTACCTGTGTGGACCAGCAATGTTACCTGTGCTGACCAGCAATGTTACCTGTGTTGATCAGTGGTGTTACCTGTGTTGACCGGTGATGTATATGTCAAATATGATATATGACGTTGTATTGATACGTTCGAAACTATGGATATTTACCGCTTGTGGTTTTAAGATTTGAAACATTCAGTCTTACAATAATTAACTCACTACTATGAGGCATTGACTGCTAGTGATCTGATGGTTGTTAGTCAGGTTACTTCTGTATAAGTCAAATGTCAATATTTTATTGAACTCTGTGAAATTAACAACATAAAAACAAATAAGAAATCTGGAAAATAAAAAAAAAACATACAGTGTATCATACACGTCTGTTTGTTTGTTTGTTTTTGAGCCGCTCTCGGCAGAGCCGTACAGTTTATTGTTTTTGTTTGGGGTGTGGACAATTTCCGGTGTGGCAATATCGTAAACAAAAAGTAAGAAGCTACATTTGAATGCAACTCGGTCTTCTTATAATGAAGTGTTCTGTTGCACTTTCACCACACAAAAAAATGCATTTTTCTTGTTTTATTAAAGTTCGTTGTACAGTTGTTACGGCAGTAGCGTCTAGGCCTAATGCTCGTTCCTAGTGGTGGCCGCCATCTTGGAAAGCGATTGCTCTGTATCACAATATTAACAATGCTCTGTAGTGAAGTATCGTAAACACAAAGTAAGAAAATGTGGTCGTCTTATATGAAGTGTTCTGTTGTACTTTCCCCTTATAAACAAATTCAAATAACTGGTTTTAAATGTAACAAGGTGAATTGTACATACTTTGTATTTCCTTGCTATTTCTTTTGTGATGACATTCATTAACATAGTATACGTACGTTGTAGTAGATTCCGCAATTGTCAGGGTCAAATGACAATAACGTGACATGGAAGTATGTTGAAACTATATTAATGTTACTTTTTAATAGTTAGTTTTATGATAATTTTTATTTAGTTATTTCGGAAATATCGTTGATATATGTATAATTTAAAAAGGACGTTTATAAGTTCAGGTTTCTGTCACGGAAAGTTACGAACTATTTCGACCAATCCGATTAAAGCGGTCTGTTCGAAATACAAGTCCTTTGTCATCGATACAGCGCACTTCCCGATCAGACAGTTAACGATCGATACCTGTATATGTGAAAAAACATTATTTTTCGCTTAATCGGAAACTGTTGAGAGACGGAGTACATCCGATACCTTTGTTAGCCCGTGTGTGGATAAGACGGATACTCGTTAGAATATACATATACTGTTTCCGGTAATACCTATAGTAACGGGACCAGGAGTATTGTATTGGTTGTTAGGTGGGATGTTTCTCGCTACTTCCGGTGCATTATTTCCTAAGCTCGTGTGATACGCATCCATCATTTGAACGGAACATATAAGTGCAAAAGAACTGTAACAAAATGGCAGACATGGAAGAATTGAAAACAGAGTTGGGCAGATTAAAACAGGAAGTTCAACGGTTAGACAGTGAGACTGCCCTTGCTGATCAGTTAGAGAAGGAAGTGTTAAAAACAACACAGGACTTGGAATCATTGACAAGCACGTCGAAAACTGTGTATATCAACAAAAACAGAAAATTGGAAAAATTCTCAGGTAGACCTGTGAAGGAGACAGACCCTACAGCAGAGGAGAGGATAGAGGATGCAATACATCATTTAAAAACTATCACCGGAAGTGACGCACAGGTGGAATTTTATATGCACATTTGCAAGGACAAGTAAGGACGAAATTCGTATTAGACCAGCCTCAAAAAAATCATCCGCGTGTACAATTTTGGACATCATTAGAACATTTCAAGAAGCCGAAACTGTTGGGCAGTTACAACAACGATTTTATCAGAGGACCCAAAACAAAACAGACTCTACAAGAATATTCTCTGGTGCTACTGAAATTAATGGACAGAATCGTGAAGAAAGAAAGAGTGATAGTTGGGGATAAAGATTTTTTAAATGCTAAAGGAACGATTCACAGATGGTGTAGCCGACACACAGCTGCGACGTGAAATGAGAAGATTCATGTTCGAGCATAGAGAGGTATCATTTACAGATTTCAGGCAGATGGTACTTCGTTGGACGGAAGATGAAACTGTCACAGTCCGCCATAAAAGCGGCTCTGTGACAGAACAGGAGGTTTGAGTAACAAGTGAGAAACTCAAAACAAAGGAGTTGTTTACCCCATCAGCAGTAACAGCCATGCTGCAAAGTCAACAGGAAAGGTTAGCAAAACAACAGCACCAACTAGACGCGCTAATACAGATGATAGGGGAAATATCAATTAGGTTTTTTTAAAGGAACAGGCACAGGCAGAGGGGCGATAAAATGCTACAACTGCGGAGGTCGTGGCCATACCAGTAGGGCATGTCCTACAGAACCAAAAAAGGAACCTGGACAACAACATAATCAACATTGTAACAATGGACATATATCTCATAAGAGGCAGGATACCGTAAAGCATAATTTAAACGCCCAAAAATTTAGAATTAATACAAATTTTCTACAATATCATGGATTAATTTTTGCAATCAAACACTTTTTAAGAAATTTTGATGTAAATCCAAAGGAACCTGCACAGCCTTTTATACCACAAATGTTAGAAATGTTTTTCAAAAACAAAAAAGGTGCAAAAGACTTTTACAAGTATATTAAACCTTCAGTGTCAACTCCAACAGGCACTGGAAAGTGGAATTTGGATTTTAACTTGGATAAGGAACAATGGACAAAAATATATAATCTACCCTTTAAAGTAACCAAAAATTCCAAATTTATATGGTTTCAAGTCAGAATTATTCATCATATCTTAGTAACAAATACTTTCCTGCATAAAATAAAAATAATACCTAGTCCTATGTGTACCTTATGTAATATTGAAATTGAGACTATTGTGCACTGCCTTTGGGAATGCAAGGAGGTGAAAACACTTCTTCAGAAATTTGAAACTTTATTAGATGTACTTCTGATACCTTTTGCATACAATAAGGAGTCATTTCTTTTTGGAATATTTACACATCAATGTAGCAAGGTTGATAATGAGATTCTCATCATTATAAAGCACTATATTTATAAAACTAGGTGTCTAAGTAACTCTTTGAATATAAATGCTCTCATTAATGTAATCAAAGATAACTTCAGGGTCCAAAAATATATAAATAATAGTCAAAAGGACCATATAAAAAGGCAATTTGAGTTAGCTTGGAGAAAATGGAAGCCTCTATTAGAGCTATAGGTTACATATATATATATATATTTATTGCATTTTTACCAGTGAAATATAGAAAATTATTCATTCTTTATAAGTGATATACATACTGTAATTAGTACTGCTGTGCTAAAATACTTATAAACTGTGCAATTTTTATTCTCTCTGTACACACATAATTATATTGCTGTTTTGTTAAATCAATATCGCCGACTTGCCTCATGATTTCTAATCCTCTGTTATAAATTCTAAATATAATAACTAAAGAAACAGTGCCTCACTCTTTCTCCTCCTTCTTCTCTGTCTTCTTCTTTGTGTCTCTTATTGTCTGAATGTCCATCTGTCTTGTTCATGTCTGTCTGTTGTCTGTGTACGAGTGAGTGTAAATTCATGAGTTTGTTTAGCTTGAAGATGAATTTTTCTTTAATTATATTCAAGTTTGTTTGAATATGGATATTATGATAAAGTGTTATACAGTGTGAGTGTGTGTGTGTAAGAGTGTGTGAGGGAGCAAGTGTGTGTTAGGGGATGTGACAGAGAGTGTGTGTGAGTGTGCACATATGTTGATGTGTGCGCATAATTTATGATGTGAGCTGTGTTAAAGTTGTGTTCTCGTGCTCAATTATATTATGTGAAAAATTTCTGAAAATAAAAAATTACAAAAAAAAAATAATTTAAACGCCCAGAACCCACTGTAAGGAGTCAGTGGGGAATAGCTTCCTTAACTCCAAAGTAAAGGAATCCGTATTTAAGAATGCTGTGGGTGAATGTCCGGAAGTAGACGTTTTGATTGAAGGAGAGAAGATCAGACGTTTGATTGACACCGGTTCCAAAATTTCAGGAAATAGGCGGGCTTGAAAGCTGAATTAATTAATATCACCAACTGGATGCGAGTTACGGGTGCAAACGAACTGGATGTTTCATATAATGGATATGTAGAGGTCGACATTACCATCGTTGATAGAAAGGTATCGGGAGTTGGTATGCTGGTGGTGAGGGATCCAACAAACGGTAATTGGATCAAGCGTAAGGAAAGGGTTCCAGGTCTGTTAGGAAGTAACTTCAAAATGATGAAAGAAGCGACACAGTCTGACAAGGGAAAGCCGACAACGAAAGAAGGTTCCAGTGATCAGCCGTGGATGGAGGTCCTATCTCTATATGAGATGTCAACAGCCACAGAGGATGATCATGTCAGTTTTGTGAAATTTCCAGGAAATCATCCGATCAAGATTCAAGCATATTCAATGAAAGTTGTATTTGGATCAACTCGTCAACCAAAGTACAACAAACCATACACCGTTGCTATTCAAGCGATACAGGGAAACAGTGGTTCACTGCCAAAGAACGTGGTTGTTGTAGTTAACAATGGTCGAGTTCCTGTAAGAGTTGTTAACCTTGGTAGTGAGGATGTATGGTTACCACACAAAAGCCGGATGGGAACAGCGCATGCCATAGAAAACTGTACTGAATGTAGGGATTCAACAGCATATGACATGCAAGTTACGGGGTCTGAAATCAATGTGAGGATAGAGACTATTAATGTTGAGGCAGCACACCGGACGAAATAACAAAACTGGATCATTTACCAATTACGATAGACATGGGGTATATTGATCTAACAACTGATCAAGAGAAGGAAGTAGCAAAGCTATTTTATGAAGACTGTTTCTGTAAGAATGATGAAGAGTTGGGTTATACAGATCGCATCAAACATAGGATTCAGACAACGGACGAAATTCCTATCAAAGTTGCTCATAGGCACATTCCATTTCATCAAATGGAGGAAGTGAGAGACCACATTAACAAAATGTTGCGTCAAAATATCATCAAAAAGAGTGGAAGTCCGTATCCTGCGCCAGTGGTACTCGTACGTAAAAAGGACGGTAGTTTAAGGCTTTGCGTCGATTATCGGCTTTTGAATGATAAAACCATCAAAGACGCCTATCCGTTACCACGTATAGAGGAGGCTCTGGATGCGTTACAAGCTGCGAAGTACTTCAGCTCTACGAATTTAGCACAAGGCTATTACCAAGTGGCTATTGATGGAAAATATCGTCATAAAACTGCGTTCCGAGTAGGAACAGGTGGACTGTACGAGTATACTGTATGCCAATGGGGCTCTGTAATAGTCCTGCCACGTTTCAATGGCTGATGGAGGCTTGCATGGCGGAGGGAAATTCTGATCTTTTGCTGATATATCTGGATTACATATTGGTATTTTCGTCGACAATAGAGGAGCATCTGAAACGATAGGATAACGTGTTCAGCAGATTAAAAATAACATGGATTAAAGATGAAAAACAACAAATGGCACTTATTCAAAAGGGAAACCAAATTTCCTGAACACGTTGTTTCTGAACGGGGAATTGAAACGGATCCTGGAAAAACAAAAACAATTTCAGAATGGAAAACACCAACCAATGATAAAATTTATACGTTCATTTCTTGGACTATGAGGATATTATCGTCGGTATGTCAAAGGATTTTCGCAGATTGCAAAGCCCTTTCACGACCTACTCGCAAAGCAAGATAAAAAGGGAAAGAATCGTGCGGACGTGGTTAGTGTCGCCTCCGATACATGAACTAATATTATAACCTATATCACACTTTTTCAAACATCGTGGAGACGTCAATTTATACTTTTGCTACATGTGACGTATAATCTTTGGTGCTGAACTTTTATATTTTGGTGTATATTAACAACAGTAATTAGCAACAATCAACGTTACCCGGGTCTATTTTTAGAACGCGCACCTGCTTTCTACACACGTATTTTATACATAACCGGTTTAACTGGTACTCAGTGACGACGGTTTATGATGGATACTAACTCTGCTAACTCTGCGGTCCTAGAATATAAATGTGAAATGTTTTCTGACATTGCTCAGTGTTTCAAACATTTACACTACTCATTTCAACGGGAAATTGCGAAAGTTAACGAACAAGTGACCCAAGTAACCAAACGAGTGGAAATAATGGAAGCAGCGGTAACTGACGAAATGAAGACCCACCACAACCAACACCTCCCTGAATTTTTCACCAAAATGAAAGAAGAAAGTGATGAGAGGTTGAAGCTGGAACTTTGGGGTAGGAAATGGAACCTAGTCATAAAGGGGGTGCCGGGCTCATCCTCGGAGACCCCCAAGGACACCGAGAAAAAGTTCCGTTTGTTTCTTAAGTCGGATCTAAAACTTCCCGGAGAGTATGTTGATTCTATTCTTCTCCAGGCGATACACAGGCTCCCGTCAGGAGATACCCACTCCAGGAACTTTATTGTTCGTTGTTTGTCTCTGATTGATAGGGACACCGTTATGAAGAAAGCTATGGAGAACCTGAAGGCTGGATGTGGTAAGGCAGTCATGACCGACCTCACTCCCGAATTTTCAAAACTGCGTGGAACTTTTCACCAAAAGTGGAACTGTCTTAAAAAACATAGGGAAATGGCCCCCTCCTTAAAAGCAAAGACTAAACTGGTCTATCTGAAAGAGGCCCCATTCCTGGAACTGGTTACCAAATAGAAACCGCGCGCGTACAGATGTATATATATATCAAAATTAACATGCCTCTTGTCTTACCTTCATGATGAGTGATGACGAGTGAACATCCATAACCCCGATGATAATCTATGGCATATTACTATACTGACTCTTGATGTTGGACAAATACAAGTACATCATATACATGTATATCATGTGTGTTTACAATAGTACAATACTCTGTAAATACTCTGTAAAGTTCTATCTTAATTTATTGTTTTCAAAACAACACAATTTAAGTATATGTATGTAATAATAATAATAAAAGTCTTTATTTAAACTTGATGACATATTGAGCCAAGGACTCGTCTTACCTATGGTCAAGTATGATAAAATGTACAGTATATACAATGTATGATACATGTATGTAAGTTGGTGACAGTCTGTATAGGCAGGGACGTATATGTCTCACATATACGTCCCTAGTATAGGGTAGCTTTTTAGCAAAATATTTTACATTAGATGCTGATCTGCTGCTATGCATATGGTTAATCTGTGACTTTCAATATGTTAAAATTTAGATTATTTCATTCTCACAAAATATCTAAAAGAGCGTAAATTGTAAAGATTACTCATTAAAATAAGTAAAAATCATTTTCAACTTTATGTTTGGGGAGAGTGACTGACTAACCTTGACCTGTAAACATGTCCAATAACATATATATATACAATATACAGCGTACTATTTTTGAAGGTTAGAGGCTAATTCACAAGTATGTACAATGTTTAAGTCGTATTTCGCCTGTTCAGGTGATAGTAAAAATAATTTCAACGTCTGCACGGTAGAAATAATAACTCCTCATCTACAGCAGGCATATACATGTGCAGGTGTCTAATTATATATATGAGATAATTGTTTGTATTTCAATTCTAAGATACGTGTATATCAATGTCTTTAAAAACAAGTAAACAAGTATATTGTTATTTTTTACTATAGAAAAAAAAAGCTATCACTACATTAGTACCATTTTGTATTGTCAGGGAGGCGGTATGTAATATATGTCTCTGGTGCCATGTACCTGTAGGCACACATATATGTACCCGTATAGGGATGTGTGTGGAGACAGCTGTCAAAAAGTCAACTATAACAAACAGGCTGGGGAGCCACTGACCATCTACTCTCAACAATAATTTGTCAAATCACGATCATATCCATTTATATTATAATTATAATGTCGGTAGAGTTATTAAAAAACATCCCGATGTTCAGATGGTTCTGTTTATATTCAGAAATGGGTAGTGCGAGTGTTTCGGGTCACAGGTGTATGTGTACGCGGTGAAGGTCGTTCGGGGAAGGTTCCATTTTATATACACTTGTAATTATGAGGGTAGCGAAGGTTACAGTACGTCGTACTCATCAGTTTTCACACAAGGATTTACTAAATTCACCCAAGGGGGATATTAGGGGTATTTTGAGACAATATTATGCTATGCCAGTAAAAAGACATAGAGTATACGTAATATTAACACGGGAGATGGGTCGATGTAGACAGGTAAAATAAAATAGAATATTCCATTGTGAGGTCGACACGAGACCGGTACCACAAGTGTGAAGCAAGTGTACAGGTGATGTAATGTGTATACGTAGAGATCAGACAGCAAGGTGGTCGTGGAGTGTACGATGTGAGTATAAAGTGTCGGAAACAGTAAAGTAAGGTGTGTGGCATCGTCGGATACCCACGGTTGATCTCGCTTCGCTAACTCACTCATCACCCGTGGCCAAACACGCCGAGAAATCCTCGTAGGTAATTAATATGTACGAAGCATTTGATTGGTTCCAGTGCAGTTTCGCGATGGGATTTTAAACCAATCAGAATTAGCGTTATATAATCTAGACGGAAGCATAACTTAGATAAATAGCACTGTATTGTTCTTGACTTGTTTTTGAAGTCAACGACCTGTAAGACTTGTCTCATAGGATTTTTAAACAAAATTCACAAGACTTAATTGACGCTGCCATCGTTGTGAACACGTCTTCTACTCGCTGTTTACACGATTTCTCATGGGCGCAGCCATTGTTGTGTATGATGTACCACGAAACGGGTCTTCAAACTGGAGAGTTCCGATTTTCTGATTGGTCCGTTCTAATATACGAATTACCATATTTTACGAGGATTTCTCGGCGAGTTTGCCCACGGGTGATGAGTGAGTGAGCGAAGCGAGATCAACCGTGGGTATCCGACGATGGGAGTGTGGATGTGAAAAATCAGAAAGACAAAGCGTTTACGTCAATGCCACGGTGAAATAGTCATTTATATACATATACATGAGTAGATATGATTAGTGATTGTTATTTGTCGCTACCAAATTCACTTCCGGAGGCCATGAAACATAAGAACTTTTGCGGCATACAATGTATGTGGCTGTGGAGTTGTGGGGCAGTATTCAAATCGACCTCAGTTGAATACCTTCGTGTGAAAACACAGAGACTTTTTGTCGGAAGCCTGGTGGTGGATTTCATTCGGACTCCACATCTCCACAGGAACATTATCAAATTGTATAAACATTTTTAATGATAAATTTGTTACTAAACAATGTATATAAAATATAGTAAATGAAAACATAGTGTTAATTTTCAACTTTATTACTGATCATTTCATCTAGGCAATTTTTGCTTCCCGGAAGTTTGATTGGTCTCCTTGATATAGATACATTGTATATACTAGATGAACACTGTAAGTTCGTTGTTTCATAGTGAAAAAAATGAAACTTTTTTGTAAATGAAAGGTACTCTAAAAAGAAAAAATAGCATGGAGGTTAGACAGACCTCGTTTAAAAATAGTATGAATGGAAGAATGGTTTGTATGGGGGAAAAGCGGGTTGGTTTTTGGGGGATTTTTTTTTTTTTTGGAAAAATGTTCATTTCTGCGTTTCAATTTTATTCTATAAGTTTAGTGCGGTCTGATAACATCTTTAAAAAAAATACCAAACTATTTTTCGGCTCTTATGATCATGGGTAGTATACAGGCGTGCGTGAGTAAATGCACATACATGTCCACATGAAGTATATATAATACGCTTCTGTTGTCAAATAATAAACTTTTTATCTCCCGCTCTAACCGAAATGGGGTATACTAATTTGGGCTTGCCCGTATGTCTGTCTGAATGTCCATCTATCTATCACACTTCGTCTCCGCGAAATAACAACAACAAATATTTTTGATTATTTTGAATAACACTATTGATTTAATTTTCATGAATCGAACTTCTATAAATCGAATTTTTCGCTGTATCGAAGTTTTAATCTGACCCGTTCGTTATGAAAACATCGAAAAGTACAATTAATAAATCGAAGTGAAAGTTTTACTTGCTTTGAAAATTAAGTTGACAAGCAAAAAAAATCTTACAAGATTATCACTTTACAAAAATTACAGTGTCTTTTAGTATATTATTCTTTATAAATGTGAATCTACAATTTCTTAGCTTGTGTTACGTTACACTAGCACCGCATCGGTTGTTCTTATGTACAGTACATATATACAGACATGTATGCATGTCGATGTTCGATGTTCAAAACTCATGAGTCAAAGTCCCGATGTTTCGAAGTTTTCATGACGGTCCCGCAAAGTTCGAAACATCGCAGGTATGGTAGCTCAATTTTAATGATGAAATCAACATGTTAACTAGATGAAATATAACATTTGGCATGCTATTACAGGAAAAGAATTATCAAACTTTTGAAATGATTGTCACGAAGTAGGAATGGTTTCCTCAAAGGATATGGACAAAATATACCCAAAAGTGTTATTTCCCTATATAAACTAAAGTAAACTTTACCCCCCTTCTCGAGGGGGAACGGATACCCGGGGTACTGAAACTTCGTCTCAGGTGACCTAAAAATAATTTTAAAAAATGCCATTTGAAAAACAAATAAGTGCATGCTTGGTTTTAAATCAATAATGGTTTGCTGTATGGATCTGTTATAGAAACTCGCTAGTCTATACTACAAATGTAGATTACAACGAGATTGGACGCGACACACCTAATGCCGTTTTGTATTTTAATCAATGTTGCTGTTAAAATGTGTATGGAATAGGTATGTATATAATATTGTCACATATTTAATGCGCAATGCTTAATAACGTTTTTGTTTCGATGAATGGTACCTCTTAATGTTTTTGCATGAAATTGAAACTTCTTCCTGTTTGCTTTTTTTACTAATGGTTTGATTTATATGTTGCCATGAACTTAAATGCACCTAACCCTTTTAAGTCTAAAATGCCAGTAAACATGAAAGAAAGTAGGAACCATCCGATTTGTGCTGTCGTGTCAGCTTTCCATGTAGTCGATCAATAAGTACCATGTATACCTTCCTGTCTCTAGTTTTATTCCGTATTGAATTCATTTTTTCACAGGTAGACGATTAAAATTGGAATGTAAGTGAACTAGGATATGATGTCCTTCTTCACTTTTATGGACTGAAATATTTAGAATAAAACTTTGAAGATTGAATTAATAACGAATATTGGTGTAAATATGCCGGCTTCATTAATAAGGTCAGTTAGTCCGAAACGATCCGCTTAATATTGAGTATGTTGCTGAAGGTCGATAGTCAGAACTCGTGCCTTTATAAAAACATAAAAGTTTCGCGACCCGTACAAAAAGTTCAAGTTCTTTATTCTTTAAGTCATTCGACTCATATTGGATACAGAGCATATATACAAACAATATCACACAATAGAACAATTCAACAACACGAAACACATCAATTAACATAGCAACACACTTAATAAGTTGCAATCTTAATTTGTTGGCATGGCACAAAACATTTCCTAGTTTCTGATTTCTGACACTTACCGAAAAGCTAGTATATTGCTGAAAAAGCTGATTTATTTGAAAGTACATTTTGTAAGTGAAACAAGTTACAGAAAAATATAATTTATACGATGCAAGAAAGAAAAACTTTATATTAGTGTCAACAAATATTGAATGATAGGCATTGACACATAAAACAAGGTGACTAGCATGTTCGTCCTGTCAAATGCGCCCTACTTAATAGTCAGTCGATAGATGTACATGTAGCCAGATTATAAATGTATCTGGGTGAATAAACAAAATCTTGAAAAAATAATAACAATTTCTAGAAACGACAAGACTAGAGGGTAGATGATGACAGTTTTGAAGAGCCTTATATGTGTTCGTTTTCTGTTCTCCGCGCAAATAGGAAAAGCGAAAGTGGACATAATGTCGTTACCTAGTTGATTGGGAAAACCTATCTGCAACAGGTGTGGTTATGTCGATCGATCCGATTATAGATTGTACTTAATTAGGTTTTAGATTGTGTTTAATTAAATTTTAGATTGTGTTTAATTAAATTTTAGATTGTGTTTAATTAGGTTTTAGATTGTGTTTAATTAGATTTTAGATTTTAGATTGTGTTTAATTAGATTTTAGATTGTTTTTAATTAGATTTTAGATTATGTTTGATTAGATGTGTGTTTACCGCCTTCTACTAGTTAGCATGATTTGCAAGATGTTACAGTTTAGTACACAAAAACACTTGAATACAAATTGTACATTTTCCTCGACGGTTCTGTAGCTTACAACTTGTGCTGATTTTGATTGTACATTTTTATGAAATTTAATTTGTATCGATGAGATGTATAGCTCAAGATGAAATAAAGAATTTAAAGTTAAACTGTTACCCGGTGATACAGATGAATGAATGAAGGCAGATGGTACCTTGAACCGTTTTTAAGTGATGATCATTTGAATGAGAAGTATACATCCACTTGCAATGAGGACAATTGCGTCATTTTGAAGACTGACGCAACACACATATTAAATGTAAGCTATGTCCAGCCATATATGGCTTATTTTTACACTATATATTACTCAAAGTAAAATACATTTTAAAACACTGTACACCACAAGATCATAAGGTAAGGCTGTAGTCCATGCTATTAATCAAAAGTACTCAAGGAGGCGTTACTCGGATGTTTGGACATGGTAAAAGAATGAAATGTAAATGGTGCATTTAAAAAATCCAATCTGGCTAAACAAATTCACAGGTCACTGCGTTCACTGTGTCAGACTTTGCGCCACCACTCTGATCGACCAGTATCTACGATTTACATGAAGATCAAGGGGACACTAATTGCATAAAGCAATACTAACATTAAGTGCACTGAAAAAAATATATGTATTTGATATTTTTGAAGAGAAGTAAGTATAACTGTGGCTTAGCTGTCGGACATCGTTACTGGAAATAAAATTTCCGTACCTGTCGTAAGGTGAACGCAACAGCGACGAATATTAAGATTAGAAACACTACGGCTAATTTCAGACTCGTTGTTATCTCAGTGTTTGCCCGGCACCAGCAAAAAAAATCAAAGTAATGCAATTACTGAAAACGAACATTTTTGTGAAGTTGCCATAATTTTTACAGATAAAACTTGAAGATATAACAGACCTTTTCATTGGACCATTTCAAGTTAACTTTCAAATATATAAAAGGTAATATTTTGTTAATTAACTTGATTTAATGTGGAATTTTCCCGTTAACATCATAAAAATAATATTTTTTTATTGTTCATCATAACAGAGAAACTTTCTATTCGTGTATTTCTATTTTCTAAAATTTAATATTTCCGATGATTCTCAGGTAAAACATTATACGGTAACATCAAAGCTTTGTTTTTTTAGTCTTCCGTTCATCCTACTGCAAATTTCGGCTTATTAATTTATTCTAGGTCAGGATATGATTAACGTTTCATCCCATATAAATGTTTTGGGAAATATCCCTTCTGAGAATCGAACTTGAAATATCGGTATATTTATTGTTTGGTACCGCGCCTATATTTGTCACATAATTATGTCCGAGTGTTCGCCCTATATTTCCTGCTTTAGTAATATAAAAAGAACTCAGTCAAGTGCTGCTGGTTACGATACATCTAATCGATTATTAATCTATTTGCAACATGCAAACTCTTTTTTTTTTCGGAATTGACGTTTGGGAAGGAAAGTTTCACCTCACTTCGACTGTCAAGGCGTTTGACGTCACAACCAATCAGAAGTATTCTGCTTTCGTTTCTAGATACAAATATAGCCACAGGCGAGAGCTTTTAACCATTTTGTCGCGATCAACAGTGACGGTCATTTTTATCAATACTTTTGGCATGATTAGCAGCCAAAGGGTTTAATCGGATGTGAGGTTTCAACAATCACTATCGCTGCTTTATATATATTTCAAAGTCTGGTTTGAAGCGAACGTCAGCCATATTGGATGGATTTTTCACTCACAAGAGGACGTAATGGTAAACCAGTCTTCCTAATATGGTCAGTCTTCACGATTCTGTAATTTTCGTTTAGAAGCGTTTAACTTGAACGGAGTTAGATTTAATCATACATTGTATGTTAAGTTTTTGTAAGATTCATGTAAGAAGTGTTCCGCTTGTCCGTATTTATCCAAATGTCCCACAGTATTCTGAACGAAGCACCATGCAGATACAAATGTACTGTTGTCTTCCTTATTTAGAGTAATACCAGGATTACCGCTAGGTGTCTCAAACTCTGTTGTTGCGGATTTTAACTAATCGCTATATTCACGGCGTTACTATCGCTTCCATAAAAATGTAAGAAAACTAAGAACAAATAATTCTTCACATTGCATATACATTGTGTATTGATTAAAACTAGCCATACCATGAAAGGCCCAATATACGTAACTTTCGGCAAAACTTGAAGCGAAAATCAAGCCTATAACTGATTATATTTATAGATTTAGTTAAGGTTAACTGATATCAGCAATATCCAAGCTGAATTCTTACGCGTTTACTCGGTATTTGTAAACACACGTCCATTTCGAACTGTCTTGTAACTTCGACTTGATGTTGAAGTGGGCCACATCTGAATTGTTTTCAATTCTTTGGATTTTTCTGTCAAGAGTTTCTTGTTAGTTACCGCTCAGGTTTACTTCGTTTTAGGCTTATTTTTGCATGGCTATCAACTGGATTTTTTTCAGATTTTTTCAGAATCACGAAAATATTCCTGAAGTTACGTATATTGGGTTTTTAAACTTAACATACTTATTTGCATCGTCTATGAGAGGTGAGCGTAAATCATCATAAAAATCACATTCAAATAAAAAATTATCTTAGTTCTCAACTGCACCTGATGTACAAAGTTTACAAGTGCTGTCATTGGCCTGGTATGTCGCCCCTTTCCGATTTCCAAGAGAGGTAACCCACATTTGAAAACCTTAAGTTTGCTCTATTGTTCACATGTTTAACATAATGGCTAGTTGTAGGATCATATCGATGTGTTCTGTACAATTTTTGCAATACTTCTTTTTTCCCTTTTTTCCCCATGCCACACAATTTTGTTCAATAATTATATTCATTAGTCCATGTTCCATTATTTACCCTCGAGAACTATGAATTACGGACACTTAAACCAAACATGTATTTATATTAAGCTGACTGTCTTGTCATTTTCCGTGTAAACACCTACATGTATAGTCTAGAAAGTATGACACACGGTACAATGTCACACACAGTACAGTATTTCACAACGTACAGTATGACACACGGTACAGTATGACACACGGTACATTATGACACACGGTACAGTATGACACACGGTACAATGTCACACACAGTACGACACGCGGAACAGTATGACACACCGTACAGTATGACACACCATACAGTATGACACATGGTACAGTATGACACACGGTACAGTATGACACACCGTACAGTATGACACATGGCAGTGTATGACACGATACAGTATGACACAAGGTACAGTTTGACATGCGGTGCAGTATGACACATCGTACGGTATGGCACATGGTACAGTATGACACACAGTACAGTATTACACACGGTACAGTATGACACACGGTACAGTATGACACGAGGTACAGTTTGACACGCGGTGCAGTATGACACATCGTACGGAATGGCACATGGTACAGTATGACACACAGTACAGTATTACACACGGTACAGTATGACACACGGTACAGTATGACACACGGTACAGTATGACACGCGGTGCAGTATGACACACGGTACAGTATGACACACGGTACAGTATGACACACCGTACAGTATGACACACGGTACAGTATGACACACCGTACGGTATGACACACAGTACGGTATAACACAACGTGTGATATGACACAGTACAGTATGACACACGGTACAGTTTGACACACGGTACAGTTTTGACACACGATACAGTATGACACACCGTACGGTATGACACACAGTACAGTATGACACAACGTATGATATGACACAGTACAGTATGACACGCGGTGCAGTATGACACACGGTACAGTTTGACACACGGTACAGTATGACACACCGTACGGTATGACACACAGTACAGTATGACACAACGTGTGATATGACACAGTACAGTATGACACACGGTACAGTTTGACACACGGTACAGTTTTGACACACGATACAGTTTGACACACCGTACAGTATGACACATGGTACAGTTTGACACACTGTGTAGTATCACACACGGTACAGTTTGACACAACGTATGGTATGACACACGGTACAGTTTGACACACGGTACAGTATGACACACCGTACGGTATGACACACGGTACAGTTTGACACAACGTATGGTATGACACAGTACAGTATGACACACGGTACAGTTTGACACACCGTACAGTATCACACACGGTACAGTTTGACACAACGTATGGTATGACACAGTACAGTATGACACATGGTACAGTTTGACACACGGTACAGTTTGACACAACGTATGGTATGACACGGTACAGTTTGACACACGGTACAGTTTGACACACGGTACCGTTTGACACACCGTACAGTATCACACACGGTACAGTTTGACACACGGTACAGTATGCTAGAAGTGAGCCATGAATCGAATTCTTCCTCAAGATTTCGTCGATGAAAGTGAGGTCATACAAGTCGTAGAAATATGCGAGGAGGCTCGTAAAAGCACTTCTGAATCATTACAAAAGTATTTTGCAATACCGATAACGACGATGTTGCTATATGATACTGTCGGTTCGCCAAACGCCATGTATGTGACACTATCGACGTACCCAGACGTTCTCCTTCCCTGTCTGCCATGCTGCTCCCTCTACAGTGGGTTCTATTTTCGGAATAGTGTATGTACTACACAGTGTATCGGTCGAGATGAAGAAGTGGCAGTTGTCGTCTTGGCGACAAAGAAGTGCGCACATAGACTGGCTGTAGGCCAAGACAATCTGTAACTGAGCTCCTACGATTCCTTTTGATGGCGACTGCAACTTTGTAAATACATTTCTCGTTGTTCCATCGTTTTGACCACCAAAATCTGAAAGTATAAGAATAATATTAAAACTATCATAAAATGGTATAACTGAAATTTAAGAGCCCTGTCTAACACCAGTGGAAGTTTTGAAATATTTCCACACCAAAAGTACTTTTCCTTGGCTATCAGCGGGACATTCGAGTCAAATGTTGACAAATCCACAGGGACCTGAGAATTTGTTACAGCTAGTTTTGGACCTAGAATAGAGTGTTTAGAGTATTTTTACACATTTGGCGAGTTAAGATCAATTTTCGATAAAAATGCCCCCTCAATGGTCATAAAAGCTAAAGGGTGGAAAGCTTTCCAGATCGAAAAATCGACCCACCTACCTTTCTTGCATCAAAAATCACATTTCTAGTTGAGGTACGAAAAAACGCTTGGTACCGTTGGAAAGATGGATAATTTGGTTTTTATAAACCTCCTAAAAGCAAGTCAAATGTATACTCCTTCCGCAGAAATAATCTCCATTTCCCCCCAAAACACGCAAAATTTCCGTGTCTCAAAGTTTTCGGCAGCTTGCCGGCCACTCGTTACATATTCATTGAGATTGACGTCATCCCGCGTGCTGGTCTTTTGCTGTCATTGGATGTCTAAATTTAAAGGAAGACCGCCATCCAATGACAGCGTAAGGCCTCCGCGTGCAGTGACGTCAACCTCAATTAATATGTAAAAAAGTGGCCGGCAAGCTGCGACATCACCAAAGCGTTTGATCGAGTATGGCATCGTGGACTACAAGCAAAAAATACTAGTTTTGGAATATGTGGTAAATTGTTAAATTGGCTTACTAATTATTTATGTAATCGCAATCAAAGAGTTGTAATCAATGGTGAAATGTCTGACTGGACTAATATTACTGCTGGTGTGCCTCAAGGATCTATCCTTGGGCCTTTACTTTTCCTACTTTTTATTAATGATATTGTCAATGAAATTGCTGCTGTGATCAAACTTTTTGCCGATGACACGTCGTTATACTTAATTGTAGATGTACTTAATATAGCCGCTGATATCTTAAATACAGATCTTGATAAAATCCAAAAGTGGTCTGAAAAAAGGCTCGTTAAGTTTAACCCTTTAAAAACCGAAACCGTGACATTTAGTAAAAAAAACTCATAAAACATCTCACCCTCCTTTACTTATGGACAATATTATGTTAACGGAAGTGGGAATTCACAAATTTAAACACCTAAGTATTTATTTCTCGGGGGACGGGAAATGGGCTGACCACTTATACCATGTTGTTAATAAAGTAACAGGGAAGTTAAATGTATTGCGTAAATTTAAATTTAAAATTGACAGATTATCTCTCCCAAAATGTACATTTCCTTCATTTGGCCAATTTTGGAATATGGGGATATAGTATGGGACAACATAACAATTGCTCAATCCCAAATTATTAAGTATTATTAACTTATACAAGGAAACTGGCTTGGAACCCCTTAAAACTAGACGTGACAACCATAAAATTATACAGATGCATAAAATGATACACTGCATGACCCCAACATATCTTGGAGACATCATTCCTCAAACAAACTCCGATACTCACGACTACTGAACAAGACATCCAAACAATATTCGACCTATCCGCTGTAAAATAACTACATATCGAAAGTCGTTTCTCCCTTCTAGCATCGAGTTATTGAACAAACTACCAGAAACATTCAAAATCGACCCTTCTATCTCTAAATTTAAGAACTATTTAAAACGAAATGTTGTTTCTATCCCTCCCTACTTCCATAACGGTTCTCGTATTGGACAGATCCATCATGCCAGACTACGTATGGAATGTAGCTCATTGAATTATTATCTCTTCCAGAAAAAACCTTGTCAATAGTCCTCTGTGCTCTTGCCTCACTGCTTTCGAAACAATCGAACATTTCCTGAAACACTGTCATAAATATGAAACTATCAGACGCAAATGCCTTGATCGCTCTGTCCAACTATCTTGTAATGTATTACTTCATGGAGACTCCAAACTCTCAGTCGCTCAAAATACACAAATATTCTAAAGAGTTCAAAACTTTATTGTTATGTCCAAACGTTTTGGCTGAGTACTATATGTGTTAACATTTTGACATAACGTAACTGTTAAAATCTTAAATGATGTCAAAAGAATAACGCTATACTTACCTTATCATGGATTATAAATTGTATCTTTCGTAACATGTCCCACACCACATGTTCTTTTTTCTCTACTCCACTTATTCATATATTGATGTAACTGGCGTATTATCATGTAATGTGTAATTAATAAGGCCACTAGTTTGTCAAAAAAATAAGAAGGATTTACATAAGTACACCGTACTTGTTTCCTGATCATATTTGCTTATGTAATCTGTATCATTCATGCCATGTATTTCAAAACTTAAATAAATACAGTTTAAACCAAATAAGAGCTATTTAAAAGATAGTCTGAAGAAACTGAAATTGTGCAATATTTTCAGGGACATTTATTCCGTGCCAGAACTTTTAACAGGCATCAGCGATGTGATAAATAGCAAAACAAAAAAACAAAAGGACCAAAAAATAAAAATAAAAAACAAAACAGAACAAAACAAAAAAACAAAAACTGAATAAAAAAGACCACAAAAAGACCACAAAAAAAGAGAGAAAAAACATGTAATAACTATTAACTGTATGAAATAATCATCTTACAGTTTGTCGATAACTTCGGACTGATATCCAAATGACACAGTGCTCTAGAGTTCCAAGGTTCGAACGTACATAGCCGATCATTGACCACCAGACTGTTGTCTCTAGCTAAGACAACACAACAATCCTCGCCTCCACAACAGTTGTCAGGTTGACCAACGCCCCAGTTAATCCAGGGTTGAGGGTTTCCAGCAGATGTCAAGAATACGTTCTCCTCAGCAACATCGTTCAACCCCAGCACAAACGTATAACTGTTTGACATCAAAAGAGACGAGAAAAATGTTTTGTACGAGTAAGGTTATAAATCGCTTACTGTAAAACCAATAGTTTCGTGGGATTAAAATTTCGTGGTTTTCCAAAAAAAATCCAGTAAAACGAAAAGACCATAAAATCGTGAGTTCAAAAATTCGTGGTTAAATATAGATTTTCCTTACAAGTTACAACACATCTATAAACAGAGTGAAAACATTGAAAACGGAGTATTGTCCAAACCCATATGACAGTAAGGAACTCATTCAATCATGTCAATTTGAAACATAAAAGGTGCTGTATATTTATTTTTATAGACTCTCGACCTATTAGTAATAGGAGTAACAATTCGCATTCTATTTTCAGCTCCTACTCAACTGTTACCATGTGTTCTCCTTTTACATTTGAGTACATACTCTCAATACCTCATTGATATAGCATCGCCTATTATACACATCTATTCACTATTATTTTCATACCAAACATTTGTTTGTCTGCCACTCCTAAAACGAACACATCACCCAAGTTTAGACAAATACATATGAATTAACAGCCATCGTTACCAAACTGTTGACACTATGGTGATGAACAGACGTAGCTGTGGTAGACTTGTGCAATGGTTCGACTTGTAATGTGCACGTGAAATGAATTGGTACACCTAGAAATATCTAGGAATTCTGGTTCATTCAGATCCTAAAATATACAAGAAATATCTAGGAATTCTGGTTCATTCAGCTCCTAAAATATACATGCGCACTCAACTGTTTGGTGCATTATGGGTATAAATGCAAACATCAGCAGATTTCCTTGCCTATAGGAAACACTTTGATGGATTGTACCGTACA
This sequence comes from Mimachlamys varia, assembly GCA_947623455.1. Taxonomy (NCBI): domain Eukaryota; kingdom Metazoa; phylum Mollusca; class Bivalvia; order Pectinida; family Pectinidae; genus Mimachlamys; species Mimachlamys varia. The sequence goes on from OX392534.1 coordinate 27,982,867, forward strand.
TTCTTCTCACACGTATACGTGGGTGAGTACGAACAGGCAGAGGACTGATTCTAGTATACCACTCTAACTCCTTGGGGGTGGGGGTATAAAAAGACAAACAATGTACCTTTTACAATAAGTGATGCCAAAAATCAAAACGATATATTAGTCTGAGAACTTACGCAGACATTTCCGACAATGCTGAAAACAGAAATGCATTTGCATTCGCATCAGGTATATGGCTAAGAACGCCGCCATGACGGGAACACGCGGCTATCTTGGCGGAGTAAGATGTGTCTGGTTCGATTACAACGTAGAAACACATCTGGTAATCTGGACCGTAGTACATAGCGCCTCCTACCGGGCATAGTGAGCCTATCACTGAAAAAGATCGATAGAACGAACACATTAACTACCATTTTCTTACCCAAGAAACATTTTTTAATTAAACATTTAATTATCAGAAAGTAAATATTATACACAAGAAAACGATTGTGGGAATCCTTTGTAATGTCTTCTACATATTGATATTTTCAGTTGATAAGTACATTGTACATCTGTATCGTAGAAAGCCTTTTCATGTGATATGTCAACAATAAAGAAGGGACAAACTTATTGAAAGCATAGAATAAAAGGCCCAATGGGCCTTAACTTTTACATAAATAAGGATCAGTGACTGCAGCTGTTTTCGAGAATCAGATGAATAAACGTGAAAATTGAAAATCATTGTAGCTTTGTTAGAATGATCTTCGATATCCAAGGGTTACGCTCGCCTGCGCTCTCTACACCCTTAGAACATCCTCGATATCCTGGGGTTACGTTCGCCTGCGCTCTCTATACCCCCAGGAATAGGATTGGCATGAAAGTAAATTGGGTACCGAGTACAGTTTGAAGAAATTTACGATTTTGACATTTTCATTCGTAAAGAGTAAAGGCTTCTTGCATATATCTGGATCAGAAGGAGATGCTATTTGATTTTCCCCCAATTTGACCCTTGGCCCCTCCCATCAGGCCCCTGATGGTAGGTCAGGGTCGTGATTTTGTTTTTCATGATATCAAAGTGCAACCACATGCATAGGCGGATCCAGGATTTTGGGTTAGAGGGGGCGTACATTTTTTTCTGGAATGAACTTTTGTGTATAGTCTTCTACATTTAGTTCACAACAACATCATAAATATTGTATCTTTGTTGTTCACTCGAGGAGTGTTCGAATTTGTTTGCATATCCATGATGAGAAATATCATTTTCCACAATTTATAGATGGTTTACTAAATTTCATTCTGGTCACGAATCAGTCAAATATGCCCCTTACTCAGGAAGACTTAGATCGGCGGTTACCAACAAATTGAACGTCAATAGAGTCAAGTAAAAAGCTTTGAGAAAAAAAACGCGTTATACGGTCAGACAGCTAGCACGAATGACAAACTTGCGTTTAGCATCTGTTCACTTCTTTCTGAAGAAAATTCTCAAGGTAGGGAAAGTAAGTGCTTGTTGGATCTCACTGACGAGTAGAAACGTACACGGGGTACAATATATTACCACACCCTCCACTCATCCCAGACCTTGCCCAGTGTAATTTTTTCCTCTTTCAGAAATTAAAAAAAAACATATCTGATAGGAGATATAGGTCCAGAAAAAAGCTGGATCTGCAGTTTACCCATTTCTGATAAGTGTACCCAAAGAGGAGTATGAATTAAATTGTTTCAAAAAGTGGATTCTAATATTGAAACGGTATGTTCAAGCTAGAGGGGAAATTTTTTGAATGTATCTAGAAAAATGCATTCAAATTTTGGTAAGCGTTTCTGAGAAAACTACGTCTTTTGCAAAAGCTTTCGAACACCCCTCGTGTGTCATCGTGTGATCGGTATCAGCCAAATTCTGAAGAAATATGGAAGAGGTGGGGAGGGGGGGGGGGGGGGGGGGTTAGTTAATTGTCAGACGTATATTATATATTACACTCATTTAATAGGTACATATTACAAGAGGCCCAGAGGGCCTGTATCGCTCACCTGGCTTTCAGCAAATGCAACAAAAAGTTAAATAACATGAACTTTTCCAGTGTGGGATCTGCCACAATATTGCCTTTAAGGAACTCTTAGCTTTCTGATGAAAAAGAACATTTAGAAAGAATTTATTTGAAATTGGTTCATATTAAATATTATTTCAGTGTTATGCCTCAGAAGCTAAGACTGCAAGGGCATGGAAGACCTTGGGGTCAAATCTAAAATCTTGATTGTGATTGTCTCTGAATATCAAGCAATTGTATATATTTTTAGGGGTGTGGATTGCAATCATTTAAAAGTTATGACTCAGGAGTTAAGTGTGCAAGGGCGTGGCAGACCCTGGGGTCAATCTAAAATCATATTTGCGATCGTCCCTTTATGCTCAACAATTGTATACATAATTTTTGAGTGGGAATCTTAACCGTTTAAAACTTATGTCAATATTGACAAATGGACCCCTTTTGGCCTCGCCCCTCAGGCCCCAGGGGGTAAACTCCATCATTTGTATAAATTTGAATCCCAGGTACATAGGGATGTAACCACTGAAATATAAATGTTGTACAATGCTTAAATCCAGAGAAGAATAATATCAATTGTTGTTAATATCAATAATGCAAAATGGTCCCTTTTGGCCCCAGCTCCATCATTTGTATCAATTTGAATTCCTGTCACATAGGGATGTTGCCACTAAAATATGAATATTGTACATTATGCATATCTAGAAAAGAAGTCGTTAATACGAATATTGTCAAATAGACCCCTTTTGGCCCCGCCCCTCTGGCTCCTGGGGGTCAGCCCAATAATTTGAATATATTTGAATTCCAGCCACCTAGGCATTCTTCCTACCAAAGGACCTCTTTCACGAACAATGAAATTTTGCCCACGACCCGATTTAATCTTAACTAGGTGTCATTTATAGCACCCTAGCATACTCCCCTGAAACAGTGTTTAAAAAATTCAAAAGGTCCATGGGGCCTGAATTATTAACTTCTTTGTGACATTTAGTAGGGGTGTGAGATAAGGTTCAGAAATGGCTCCATAAAAAGAAAAGGAACTCTCATACAGAACTATATCAATTCTTATTATGTTCATAAGAACCTGCTTGATTTTTCAAACAAACTTAACTGGAAAAAATTGACATATGCAAAAAGTTATGCTCAATGAAATACAAAAAAAATGTGTTTTTTTTGTTCATTTTTTTAACAAAGTACTGTCTTCAGAGCTGAGTTTCACACACTTCCGGTTCCGGTGCACCTAAATACTTTTGACATTATTTGTCCCAATAAGGTAAGTAAAAAAGTAAAAAATTGAAGAAAATTGGTAACCGGTAAATTTGTCATTCAGAACGATGCGTTCGAGGAGTCGGAATCTCAAAATTGGTGCCATAAAATTGATGTGGTTGTTTAATGAAAATCTTGCTTTTTTTGGTTTTTCAAATAATGATTTTGAAAGTTTAAATATGATACTTCAATTAAACATTACTTAAGGACATCACATTTTCTCAAATCAATTAAAGTGTCAAGAAATTGTTTGCCAGGTAAAGTTGTCAATGAAAATAAGTCCGAATCTCGAAATTGGCATGACAAAATAGATATGACAATTAATATTGAATTACATCAAGTGAGTTGTCATATTTTTGTTATCAATGTAACCATGTACAGCCAAATCAGTGAAATGACAAATGGATACACTAGTTATAAGTTGTTTTACTCTATATATACCGTAAAATAAATACAAAAGTGATGTGTATGTTGGGTGTAATTCTAAAAACCTAAAACTCATCAATGGAGCAGTTGTGAAGATGCAAAGCTCCAAGAAATCAATGCAAAAATGCAGTGATCGTTATTGCATGGTCTTAAAAGACCTCCCTGACGAAGCACCACTAAAAAATTTAATACAGTCAAACAGTTCTCATCTTTGGTTATCACTATCATTATGTGATTATGTGTTTATGGACGCATATCTTGATATCTTTATTTCGCATTCGGACATTATTTACAATTGGACCATTACATAGTACATTGATTTTGTGTCAAACATGGGTGATGTTTGCATAATTCCAAGTTGTAAGACACGATTTAAGGACTGTAGCAAGGATGGAAAATCACTAAGAAACTTAGAATCCCCGCAAAATTGTTGGCTGAAAAATGTTCTCAAGAAAGATGGGCTGTTTGTAGAAGATGGCAGTAAGATTTGCAAGAAATGTTACACTCAATATCTGAAGAAAAGACCACATCCTGATGAGGATGGAGAGATTGCTCAGGAATCCAATTCTTGTGATAGTTTGGTGGATAATGCAATTGCTGTGAATTCACAAAACCAAACAAATATTTCCCCAATCCCATCCCTCCTGAATATCACCGATATCAAATATGGTTCATCTTCACATCGCAAATGTTCTGTATGCTGTCCCCTGGTTACATTGTTGAGCACCAATCAAATAATGGTGACTATGAGATCTGGGTGTACCAGCATGCTGAGGATCTTATTCGAGGTCAGATTCATTCACGCCACAAGTCGCAGACAAAGTATCATGTTTGGATCCAGTTTGAAAACAATGAACCAGATGATCCCATCAAGGCGTATTACTGTCTTTGTCCTGCAGGGAAAAGAACATCTGGTATGTGTGCACATGTTGCATCAATGTTGTACTATCTGAGCTATTATATTCATCAGGCAAATCCGAAAACTCTCCAGTCAGCCAGTCGTAAATTCAGAGATTCTGTGTTATGAAAAAGCGTAACTTAGTATCCAGTTATCAATTTCACTTGGGATGAGGTAACAACAAAGCATTAAACCATGTTGAATACTTGGGAGACGTATATCTATATATGAGCTTAATGCACATAGTCTTGTTTTAAAGAACTGATTCCTTCAGGCCCTCCGGGCCTCTTATTGTTCGTACAAAGATGGTTTCATATATCATATTATATGTTTGTTCTTTCACTATCAATCTTTCATAACTTACAAAACAAAAAAATGATAAAAAATTCATTAAAACCTCAATTTAATTTGATGACGCCAATTTTGAGATTCCGACTCCTCGAACATATTGTTCTGAATGACAAATTTACCGGTTACCAATTTTCTTCATTTTTTTTTACTTTTTTTTTTAACAAACATATTGGGACAAATAATGTCAAAAGTATTTAGGTGCACCGGAACCGGAAGTGTGTGAAACTCAGCTCTGAAGACAGTACTTTGTTAAAAAAATGAAAAAAAAAAAAACATTTTTTTTGTATTTCATTGAGCATAACTTTTTGCATTTGTCAAATTCTTCCAGTTATGTTTGTTTGAAAAATCAAGCAGGTTCTTATGAACATAATAAGAGGTAATATAGTTCTGTATGAGAGTTCCTTTTCTTTTCTGGAGCCATTTCTGAACCTTATCTCACACCCCTACTAAACGTCAAAAAGAAGTTAATAATTCAGGCCCCATGGACCTTTTGAATTTTTTTAACACTATTTCAGGGGAGTATGCTAGGGTGCTATATATGACACCTAGTTAAGATTAAATCGGGTCGTGGGCAAAATTTCATTGTTCGTGAAAGAGGTCCTTTGATTAAATTCCGATCACTGGTTATGACAGAAAACTCGTCTAGGATTTTGCTAGCTAACATTCGTGTGCTTTTTCGATAGAGAGCTCGCCGAGGAAGATGTTTTCTAATATTCGTGTTTCCGTCCGACAGAAAACTCGCCAAGGCTATAGGAATGTTCTCTAACATTCGTGTTTCTTTCCGACAGAAAACTCGCCAAGTCTGCATGAATGTTCTCTAATAAACGTGTTTCTTTCCGACAGAAAACTCGCCAAGTCTGCATGAATGTTCTCTAACATTCGTGTTTCTTTCCGACAGAAAACTCGCCAAGTCTGCATGAATGTTCTCTAACATTCGTGTTTCTTTCCGACAATGACAGAAAACTCGGTAAAATATTCAACGAGACCAGGAACTATCAACTGAACTTCGATTAATTTTAATAAGAAACAGAGATGCATATACACAATATGTATACGGTTGGTTCTATTAGTTAAACACAAGTAAAATTAAGTGTAAAAAACTAACCTTGAAATCGACAACTTTGAAACAGAATCAGCAGTAAAATCCGTGTGCACCACTGCATGCTGCCACCTTAATACTGACTATCACCAATTGGTATATATTCCAACAATTAACTAGCATGTGTATATAATGCTGTGTCACGTGGTAGTGTTTCTAAAGAAAGAAATCAATGAAAAAAATCAGGATTCACCGTAGTCATCTTTATTTACAATAGCTCCGTATCGTAAGAGTGGCTTCAATTGCTATATTGATTTTCGGCTCTCGTAAACAGTAAAACATCTTTATATTCAAGTGGAGGGCGTGGATTCCCACTTTCCTCTTCTGTTTTTGGATACATGTATTAAAACTTCTTCTCAATCAAAAACATCTTCTAAACAATATACATGTATAATTGTAGTTATAAAGACGTATGTCATTCCGTGTTTAAACATCCTGATATCGTATGGCGTGCATCGTCAAAATCCCAAAACGGCCTCGTTTGTGTGCAACGGGTGATATAGGTATTTCGTAGGTTTTCAACAGGTACAGAGTTTTGATGTTTCCACGGCATCATTGCCAAGTTTTCGGCAGCTTGCCGGCCATTCGTTACATATTCATTGAGGTTGACGTCACCCCGTGTGTTGGTCTTTTGCTGTCATTGAATGCCTAAATTTAAAGGAAGACCGCCATCCAATGACAGCGTAAGGCATCCACGTGCAGTGACGTCAACCTCAATGAATATGTAAAAAAGTGGCCGGCAAACTGCCGAAAACTTTGAGACACGGAAATTTTGCGTGTTTTTGGAGGAAATGGAGATTATTTCTGCGGAAGGAGGATACAGTTGACTTGCATTTAGGAGGTTTATAAAATAAAAATTATCCATCTTTCCAACGGTACCAAGCGTTTTTGCGTACCTCAACTAGAAATGTGATTTTTGATGCAAGAAAGGTAGGTGAGGTCGATTTTTCGATCTGGAAAGCATTCCACCCTTTAGCTTTTATGACCATTGAGGGGGCATTTTTATCGAAAATTGATCTTAACCCCCCAAATGTGTAAAATTACTCTAAACATCCTATTTTAGGTCCAAAACTAGCTGTAACAAATTCTCAGGTCCCTGTGTTTTCGCCTAGTAAAGCAACGATGTGGCAGAGAAGGAATATTTAACTGACGTACAATAGTTTTTACTTATTGCGGGATTGTCTTCTGAAAAATGTAAAATGGTTGTGTTCTTAGTGTATAGACTACATAGATGTTGCATTAGATCACATAAATAAGAATATCATGTTTTATCAGGTAATGGAGCAGATTGCTTTACTGTATATCACTCTATCAACACGATACCGTTACATAAGTGGTACATGTGTACATTGGTAAACACTTTTTTTGACCAATTTTATTACCATTGGCGCCTATTATATTCAAACTGGCCTGTTCCGCCAATGTCGTTTAAAAGACGACGCGTATACAAACGAAGGCAATAAACTAATAGTTGGGAAAAATATAAAAGAAATTAAGCATTTTTAAGTAAAAAAAAAAAAACAAGAGGCCCGGGCCTTAACGGTCACCTGAATTTTGATGTACAAGTACCAAAACTTTTATTGTTGTGTCCTTACACTTAAATTATCATTTACCTACATGTAAACCAAGTTTGATATATCCCCCAAAATCATCGATCATTGAGCTTTGTTACCAACCATTAAACTCCACAATGTCATAAAAAATGTTCATCAGTGAAAAGCTACAAAATTTGATCTTGAAATTTTAGTCAGTGACCTTGACTTTTGGTCAGTTTAATCCTTGTTTAATTCCAACCAACTTTGCTTAATAATTTCATAACAAAATGTTCATCAGTGAAAAGATATAAAATTTGACCTTTGACCTTGGCTTTTTGGTCAGCTAACTCCTTGTACAATTTCAACCAACTTTGCTTCACAATGTAATCACAAACTGTTCATCAGTGAAAGATATAAAATTTGACATTGACCTTTGACCTAGTGACCTTGACGCCCAATCAGTTGATTCCTTGCTTGATTCTGACCAACATGGGCACATCTTGGTCTGAAGAAGCCAATTTGACCCTTTTGAGCCCCTTCCCACAGTTCTAGTGGTCGAAAGTCTTACAATGTCAAACTGTGATTTCATGGTTGTAATTCCAATCAAGTTTGAATTATTTCCAATTGGAAATAAACAAAAGATTGTTCCTGTATAAACTATAGTAAACTTCACCCCCTCCCCAGCAGGGAATCTGAAGTCCGGGGGGCATGAAATTCACAATTTTGATAAAGCACCACGAGACCTTTCCATTAGTGAAAAGCATTAGATTTACAACATATCTAATTCTAAAGAAGATTGTTGAAATTTTTGCCAATTTGACCCTTTCGAGCCCCTCCCTACTGCCCGGGGCTTAGGTCATGGTCAATTTTGCCCAAAATCAAAAAGTTTATATCCTTAATATTATTCGAACCAAGTTTCAATTATTTATAACTGAAAATGAACAAAATATATCCCAAAGTGTCATATTCCTGTATAAACTATAGTAAACTTCCCCCCTTCCCCGGGGGGGGGGGAGGGACCTGAAGTCTGGGGGGGGGGGGGAGGGGGAGGGGCCTGAAGTCTGGGGGGGGGGGAGGGGGGGAGGGACCTGAAGTCTGGGGGGGAGGGAGGGGGAGGGGGGGGAGGGACCTGAAGTCTGGGGGGGGAGGGAGGGGGAGGGGCCTGAAGTCTGGAGGGGGGGGGAGGGGGAGGGGCCTGAAATTCACAATTTTGATAAAGCACCTTAAGACCTTTCCATTGGTGAATAGTATTTGATTCCAGCATATCTGGGTCTTGAGTAGAAGATCTTAGGAATTTTAACTAATTTGACCTCTTTTGGTCCCTCCCTCAGGCCCCTAGGGGGTAAGGACCATATAATTCACTCTTTTGGTGAATCTTTATGGCTAGGGAAGGTTCTTGCCAAATTTCATTCAAATTGGTTCAAAATGGAATCATGCCATGAAAGATCTATAAACCCTCCGTCAAGTTTTTCTTTATGTAACATTGTATAAATAGAAACACATTTGTTTTTACACATACCCCTAATCTTTAATAGATCAATGACTGGGGTATTGTTCTTCACATACGTTTGGTTCAGTTAAATATCCTATCAAACTAATGGTAAGATAAGAACTCTAGTCAGAGATCACAGTTTGTCAAATGATGTAATAAAAATAAAAAATACAAATATTATTTAACATGTCAGGAAATATTTTCCAACAAATCACTTTACAGAACAAACAATGAAGTAAAAACAAAAAAACAAACAGTCAAGTTATTGTGTTTATTCTTAAAGTCATTCATATATACTTAATAATACACATTACTCCATTAAGACGTATAAAAGAACTTTAGATAAAATTTTACCTGGCAGAAAAGGCAGAAAAAATACACCACTTCATGAAACATGAATTGTATAGAAGGTTGATTTCTCGTGATACATTATCGCGTATCATAAACTTGTGGGAATTGGCAAAATTATCAATATTTACACAAAAATAATTTATCTGCAGCATGTCATTATATAAAATACAGTTGTATTTAAAAATCTAACAATGTTTGATGTCATAATATAAACAATTTTCACTTGCACAGTTACATTTTTTTGTATCTACATTTGCACATTGTGTTGATCGCCGGTGCAATACACATCTTTCACACGCTGATATATAAATTCTGTTTGATTCATTACCTCTGTGCTGACCTTGTATTGATTGTATGATACGCAACATAAACAAATACAGCTAAAACGTTTCCTATCAATTATTTAAGATGACAACCTAATATATTGACTATGATCCTACTTCACTCCTTATAAGTACAGTAAAGTATTTCCTTATACGTACAGTAAAGTATTTCCTTATAAGTTAATATGGTCCTGCATTTATTTCTAAACCGTTTCTGCGATCTTGGTGACAATCATGGTTTTATGTTCATCTCATTTGTTTCTTAAACGGTATGGCATAAGCTTACCTTGGTCCTTCGGACCAGGTGAGCTAAAAAAATGAACAAAAAATGGCAATTATTTTTTTTTTTGCACATGCACTCAGGAGGGATGTTGTACACTCTTGTCTAAGAGTTTATTAACAGAAGAAGAAGAGCTGTGGTATACCATAAGAATTCATCCAGAAAATGCAAAATGACATGTACAGAAAATAAATTGATAAAATTAATGTACACGCTGAAGATAAATATGTAATCAGTAATACTTCTATGCTCTGGAGAAAAGGTGTTTGTGCAACCATAGAAATAAACAAACATTTGTAAACATTGACTTTGGTAATTAATAATTTAGAGATCAATGGATAATATATATATTAATTGATTTCTATAGTGTAAAGCACATCTTTCATTAGATGCCATGCTTGATATGTGAATCAAGTTTGGTGTCCTCTTTCAGGAAAAAAACATACAAAAGCAATTCAGAAACGTCTATGTTAAGTAGCACAATAGGTTCTAAATATTTCTGATAAGAATACTCGCAAAATTCAGAAAAGGCCAAAATTAGCACGAAAAGGATCACGGATAACAAGGTAGCGGTGTTCACAATCATTTCTAGGAAATATGGACCAGAATTTGTGGCATGCATAAAAAGACACTAAACACTAATTTAGATATTGTAACTTTTAAAATAGCTTTCAAGGTTAAATGGAGAATCACTTGAAAACATTGGAATTACTATGAACATGCAAAGATAGGATTTTGGGAGACAAAATCCTTTATCAACTTTACAAAATTTGTTTGTATATTATGTAACTTTACAAATTATTATAATATAATATATAGTCTTGAGCTTGAAATCTAAAAGGTGGAGGGCTAGTGGTGGCAAAATGTCAGACATCTTAACTACTTGGTCACCATAGCCCAGAGGTGGAGGGCTTATGGTAGCAGAATGTCAGACACCTTAACCACTTGGCCACTGCTACCCAGAAGAGGGGTAGTGGTATCAGAATGTCAGACACCTTAACCACTTGGCCACTGCTACCAAGAACAGGGGTAGTGGTAGCAGAATGTCAGACAACTTAACCACTTGGCCACTGCTACCAAGAACAGGGTAGTGGTAGCAGAATGTCAGACAACTTAACCACTTGGCCACCGCTTCCAAGAACAGGGGTAGTGGCAGCAGAATGTCAGACACCTTAACCACTTGGCCACCGCTACCAAGAACAGGGTAGTGGTAGCAGAATGTCAGACACCTTAACCACTTGGCCACCGCTACCAAGAACAGGGGTAGTGGTAGCAGAATGTCAGACAACTTAACCACTTGGCCACTGCTACCAAGAACAGGGTAGTGGTAGCAGAATGTCAGACAACTTAACCACTTGGCCACCGCTTCCAAGAACAGGGGTAGTGGCAGCAGAATGTCAGACACCTTAACCACTTGGCCACCGCTACCAAGAACAGGGTAGTGGTAGCAGAATGTCAGACACCTTAACCACTTGGCCACCATAGCCCAGAGGTAGAGGGCTTGTGGTAGCAGAATGTCAGACACCTTAACCACTTGGCCACTGCTACCAAGAACAGGGGTAGTGGTAGCAGAATGTCAGACACCTTAACCACTTGGCCACCGCGACCCAAATGTGGAGGGCTAGTGGAAGCAGAATGTCAGACACCTTAACCACTTGGCCACCGCTTCCAAGAACAGGGGTAGTGGCAGCAGAATGTCAGACACCTTAACCACTTGGCCACCGCTACCAAGAACAGGGTAGTGGTAGCAGAATGTCAGACACCTTAACCACTTGGCCACCATAGCCCAGAGGTAGAGGGCTTGTGGTAGCAGAATGTCAGACACCTTAACCACTTGGCCACCGCTACCAAGAACAGGGGTAGTGGTAGCAGAATGTCAGACACCTTAACCACTTGGCCACCGCGACCCAAATGTGGAGGGCTAGTGGAAGCAGAATGTCAGACACCTTAACCACTTGGTCACCGCTTCCAAGAACAGGGGTAGTGGTAGCAGAATGTCAGACACCTTAACCACTTGGCCACCATAGCCCAGAGGTAGAGGGCTTGTGGTAGCAGAATGTCAGACAACTTAACCACTTGGCCACCACTACCAAGAACAGGGGTAGTGGTAGCAGAATGTCAGACAACTTAACCACTTGGCCACCATAGCCCAGAGGTAGAGGGCTTGTGGTAGCAGAATGTTAGACACCTTAACCACTTGGCCTCTACTACCAAGAACAGGGGTAGTGGTAGCAGAATGTCAGACACCTTAACCACTTGGCCACCATAGCCCAGAGGTAGAGGGCTTGTGTTAGCAGAATTTCTGCCATATACAAATGTATGTCTTATGAAAATTTTAGGAAAGTTTACACATGCTTACAAGAAAGCAACATCGGTAAAATATGGCTTATTTATGTGTGAATTGTCCGAAATAGCTGTTAACAAATATCACACATTTTGAGTACCACACGTTATACTATAGTTTAACGCCAATGTTGTGAAAACATAACAGTTTACACAAGTTTGAGAGGCTATGAATTGGATCACAATAACGTAAGTTCTGCAATCAAATTGTGTGTACGATCTATCCGAAACCTGTGTAGGCAAGGTTCGAACTAACTGAAGGTTTACCGTATTTTTCTGCCAAATTTTAGAACCCTTATATCTTCGAAAAATAAAATTTTAATAAAAAAAAAAAACAATAGCACCGTGGACAGTACATGATATGCCCACCTGTGAAATAAATGGGCACAATTACGGAAATAAAAAACATATGGGCTTGCCATCCTTATATTTACAAAAGGCAAGGGCCATAACTATGCAACATATTAAAATAATATAATAAAGTCAATTCACTTTCAGATTTTGATGCATAGAACATCTGTATGTAGTTTCATTAAAATCCTTTAGTATTTCTCCGGGAAAGTCACGGACAAACCAAATGTTGACGGACAAACAAACATACGAACAAGAAAATGTAAAATAATATTGTAATAGTAAATTAGGCAAAAAACATTCAATATATATGAAAGTCCAAATTATGATGACATAATAGATCAAAATCTAAAGTCTTCAGGTATATCTTTTTTTAAATAAAAACGTTTTGACCATTCTTACATTTGTTGGAATTCTCGAAGTCAAAGGGCCATAACTCTGTAACGATATATTGAATAAATTTCAATATAGACTCAGTTTCAGATCTTCATGCATATAACCTTTGTGTGAAGTTTCATCATCATCCTTGAAATAGTTAACAGGGGAAAGTGGCGGACAATGACCATTCTTAGATTTGTTGAAATTTTCTATGATAAAGGACCATAACTCTGTAACAACATATTGAATGCATCTCAAAATTGACTCGGTTTCATATCTTCATGCAAATAACCTTTGTGTGAAGTTTCATCATTTCAAATAGTAGTCCAGAAACATGTTGGACATGCCAAATGTTGACAAATGGACAAACAAACGAAGGAATGTATCTATGTACGAAACGAACGGACAAAGCCATGCCAATATACCCTCAATCGTTTGGTGGGCATATACAAATTGCTTTTAAAAAAAAAGTTTATAACATAAATCCTCATGAGCCAACTTCCTTAATCAACAAAAAGAATACAATGTACGTAAAATATTACAAACTATTTATGAAACATCTTGTCATCCAACCATTCAATCATTTCTCAATAAAATTCATCTTTTAAAAAACATTTTATTAAAAATAAAATATCAATCAGAAAATGATGAAATTATCTTAAATTCTAAAACATTTCATTATTCTTTCATATAAATTATGTAAATTTAAACCAGACTCTCTACATCTTGATAACAAATAAATGTTACAATGAATATATGAAAACATAATTTATATAAATTCATGCATTCACGAAGTAAGGAAAATTAATTTTCAATATTTCAATACCACAATCTCATATTGATATATATCGAGATTGCAAAATTATAGATGATATCTAACTTAATTGTAATCAACATTCTGAGTGTAAAGGATGAGATAAGATTTCATTTGTTGTCATAGTAAACTGTAATTAAGAAGCTATTATTAAGTACAGCATGTAAACGTTAATAAAAACTAGGATGTTAAAGTCAGAGTATAACTACTTACAATAAAGATTATTTTCGAACATCAAAACTTAACTAAAAATGATGATATAAAAGATACTGATTATTATTTGTCAAAGTAAATAAAACTGAGAATAATTTCTACCACAACACTTCAAAACTCCATTTTACACCTACCGGGTAGTTATTCCAGCACTATAAAGCATTAATATTTGATTATCTAGCAATCAACATCACACCACTTAAACTTCACAAAGGATTCTTCCTTAGAAAGTTGTTAGGTCTTTTTTTTTCTTAGATTTATTTCAGATAGAAAACACTTCATCATTAAAATTCATTTAATTCATGTACATTTGATATATATAGTAGGGAACCATTTTGTAAAATACACTTAAACAATGTGCTTTCTAAGAATAAAATATATTCAGTGATCAATGTTTACGAAAAAAATAAAAAATTTCTTCCGGATTTTTTTTCAACCAAAAGAAACTGTTAACACTAAACCAGGATCTGTTGTCTAATTAGCCAATAATAATAGATATGCAAGCCTATCTCTGAAACAAACCTGTGGCTATTTGAGATCTTAATACACAGAGAAGTAAGGCACTTAGAAGTTATGATATTATACACAAGGACACTTTTGCCATTGGCCGGTTACATCCATACTCTCACTGCGTTAATTATGTCCATGGTAATTAATTGTATTTGCTGTACAGTAAATAAAATTCATCTTTTAGACGAAGATAAAAAAGGCGGCATTATTAAACTGCAGCCAAGTGTTCCAGAATAACTGCACATACAGCTGGTCAGATGTTCGAGACTAATAAAATTCCACAAACTTCCTACAGTTTTTTATTTCTAAAATAGGCCTATGGAGTATATAGAGTTAGGTTGAAAAAGCAGGTATTTATTATAACTTACCGGGAATTGAATTCTAGTTATCTTCATAATAAAAGCATTAATTTGACAATCTTAAAGTTAAAAAACAATTTGTTTGCATTAAAAACACTGTTGATAAAGTTTCAAAGCAATATATGACTTGAGTGTACATTGAGATCCATCTCTAAGAGTGACCTTTAGTCTCGCTGTATATGTAATAGGAACTTCACTTGTCCCTCATAAT
Organism: Mimachlamys varia; assembly: GCA_947623455.1. Taxonomy (NCBI): domain Eukaryota; kingdom Metazoa; phylum Mollusca; class Bivalvia; order Pectinida; family Pectinidae; genus Mimachlamys; species Mimachlamys varia. Next base: position 27,998,064 of record OX392534.1, read on the forward strand.
GGCCGAATCATTTTTGATGCCATACTCTTGCACAAACTCGGCTGTTTTGTCCAGTTCCTCTGTAACAATTCAAAGCAAACAAAATGTCAGGATTTCTTTATTTTCTGTTATTATCAAACATATTCAATCGAGATTAGGCACAAGTTCTGACAACTTTGTAGGCGCTTTGCTTCATGATATTACAATGTCACTGGTTTACAGCAGAAATATTCATTCTGATTGTCCTAGTTTACAGTAGAAATATATATTCTGATTGTCCAAGTTTACAGTAAAAATATATATTCTGATTGTCCAAGTTTACAGTAGAAATATATATTCTGATTGTCCTAGTTTACAGTAGAAATATTTATTCTGATTGTCCTAGTTTACAGTAGAAATATATATTCTGATTGTCCAAGTTTACAGTAGAAATATTTATTCTGACTGTCCTAGTTTACAGTAGAAATATTTATTCTGACTGCCCTAGTTTACCGTAGAATTATATATTCTGATTGTCCTAGTGTACAGTAGAATTATATATTCTGACTGTCCAAGTTTACAGTAGAATTATATATTCTGATTGTCCTAGTTTACAGTAGAAATATTTATTCTGACTGTCCTAGTTTACCGTAGAATTATATATTCTGATTGTCCAAGTTTACAGTAGAAATATATATTCTGATTGTCCTAGTGTACAGTAGAATTATATATTCTGACTGTCCTAGTGTACAGTAGAATTATATATTCTGATTGTCCAAGTTTACAGTAGAAATATTTATTCTGATTGTCCAAGTTTACAGTAGAAATATTTATTCTGATTGTCCTAGTTTACCGTAGAATTATATATTCTGATTGTCCAAGTTTACAGTAGAATTATATATTCTGATTGTCCTACATTTGTACTTTACAGTAGAAATATTTATTCTGATTGTCCTAGTTTACAGTAGAAATATATATTCTGATTGTCCAAGTTTACAGTAGAATTATATATTCTGATTGTCCTAGTTTACAGTAGAATTATATATTCTGATTGTCCTAGTTTACAGTAGAAATATTTATTCTGACTGTCCTAGTTTACCGTAGAATTATATATTCTGATTGTCCAAGTTTACAGTAGAATTATATATTCTGATTGTCCTACATTTGTACTTTACAGTAGAAATATTTATTCTGATTGTCCTAGTTTACAGTAGAAATATATATTCTGATTGTCCAAGTTTACAGTAGAATTATATATTCTGATTGTCCTAGTTTACAGTAGAAATATTTATTCTGACTGTCCTAGTTTCCAACAGTCTATAAATATGAAGAATTTATCACCCCCAGGGAGGTGAGATAAAAGTTTCCAACAGTCTATAAATATTAAGAATTTATCACCCCCAGGGAGGTGAGATAGGAGTTTCCAACAGTCTATAAATATTAAGAATTTATCACCCCCAGGGGGTGAGATAGGAGTTTCCAACAGTCTATAAATATTTAGAATCTATCACCCCCAGGGAGGTGAGATAGGAGGATCTCATCCCAAGGGGGACAAATCTTACGATATCAAACACAAGGTCTTGCTGAGAGTTAAGAATCTTTCCCCGAGGGTTGAGATTCCTGGCCCCAAAGGATTGTTTCTTTTTCTCTAATTCTGTTCACTTGATGTGTAACATATTCTTGTAATGTTAATGCTGCAGGCAAAAGTCATGACTTTGATCGATTGTTGATGTGACATCATAGTATTGTTGATGTTATGTCAAACCATTGTGATCAATTGGGAAATCCCCTCCACCCTCCCTTTTAAAATCTAAAATATCATACCAGTGACGACCTTGGAAGTGGATCAAGGTCATTCATTTGAACAGACTTGGTTGCCCTTCATCTCAGCATACTACAGGCTGGTCCAACATCTGTACCTTGCAATTTTGGTTATTGAAAGGATGTTGTTTGAAAATTGTGATACACTTCACCCCTGTAACCTTGAAAGTCTAGGACCAAGGTCATTCATTTGAACAAGCTTTGTAGCCCTATACATCCAAACATGCTACATTTTACATGTGTAATATCAGTTCCCTGGGCCTTTTGGGTATTGAATAAAATTCATTTGAATATTTTAAACAGATTTGATCCATGTAACCTTGAAGTTGGGTCCAGGTCATTTATTTAAACAAATTTGATAAACCTTTTTATCACATAACTGACCCGTTCAGTCATGTCATACGGCCATGTCATAAATATAGTATTACACACGTGTAATAACATAACAAATGACGTCTTTATGACGTCATATGATTATCTTAGTAGTGACAATCGTACCGTCAAAGAAGAAATCTGCATTTCTTATAGAGAATGAATTTGAGAGTGTTTAAAGGCTCGTGACATATTAAATTATTTAACAAGTTTAATAAATTCCATATAACATTGACACAAGTGTAAGATTATATTTATCACATAACTTATATTTATGAAAAAATACACTAACAATCTCAAATTCATTCTCTATAAGAAATGCAAACATCGACACTTGTGTAAGATTTCTATATTCCAGCATACTACTGGCTCAATTTCAGTAGCCGGGCAGGTGAGTTGAAAATGAACAATTCTAGCAATAGGAACACACTGCTTGAATGATGTACAATACCATGCTTCAGGAAGTCACCTTAACCAGCTATTTTCCCGGAAACTCAGATTAATGAACAAAAAACGACACAGACAGCTACAACTTGTTTTGTACATCTCCTGCCAACTTTATCAGCCTGGGAAAAATCACTTTTGTTTCTCATGAGGACACTAATTGATAAAGTTATACCTTGGTCCCAGAGTCTCATGAGTTTTAGCCTCTCCTCCAGGTCAAGCAACTCCTCCTCCTCATCCTGCTCATTCACGTAGCCGGTGTATCCCCCATGGTCCTTACAGTAGTCTATGAAGCTGTGAAATCAACAGTTACAGAGTGTCTATAAAGTGGCATTAACAGTTACAGAGTGTCTATAAAGTGGAATCAACAGTTACAGAGTGTTTATAAGGTGGAATCAACAGTTACAGAGTGTCTATAAAGTGGAATCAACAGTTACAGAGTGTCTATAAAGTGGCATCAACAGGTACAGAGTGTCTATAAAGTGGAATCAACAGTTACAGAGTGTCTATAAAGTGGAATCAACAGTTACAGAGTGTCTATAAAGTGGCATCAACAGTTACAGAGTGTCTGTAAAGTGGAATCAACAGTTACAGAGTGTCTATAAAGTGGCATCAACAGTTACAGAGTGTCTGTAAAGTGGAATCAACAGTTACAGAGTGTCTATAAAGTGGCATCAACAGTTACAGAATGTCTATAAAGTGGAATCAACAGTTACATAATCTCTATAAAGTGGCATCAACAGTTACATAGTGTCTATACAGTGGCATCAACAGTTACAGAATGTCTATAAAGTGGCATCAACAGTTACAGAGTGTCTGTAAAGTGGAATCAACAGTTACAGAGTGTCTATAAAGTGGCATCAACAGTTACAGAATGTCTATAAAGTGGAATCAACAGTTACATAATCTCTATAAAGTGGCATCAACAGTTACATAGTGTCTATACAGTGGCATCAACAGTTACAGAATGTCTATAAAGTGGCATTAACAGTTACAGAGTGTCTATAAAGTGGCATCAACAGTTACATAATCTCTATAAAGTGGCATCAACAGTTACAGAGTGTCTATAAAGTGGCATCAACAGTTACAGAGTGTCTATAAAGTGGAATCAACAGTTACAGAGTGTCTATTAGGTGGAATCAACAGTTACATAATCCCTATAAAGTGGCATCAACAGTTACAGAGTGTCTATAAAGTGGCATCAACAGTTACAGAGTGTCTATAAAGTGGAATCAACAGTTACAGAGTGTCTATAAAGTGGCATCAACAGTTACAGAGTGTCTATAAAGTGGAATCAACAGTTACAGAGTGTCTATAAGGTGGAATCAACAGTTACAGAGTGTCTATAAAGTGGAATAAACAGTTACAGAGTGTCTATAAAGTGGAATCAACAGTTACAGAGTGTCTTTAAAGTGGCATAAACAGTTACAGAGTGTCTATAAAGTGGAATCAACAGTTACAGAGTGTCTATAAAGTGGCATCAACAGTTACAGAGTGTCTATAAAGTGGCATCAACAGTTACAGAGTGTCTATAAAGTGGAATCAACAGTTACAGAGTGTCTATAAAGTGGCATTAACAGTTACAGAGTGTCTATAAAGTGGAATCAACAGTTACAGAGTGTCTATAAAGTGGAATCAACAGTTACAGAGTTTCTATAAAGTGGCATCAACAGTTACAGAGAGTGTCTATAAAGTGGCATCAACAGTTACAGAGTTTCTATAAAGTGGCATCAACAGTTACAGAATGTCTATAAAGTGGCATCAACAGTTACAGAGTGTCTATAAAGTGGCATCAACAGTTACAGAATGTCTATAAAGTGGCATCAACAGTTACAGAGTGTCTATAAAGTGGAATCAACAGTTACAGAGTGTCTATAAAGTGGAATCAACAGTTACAGAGTGTCTATAAAGTGGCATCAACAGTTACAGAGTGTCTATAAAGTGGAATCAACAGTTACAGAGTGTCTATAAGGTGGAATCAACAGTTACAGAGTGTCTATAAGGTGGAATCAACAGTTACAGAGTGTCTATAAAGTGGCATCAACAGTTACAGAGTGTCTATAAAGTTGAATCAACAGTTACAGAGTTTCTATAAAGTGGAATCAACAGTTACAGAGTGTCTATAAAGTGGAATCAACAGTAACAGAGTGTCTATAAGGCGGAATCAACAGTTACAGAGTGTCTATAAAGTGAAATCAACAGTTACAGAGTGTCTATAAAGTGGAATCAACAGTTACAGAGTGTCTATAAAGTTGAATCAACAGTTACAGAGTTTCTATAAAGTGGAATCAACAGTTACAGAGTGTCTATAAAGTGGAATTAACAGTTACAGAGTTTCTATAAAGTGGCATCAACAGTTACAGAGTGTCTATAAAGTGGCATCAACAGTTACAGAGTTTCTATAAAGTGGCATCAACAGTTACAGAGTTTCTATAAAGTGGCATCAACAGTTACAGAGTGTCTATAAAGTGGAATCAACAGTTACAGAGTTTCTATGAAGTGGCTCTAGTGTGCGGTTTTATATGCCTAATTTGCAACGAGATTGCTATAGAGAAGTACAAAAAGAAGATGATCCCTTTTACATGTTCACAGTAAAATAATTTCAAAATTATACATTAAGCACAATAGCATTTTCCAGGTCAGATTCACTTATGTTTTACATGATAACATGTGATTAAGCTTCATTTAATTAAATCTATCAAAGTTGAAACTTGCACGGATTGAGTCTTTTCCATGTGTTCTTCCCGTGGAATTCTGTCAAAAGGGTTACATATCTAGTTATACTTTACAAGAGTGTTACTTATCTAGTAATATTTTACAAGAGGGTAACATATCTAGTAATACTTTACAAAAGGGTTATGTATCTAGTAATACTTTACAAAAGGGTTATGTATCTAGTAATACTTTACAAGAGTGTTACTTAACCAGTAATACTTTACAAGAGTGTTACTTATCTAGTAATACTTTACAAAAGGGTTACGTATCTAGTAATACTTTACAAGAGTGTCACATATCTAGTAATACTTTACAAGAGGGTTACGTATACATTCAAGAGGATTACGTATCTAGTAATACTTTACAAGAGTGTTACTTATCTAGTAATACTTTACAAGAGGATTTACGTATCAAGTAATACTTTACAAGAGGGTTACGTATCTAGTAATACTTTACAAAAGGGTTACGTATCTAGTAATACTTTACAAGAGTGTCACGTATCTAGTAATACTTTCCCGTGCTGATCATGTGACAATGTTTGGTATACTAAACTTTTCCAGTGTCGATCATGTGACAATGTTTGGTATACTAACCTTTTCCAGTGCCGATCATGTGACAATGTTTGGGATACCAACCTTTTCCAGTGCCGATCATGTGACAATGTTTGGGATACCAACCTTTTCCAGTGCCGATCATGTGACAATGTTTGGGATACTAAACTTTTCCAGTGCCGATCATGTGACAATGTTTGGTATACTAAACTTTTCCAGTGCCGATCATGTGACAATGTTTGGTATACTAAACTTTTCCAGTGTCGATCATGTGACAATGTTTGGTATACTAAACTTTTCCAGTGCCGATCATGTGACAATGTTTGGTATACTAAACTTTTCCAGTGCCGATCATGTGACAATGTTTGGTATACTAAACTTTTCCAGTGCCGATCATGTGACAATGTTTGGTATACTAAACTTTTCCAGTGTCGATCATGTGACAATGTTTGGTATACTAAACTTTTCCAGTGCCGATCATGTGACAATGTTTGGTATACTAAACTTTTCCAGTGTCGATCATGTGACAATGTTTGGTATACTAAACTTTTCCAGTGCCGATCATGTGACAATGTTTGGTATACTAAACTTTTCCAGTGCCGATCATGTGACAATGTTTGGTATACTAAACTATGCCAGTGCCGATCATGTGACAATGTTTGGTATACTAAACTTTTCCAGTGCCGATCATGTGACAATGTTTGGTATACTAAACTTTTCCAGTGCCGATCATGTGACAATGTTTGGAATACTAATATTTTCCAGTGCCGATCATGTGACAATGTTTGGTATACCAAACTTTTCCAGTGTCGATCATGTGACAATGTTTGGGATACCAACCTTTTCCAGTGCCGATCATGTGACAATGTTTGGTATACCAACCTTTTCCAGTACCGATCATGTGACAATGTTTGGTATACTAAACTTTTCCAGTGTCGATCATGTGACAATGTTTGGTATACTAAACTTTTCCAGTGTCGATCATGTGACAATGTTTGGTATACTAAACTTTTCCAGTGCCGATCATGTGACAATGTTTGGTATACTAAACTTTTCCAGTGCCGATCATGTGACAATGTTTGGTATACTAAACTTTTCCAGTGTCGATCATGTGACAATGTTTGGTATACTAAACTTTTCCAGTGCCGATCATGTGACAATGTTTGGTATACTAAACTTTTCCAGTGCCGATCATGTGACAATGTTTGGTATACTAAACTTTTCCAGTGCCGATCATGTGACAATGTTTGGTATACTAAACTTTTCCAGTGTCGATCATGTGACAATGTTTGGTATACTAAACTTTTCCAGTGCCGATCATGTGACAATGTTTGGTATACTAAACTTTTCCAGTGTCGATCATGTGACAATGTTTGGTATACTAAACTTTTCCAGTGCCGATCATGTGACAATGTTTGGTATACTAAACTTTTCCAGTGCCGATCATGTGACAATGTTTGTTATACTAAACTTTTCCAGTGCCGATCATGTGACAATGTTTGGTATACTAAACTATGCCAGTGCCGATCATGTGACAATGTTTGGTATACTAAACTTTTCCAGTGCCGATCATGTGACAATGTTTGGTATACTAAACTTTTCCAGTGCCGATCATGTGACAATGTTTGGAATACTAATATTTTCCAGTGCCGATCATGTGACAATGTTTGGTATACCAAACTTTTCCAGTGTCGATCATGTGACAATGTTTGGGATACCAACCTTTTCCAGTGCCGATCATGTGACAATGTTTGGTATACCAACCTTTTCCAGTACCGATCATGTGACAATGTTTGGTATACTAAACTTTTCCAGTGTCGATCATGTGACAATGTTTGGTATACTAAACTTTTCCAGTGTCGATCATGTGACAATGTTTGGTATACTAAACTTTTCCAGTGCCGATCATGTGACAATGTTTGGTATACTAAACTTTTCCAGTGCCGATCATGTGACAATGTTTGGTATACCAAACTTTCCCAGTGTCGATCATGTGACAATGTTTGGTATACCAAACTTTTCCAGTGTCGATCATGTGACAATGTTTGGTATTCTAAACTTTTCCAGTGTCGATCATGTGACAATGTTTGGTATACTAAACTTTTCCAGTGTCGATCATGTGACAATGTTTGGTATACTAAACTTTTCCAGTGCCGATCATGTGACAATGTTTGGTATACTAAACTTTTCCAGTGCCGATCATGTGACAATGTTTGGTATACTAAACTTTTCCAGTGCCGATCATGTGACAATGTTTGGTATACTAAACTTTTCCAGTGTCGATCATGTGACAATGTTTGGTATACTAAACTTTTCCAGTGCCGATCATGTGACAATGTTTGGGATACCAACCTTTTCCAGTGCCGATCATGTGACAATGTTTGGGATACCAACCAATTCCAGTGCCGATCATGTGACAATGTTTGGTATACCAAACTTTTCCAGTGCCGATCATGTGACAATGTTTGGTATACCAAACTTTTCCAGTGTCGATCATGTGACAATGTTTGGTATACTAAACTTTTCCAGTGTCGATCATGTGACAATGTTTGGTATTCTAAACTTTTCCAGTGTCGATCATGTGACAATGTTTGGTATACTAAACTTTTCCAGTGTCGATCATGTGACAATGTTTGGTATACTAAACTTTTCCAGTGCCGATCATGTGACAATGTTTGGTATACTAAACTTTTCCAGTGCCGATCATGTGACAATGTTTGGTATACTAAACTTTTCCAGTGCCGATCATGTGACAATGTTTGGTATACTAAACTTTTCCAGTGTCGATCATGTGACAATGTTTGGTATACTAAACTTTTCCAGTGCCGATCATGTGACAATGTTTGGGATACCAACCTTTTCCAGTGCCGATCATGTGACAATGTTTGGGATACCAACCAATTCCAGTGCCGATCATGTGACAATGTTTGGTATACCAAACTTTTCCAGTGCCGATCATGTGACAATGTTTGGGATACCAAACTTTTCCAGTGCCGATCATGTGACAATGTTTGGGATACCAAACTTTTCCAGTGTCGATCATGTGACAATGTTTGGTATACTAAACTTTTCCAGTGCCGATCATGTGACAATGTTTGGTATACTAAACTTTTCCAGTGCCGATCATGTGACAATGTTTCGTATACTAAACTTTTCCAGTGCCGATCATGTGACAATGTTTCGTATACTAAACTTTTCCAGTGCCGATCATGTGACAATGTTTGGGATACTAAACTTTTCCAGTGCCGATCATGTGACAATGTTTGGGATACCAACCTTTTCCAGTGCCGATCATGTGACAATGTTTGGGATACCAACCTTTTCCAGTGCCGATCATGTGACAATGTTTGGGATACCAACCTTTTCCAGTGCCGATCACGTGACAATGTTTGGTATACTAAACTTTTCCAGTGCCGATCACGTGACAATGTTTGGTATACTAAACTTTTCCAGTGCCGATCACGTGACAATGTTTGGGATACTAAACTTGTCCAGTGCCGATCACGTGACAATGTTTGGTATACTAAACTTTTCCAGTGCCGATCACGTGACAATGTTTGGTATACTAAACTTTTCCAGTGCCGATCACGTGACAATGTTTGGTATACCAAACTTTTCCAGTGCCGATCACGTGACAATGTTTGGTATACTAAACTTTTCCAGTGCCGATCATGTGACAATGTTTGGTATACTAAACTTTTCCAGTGCCGATCATGTGACAATGTTTGGTATACTAAACTTTTCCAGTGCCGATCATGTGACCATGTTTGGGATACCAACCTTCTCCAGTGCCGATCATGTGACAATGTTTGGTATACTAAACTTTTCCAGTGTCGATCATGTGACAATGTTTGGTATACTAAACTTTTCAAGTGCCGATCATTCGACAATGTTTGGTATACTAAACTTTTCCAGTGCCGATCATGTGACAATGTTTGGGATACTAAACTTTTCCAGTGCCGATCATGTGACAATGTTTGGTATACTAACCTTTTCCAGTGCCGATCATGTGACAATGTTTGGTATACTTAACTTTTCCAGTGCCGATCATGTGACAATGTTTGGTATACTAAACTTTTCCAGTGCCGATCATGTGACAATGTTTGGTATACTGAACTTTTCCAGTGCCGATCATGTGACAATGTTTGGCATACTAAACTTTTCCAGTGCCGATCATGTGACAATGTTTGGCATACTAAACTTTTCCAGTGCCGATCATGTGACAATGTTTGGCATACTAAACTTTTCCAGTGCCGATCATGTGACAATGTTTGGGATACTAAACTTTTCCAGTGCCGATCATGTGACAATGTTTGGGATACTAAACTTTTCCAGTGCCGATCACGTGACAATGTTTGGTATACTAAACTTTTCCAGTGCCGATCATGTGACAATGTTTGGTATACTAAACTTTTCCAGTGCCGATCATGTGACAATGTTTGGTATACTAAACTTTTCCAGTGCCGATCATGTGACCATGTTTGGGATACCAACCTTCTCCAGTGCCGATCATGTGACAATGTTTGGTATACTAAACTTTTCCAGTGTCGATCATGTGACAATGTTTGGTATACTAAACTTTTCAAGTGCCGATCATTCGACAATGTTTGGTATACTAAACTTTTCCAGTGCCGATCATGTGACAATGTTTGGGATACTAAACTTTTCCAGTGCCGATCATGTGACAATGTTTGGTATACTAACCTTTTCCAGTGCCGATCATGTGACAATGTTTGGTATACTTAACTTTTCCAGTGCCGATCATGTGACAATGTTTGGTATACTAAACTTTTCCAGTGCCGATCATGTGACAATGTTTGGTATACTGAACTTTTCCAGTGCCGATCATGTGACAATGTTTGGCATACTAAACTTTTCCAGTGCCGATCATGTGACAATGTTTGGCATACTAAACTTTTCCAGTGCCGATCATGTGACAATGTTTGGCATACTAAACTTTTCCAGTGCCGATCATGTGACAATGTTTGGGATACTAAACTTTTCCAGTGCCGATCATGTGACAATGTTTGGGATACTAAACTTTTCCAGTGCCGATCATGTGACAATGTTTCGTATACTAAACTTTTCCAGTTCCGATCATGTGACAATGTTTGGTATACTAAACTTTTCCAGTGCCGATCATGTGACAATGTTTCGTATACTAAACTTTTCCAGTGTCGATCATGTGACAATGTTTGGTATACTAAACTTTTCCAGTGCCGATCATGTGACAATGTTTGGTATACTAAACTTTTCCAGTGTCAACCATGTGACAATGTTTGGTATACTAAACTTTTCCAGTGCTGATCATGTGACAATGTTTGGTATACTAAACTTTTCCAGTGCTGATCATGTGACAATATTTGGTATACTAAACTTTTCCAGTGTCAATCATGTGACAATGTTTGGTATACTAAACTTTTCCAGTGCTGATCATGTGACAATGTTTGGTATACTAAACTTTTCCAGTGCCGATCATGTGACAATGTTTGGTATACTAAACTTTTCCAGTGCCGATCATGTGACAATGTTTGGTATACTAAACTTTTCCAGTGCTGATCATGTGACAATGTTTGGGATACCAACCTTTTCCAGTGCCGATCACGTGACAATGTTTGGTATACTAAACTTTTCCAGTGCCGATCATGTGACAATGTTTGGTATACTAAACTTTTCCAGTGCCGATCATGTGACAATGTTTGGTATACTAAACTTTTCCAGTGCCGATCATGTGACCATGTTTGGGATACCAACCTTCTCCAGTGCCGATCATGTGACAATGTTTGGTATACTAAACTTTTCCAGTGTCGATCATGTGACAATGTTTGGTATACTAAACTTTTCAAGTGCCGATCATTCGACAATGTTTGGTATACTAAACTTTTCCAGTGCCGATCATGTGACAATGTTTGGGATACTAAACTTTTCCAGTGCCGATCATGTGACAATGTTTGGTATACTAACCTTTTCCAGTGCCGATCATGTGACAATGTTTGGTATACTTAACTTTTCCAGTGCCGATCATGTGACAATGTTTGGTATACTAAACTTTTCCAGTGCCGATCATGTGACAATGTTTGGTATACTGAACTTTTCCAGTGCCGATCATGTGACAATGTTTGGCATACTAAACTTTTCCAGTGCCGATCATGTGACAATGTTTGGCATACTAAACTTTTCCAGTGCCGATCATGTGACAATGTTTGGCATACTAAACTTTTCCAGTGCCGATCATGTGACAATGTTTGGGATACTAAACTTTTCCAGTGCCGATCATGTGACAATGTTTGGGATACTAAACTTTTCCAGTGCCGATCATGTGACAATGTTTCGTATACTAAACTTTTCCAGTTCCGATCATGTGACAATGTTTGGTATACTAAACTTTTCCAGTGCCGATCATGTGACAATGTTTCGTATACTAAACTTTTCCAGTGTCGATCATGTGACAATGTTTGGTATACTAAACTTTTCCAGTGCCGATCATGTGACAATGTTTGGTATACTAAACTTTTCCAGTGTCAACCATGTGACAATGTTTGGTATACTAAACTTTTCCAGTGCTGATCATGTGACAATGTTTGGTATACTAAACTTTTCCAGTGCTGATCATGTGACAATATTTGGTATACTAAACTTTTCCAGTGTCAATCATGTGACAATGTTTGGTATACTAAACTTTTCCAGTGCTGATCATGTGACAATGTTTGGTATACTAAACTTTTCCAGTGCCGATCATGTGACAATGTTTGGTATACTAAACTTTTCCAGTGCCGATCATGTGACAATGTTTGGTATACTAAACTTTTCCAGTGCTGATCATGTGACAATGTTTGGGATACCAACCTTTTCCAGTGCCGATCATGTGACAATGTTTGGGGGTTTCCAATAACAACCAATAAGGCCTTTGCTCTGGTCAAGGTCACGTTGAACCTCTGAAATACACACATATATATAAAGATAAGTAAAACAGTAAGTAAAACAGAAACACAATATGCCTCTGGTGGTCGGTGAATAGTTTGCTTGAACTGCCTTTCACCAAGACGGCTGGGGCTCCATTCACTGATCAGATGTGGATAATCCAGGGTTACCTGTACATGCCACTGATGCCAGACCACGTAGGTTTTCTAAGAGTATCAAGGTTTCCTCCCTCACTAAGACCCCATCGAGCAAACATACGGGCCAACAAGAGAAACTAATACCAGAGGCCCACGGCCCATGAGTTTTGATGTACCCTCGGCCTCTTGATTAATGAGAAGAATTTAGTTTCTCTAAGATTTTCATACATTTGATACCTATGATCTTAAAAGTGGGTCGAGGTCATTTGTTTCAACAAACTTGGTAGCCCTTCATCCCAGCATGCTACAAGCCAAATATAAGTACCCTGGACCTTTGGTTATTGAGAAGAAGTTTCTTGAACATTTCCAAACATTTGACTTCTGTGACAGGTAGCTTGACAGTAAGCATGCATGTATACAGGCCAAATATCAGATCCACAGGTATTTTAGTTATTGAGAAGAAGTTGCTTGAAGATTATTAACAGTAAACACATTTGATCACTGTGACCTTGAATATAGATCAAGGTTATTCAATCGAACAAACTTTGTAGCACTTCATCCCAGCATCAAACAGGCAAAATACCAGTACCCTGGGCAGTTCAGTTATTTAGAAGAAGTATTGCTTGAAAATTTTCAGAATTTAACCTCTGTGACTTTGAATGAAAATCAAGGTAATTCATTTGAACAAATTTGGTAGCACTTTGTCCCAGCATGCTACACATCCAATATCATAACCCAAGGCCTTATGGTTATTGAGAAGAAGTTGAAAATGTTATTTGTTTACGAGGCACCACGTTGGACAAAAGGCGATCAAAGGTCATCTGAAATTTTTTCTCAGGTGACCTTATAACGTGTCTGCAATTGCTGTGAAAAAAGCTTAAGCTTATTTTTTTACCATATCTTTTTTATAGATATATACTTATTTTTTTACCATATCTTTTTTATAGATATCATGTACTTCTTAAAAACAGTATTTCTCTTAATAAAGTAGCACGTTTTTAAAACCAGATGACAGTATAAGCTACCTTTGGGTTTTTGAGGAAGCCCAGTCGATACTGGATGTCTAAGGAAAGGTAGTCGGGGTTACTGCGGACGGTGGACACAATGATGACCAGTCTCTCCTGACCTTGGAACTCTTCCACTGACCCAACACTTATCTCCTTCAGTGACTTCTTTTTCAGCAAAGCCTGAATCTTCTGGACCTGAATCAATAAGGAGGTAAGTATTTTACTGAATCAATAAGGAGGTAAGTATTTTACTGAATCAAATAGGAGGTAAGTGTTTTACTGAATCAATAAGGAGGTAAGTGTTTTACTGAATCAATAAGGAGGTAAGTATTTTACTGAACCAATAAGGAGGTAAGTATTTTACTGAAACAATAAGGAGGTAAGTATTTTACTGAACCAATCAGGAGGTAAGTATTTTACTGAACCAATCAGGAGGTTAGTATTTTATTGAACCAATCAGGAGGTAAGTATTTTACTGAACCAATAAGGAGGTAAGTGTTTTACTGAATCAATAAGGAGGTAAGTATTTTACTGAACCAATAAGGAGGTAAGTATTTTAATGAACCAATAAAAAGGTAAGTATTTTAATGAACCAATCAGGAGGTTAGTATTTTATTGAACCAATCAGGAGGTAAGTGTTTTACTGAACCAATCAGGAGGTAAGTATTTTATTGAACCAATCAGGAGGTAAGTATTTTACTGAACCAATAAGGAGGTTAGTATTTTACTGAACAAATAAGGAGGTAAGTGTTTTACTGAATCAATAAGGAGGTAAGTGTTTTACTGAATCAATAAGGAGGTAAGTATTTTACTGAACCAATAAGGAGGCAAGTATTTTACTGAATCAATAAGGAGGTAAGTGTTTTACTGAATCAATAAGGAGGTAAGTATTTTACTGAACCAATAAGGAGGTAAGTATTTTACTGAACCAATAAGGAGGTAAGTATTTTACTGAACCAATCAGGAGGTAAGTATTTTACTGAACCAATAAGGAGGTAAGTGTTTTACTGAACCAATCAGGAGGTTAGTATTTTATTGAACCAATCAGGAGGTAAGTGTTTTACTGAACCAATAATGAGGTAAGTATTTTACTGAACCAATCAGGAGGTAAGTGTTTTATGAACCAATAAGGAGGTAAGTGTTTTTCTGAATCAATATGGAGGTAAGTGTTTTACTGAACCAATCAGGAGGTAAGTATTTTACATCTATTGTTTATTTAACTTTGCCTGTTGAATTGTCTCCAAAATTAAATGAATAATCAAACTGACCAATTGATGCTGCCATTGTTTAGGGAAAAAAAACAATTTTGCAACCTGCGTTCAACACTGCATCATTTATACTGCATCAGACGCTTGAAAATTCCCCTAAAATTCCATAACTGTTCTTAAAAATATGAGGAAAGAAATAGGCCACTTGTGTGAAAATTAACCATTTGTCTTTTTTTTTTAAATGAGGAATTAAATAATGATGAAATATTTGAGAAGACAATTCCCTCCAATTTGTAAAATTTTGAATCTTAAACCAAAAACGATTTACCTGTTTCCTATAAGGGGAAATAACTCCAATATCTTTTGGATTCAGTTTGTAGCCTTTGTTCTGCAGCAGAAGATCAATGTAGAACCAGACTTTGTCTACTTCTGCTGCATTGAAAAAAGACGGACTCCTCTCCTCCCTTTCATCTTGACCAAGGACCCCATGGAAAATAACGGGGAAATTCTTCGTGGGAAGACCTTCCCAGTGACAAAATGTTTCTCTTTTGTCTTTGTCAGCAGAGCAGACCAATTCCTCTTCGTAGAACATCTTGTTTGGGAGTTGTAAAATCGCTGGATGTGAACGGTAGTTCTTCAGTAGTTTAGTTATGATCTTGTTGTCGTATCCAGTGTCTCCTAGATCTGTTGTGTTGTGCCTTTTGTACACGTCACATGTTGTCATATAGCGCTGCAGCAACGACACATCTGTAATATATAGGAATACTATATCATCATACGACCACAAATCAAACTACAATATAATATCTCTTTCTGTTAAAAAGTACAGGAGTGAAATGAAATTAACATTATACATGTATGGCAAAGGGTAACATTATATGGCCAGTGGTAACAATACATTATATGTGCTGGCCATTTTATGGCATTCATTATAAGTTAAACTTTTCTATTATTCCCGAATTCAAACTTTTGAAATTTCTATTAAGAGTATCACTATTTCAGTGGAAAGTGAAAATGTTTTCATCTCAGCTGTTCTGAGGATAACCATCTGTCCACTCTATAAACTCCAATTTGACTTCAGCAACAAAGTGATGTACAATGTAATGCACCTTGTAAACAATATTGTCAACAACCATGCCTACATGTACATCAGAGAATAACAATTTATTATATGCTGTTTCCTGAATACGTCAATTGAGAAATTCACGCGTAGGAAACAATTCAACTTGTTTATGATGATGTGCTCATAAAACTGTATACAAATTTGTTGTAGACAAATTGAATGAAAAAGTACCACCTCACCTAGTTTGTACTCGATGGCGAAAGGTGACCGAAGGATTGGACCTAATTGTTGCGGGTCACCAGCTAGTACCACCTGACCACAATCTAACTGTGGATCAATAGTCAGTATTCCCGCCAGGGGAATGATACACTCGGGTTCCACAGCGTGGCCCGACTCATCCACAAAAAAGTGGGAGAAGTGGCAGGACGGAAAGTTTGCAGACACAAGTCTAAAACAAAAAAACGGTATAGATCATGTTCAAATTATTAATTGCCGAATTATCAACTTTTAGAATTAAACCTCAGAACCTTCACTTTTTTCATTTTTCAGATTTTCTAAAAAATTTCTTTTCTGAAATATCCATTAATTCATGTAGGGGTGTATTAATCTTATATTGATCGAATTTCATTTTATGAAATTGGAAAGCGATATAAATATATATATATATCGTTAAAAAGTGCTTACAATAAACCTTACGAACAAAAGTAAGGATCCCTTAGGGTGCCACAAGGCCTCAAATGAAGCTCTCGTATAGTTCCCTTAAGTGGCAAAGAGCCTCAGAAAGCCTCACCCAGTCTTTGGATGGTTAGAAAATATAGATGACGTCATGATTATTGTGACGTCATTGACTCCAGGCCACATGTGTCTTGCCAGTGTGATAGTCTACACAACTTGACTGGAACGACTGGAGTTTTTTTTTTTCTGCGATTTGGGTAAGATCATATCCCTCATAATTGAGCAAAACATACCTGGTAATATTGCAATGCAGCTAGGAGTCGGAGCCTAACAATATGCCGAGAAACTCTCCCCATTGCATATTTCATGCTTTTATCACCTTCAATCTGATGCAAAAATGCGTGCTAGAAACAAACAAATACTCAGAGCTATTGGTTTGATGTCTTCAATTCTCAGGGATGATTTGATTGCATGGGCACGTAGTAATTCATTTGTAAGTGAACCACTTGTATTATTGGGAAAATGTGTACTCTATCATCGAGTGTAGGAACTGGCTACAGGTACTGTCAAAATAATTCTCTTACCTAGGTTTTCCATGAGTATAGTGTAAATAGTTTTGTGTAAAACAGACCATTATATGTACAGTCATGTATTGTGGGATACAAATGTCACATGAATTAATACTGATACCAGTCCTACAACTCGTATTTCAAATAATAACTCACTATGAAAATAAATTCAAATCCAGTTGAAATTGGTCATGCCAACGCACTTTGAAATATTACTACAGAGTGCAAAATTATTTCAAAATGGGTTGATGCGGTACATAATGTGACTCATTTTTGGCATGAGATAAAAAGAGTGTACTAAGAGTCTTTCAGTGAAAGGCCAGACAAAATTTTACCAGCAAAAGCCAATTTTTGTTTTAGTAGGAAACTAGAACTGTCGTCCGGCGGCCATTTCATACCCCCCACCCCCTTAAAGTTATTTGTACAACAAACGAGGGGCACATCTCCATACAGTACTGTCTATTTTCACAAATTTTAAAAAAATCCGTTGAAAACTGTTTTCATTTTTTACACAAAAAGGGGAATAACTCTCTGAAAATGGTCGAAAGTGCAAATTTACTCCAGGGGGCACATCTTCATACTGTGCTGTCCCACAAAATTTTAAAAAGATCCGTTGATAACTGAGGAAATGCATAGCCTGATAAAATTGTGTCTACAGACGGACGGACGGACAACCTGATTCCAGTATACCCACCTAACTTTGTTGAAGTGGGTATAATTGGTGTACATATCTAGTCCAATGTGTACTACATATATACCTGCCAGTAGTAATCAGTGTACATATACGTACCTGTAAGCAGTTACTAGTAAGTGTAAATATATGTACCTGTCAGCAGTAACCAGTGTACATATACGTACCTGTCAGCAGTAACCAGTGTACATATATGTACCTGTCAGCAGTAACCAGTGTACATATACGTACCTGCCAGCAGTAACCAGTGTACATATACGTACCTGTCAGCAGTAACCAGTGTACATATAAGTAAATGTCAGCAGTAACTAGTGTACATATACGAACCTGTCAGCAGTAACCAGTGTACATATATGTACCTGTCAGCAGTAACCAGTGTACATATACGTACCTGTCAGCAGTAACCAGTGTACATATACGTACCTGTCAGCAGTAACCAGTGTACATATACGTACCTGTCAGCAGCAACAAGTGTACATATACGTACCTGTCAGCAGTAACCAGTGTACATATACGTACCTGTCAGCAGTAACCAGTGTACATATACGTACCTGTCAGCAGTAACCAGTGTACATATACGTACCTGTCAGCAGTAACCAGTGTACATATACGTACCTGTCAGCAGTAACCAGTGTACATATACGTACCTGTCAGCAGTAACCAGTGTACATATACGTACCTGTCAGCAGTAACCAGTGTACATATATGTACCTGTCAGCGGTAACCAGTGTACATATACGTACCTGTCAGCAGTAACCAGTGTACATATACGTACCTGTCAGCGGTAACCAGTGTACATATTCGTACCTGTCAGCAGTAACCAGTGTACATATAAGTAAATGTCAGCAGTAACTAGTGTACATATACGTACCTGTCAGCAGTAACCAGTGTACATATACGTACCTGTCAGCAGTAACCAGTGTACATATACATACCTGTCAGCAGTAACCAGTGTACATATATGTACCTGTCAGCAGTAACCAGTGTACATATATGTACCTGTCAGCAGTAACTAGTGTACATATATACGTACCTGTCAGCAGTAACTAGTGTACATATACGTACCTGCCAGTAGTAACCAGTGTACATATATACGTACCTGTCAGCAGTATACAGTGTACATATACATACCTGTCAGCAGTAACTAGTGTACATATACGTACCTATCAGCAGTAACTAGTGTACATATATACGTACCTGTCAGCAGTAACCAGTGTACATATATACGTACCTGTCAGCAGTAACCAGTGTACATATATGTACCTGTCAGCAGTAACCAGTGTACATATATACGTACCTGTCAGCAGTAACTAGTGTACATATACATACCTACTAGCAGTATACAGTGTACATATACATACCTGTCAGCAGTAACCAGTGTACATATACGTACCTGTCAGCAGTAACCAGTGTACATATATGTACCTGTCAGCAGTAACCAGTGTACATATATGTACCTGTCAGCAGTAACCAGTGTACATATATACGTACCTGTCAGCAGTAACTAGTGTACATATACGTACCTGCCAGTAGTAACTAGTGTACATATACGTACCTGTCAGCAGTAACCAGTGTACATATACGTACCTGTCAGCAGTAACCAGTGTACATATACATACCTGTCAGCAGTAACCAGTGTACATATATGTACCTGTCAGCAGTAACCAGTGTACATATATGTACCTGTCAGCAGTAACTAGTGTACATATATACGTACCTGTCAGCAGTAACTAGTGTACATATACGTACCTGCCAGTAGTAACCAGTGTACATATACATACCTACTAGCAGTATACAGTGTACATATACATACCTGTCAGCAGTAACTAGTGTACATATACGTACCTGTCAGCAGTAACCAGTGTACATATATGTACCTGTCAGCAGTAACCAGTGTACATATATACGTACCTGTCAGCAGTAACCAGTGTACACATATACATACCTACTAGCAGTATACAGTGTACATATACATACCTGTCAGCAGTAACCAGTGTACATATACGTACCTGTCAGCAGTAACCAGTGTACATATACATACCTGTCAGCAGTAACCAGTGTACATATATACGTACCTGTCAGCAGTAACCAGTGTACATATACGTACCTGTCAGCAGTAACCAGTGTACATATACGTACCTGTCAGCAGTAACCAGTGTACATATACGTACCTGTCAGCAGTAACCAGTGTACATATATGTACCTGTCAGCGGTAACCAGTGTACATATACGTACCTGTCAGCAGTAACCAGTGTACATATACATACCTGTCAGCGGTAACCAGTGTACATATTCGTACCTGTCAGCAGTAACCAGTGTACATATAAGTAAATGTCAGCAGTAACTAGTGTACATATACGTACCTGTCAGCAGTAACCAGTGTACATATACGTACCTGTCAGCAGTAACCAGTGTACATATACATACCTGTCAGCAGTAACCAGTGTACATATATGTACCTGTCAGCAGTAACCAGTGTACATATATGTACCTGTCAGCAGTAACTAGTGTACATATATACGTACCTGTCAGCAGTAACTAGTGTACATATACGTACCTGCCAGTAGTAACCAGTGTACATATACGTACCTGTCAGCAGTAACTAGTGTACATATACGTACCTGTCAGCAGTAACCAGTGTACATATATGTACCTGTCAGCAGTAACCAGTGTACATATATACGTACCTGTCAGCAGTAACTAGTGTACATATACGTACCTGCCAGTAGTAACTAGTGTACATATACATACCTGTCAGCAGTAACCAGTGTACATATACGTACCTGTCAGCAGTAACCAGTGTACATATACGTACCTGTCAGCAGTAACCAGTGTACATATACATACCTGTCAGCAGTAACCAGTGTACATATATACGTACCTGTCAGCAGTAACCAGTGTACATATACGTACCTGTCAGCAGTAACCAGTGTACATATACGTACCTGTCAGCAGTAACCAGTGTACATATACGTACCTGTCAGCAGTAACCAGTGTACATATACGTACCTGTCAGCAGTAACCAGTGTACATATATACGTACCTGTCAGCAGTAACCAGTGTACATATACGTACCTGTCAGCAGTAACCAGTGTACATATATACGTACCTGTCAGCAGTAACCAGTGTACATATACGTACCTGTCAGCAGTAACCAGTGTACATATATACGTACCTGTCAGCAGTAACCAGTGTACATATACATACCTGTCAGCAGTAACCAGTGTACATATATACGTACCTGTCAGCAGTAACCAGTGTACATATACATACCTGTCAGCAGTAACCAGTGTACATATACGTACCTGTCAGCAGTAACCAGTGTACATATACGTACCTGTCAGCAGTAACCAGTGTACATATACGTACCTGTCAGCAGTAACCAGTGTACATATACATACCTACTAGCAGTATACAGTGTACATATACATACCTGTCAGCAGTAACTAGTGTACATATACGTACCTGTCAGCAGTAACCAGTGTACATATACGTACCTGTCAGCAGTAACCAGTGTACATATATATGTACCTGTCAGCAGTAACTAGTGTACATATACGTACCTGCCAGTAGTAACTAGTGTACATATACGTACCTGTCAGCAGTAACCAGTGTAAATATACGTACCTGTCAGCAGTAACTAGTGTACATATACGTACCTGTCAGCAGTATACAGTGTACATATACGTACCTGTCAGCAGTAACCAGTGTACATATATACATACCTGTCAGCAGTAACCAGTATACATATACGTACCTGTCAGCAGTAACTAGTGTACATATACGTACCTGTCAGCAGTATAAAGTGTACATATACATACCTGTCAGCAGTAACCAGTGTACATATATACGTACCTGTCAGCAGTAACCAGTGTACATATACATACCTGTCAGCAGTATACAGTGTACATATACATACCTGTCAGCAGTAACCAGTGTACATATACATACCTGTCAGCAGTAACCAGTGTACATATACGTACCTGTCACCAGTTACTAGTGTACATATACATACCTGTCAGCAGTATACAGTGTACATATACATACCTGTCAGCAGTAACCAGTGTACATATATACGTACCTGTCAGCTGTAACTAGTGTACATATACGTACCTGTCAGCAGTTTCCAGTGTACATATACGTACCTGTCAGCAGTAACTAGTGTACATATACGTACCTGTCAGCAGTAACCAGTGTACATATACATACCTGTCAGCAGTAACCAGTGTACATATACGTACCTGTCAGCAGTAACCAGTGTACATGCATATACGTACCTGTCAGCAGTAACAAGTGTACATATACGTACCTGTCAGCAGTAACCAGTGTACATATACGTACCTGTCAGCAGTAACTAGTGTACATATACGTACCTGTCAGCAGTAACCAGTGTACATATACGTACCTGTCAGCAGTAACCAGTGTACATATCTGTACCTGTCAGCGGTAACCAGTGTACATATACGTACCTGTCAGCAGTAACCAGTGTACATATATACGTACCTGTCAGCAGTAACCAGTGTACATATATGTATCTGTCAGCAGTTACCAGTGTACATATACGTACCTGTCAGCAGTAACCAGTGTACATATATGTACCTACTAGCAGTTACTAGTGTACATATACGTACCTGTCAGCAGTAACCAGTGTACATATACGTACCTACCAGCAGTAACTAGTGTACATATATGTACCTGTCAGCAGTAACTAGTGTACATATACGTACCTGTCAGCAGTAACCAGTGTACATATACGTACCTACCAGCAGTAACTAGTGTACATATATGTACCTGTCAGCAGTTACCAGTGTACATATACGTACCTGTCAGCAGTAACCAGTGTACATATATGTACCTACCAGCAGTAACTAGTGTACATATACGTACCTGTCAGCAGTAACTAGTGTACATATACATACCTGTCAGCAGTTACCAGTGTACATATATGTACCTGTCAGCAGTAACCAGTGTACATATATACGTACCTGTCAGCAGTAACCAGTGTACATATACGTACCTGTCAGGATAACCAGTGTACATATATACGTACCTGTCAACAGTATACAGTGTACATATACGTACTGTCAGCAGTAACCAGTGTACATATACGTACCTGTCAGCGGTATACAGTGTACATATATACGTACCTGTCAGCAGTAACCAGTGTACATATACGTACCTGTCAGCAGTAACCAGTGTACATATATACGTACCTGTCAGTGGTATACAGTGTACATATACGTACCTGTCAGCAGTAACCAGTGTACATATATGTACCTGTCAGCAGTATACAGTGTGCATATACGTACCTGTCAGCAGTAACCAGTGTACATATATACGTACCTGTCAGCAGTAACCAGTGTACATATACGTACCTGACAGCAGTAACCAGTGTACATATACGTACCTGCCAGCAGTAACCAGTGTACATATACGTACCTGTCAGCGGTATACAGTGTACATATATGTACCTGTCAGCAGTAACCAGTGTACATATACATACCTGTCAGCAGTAACTAGTGTACATATATACGTACCTGACAGCAGTAACCAGTGTACATATACGTACCTGCCAGCAGTAACCAGTGTACATATACGTACCTGTCAGCGGTATACAGTGTACATATATGTACCTGTCAGCAGTAACCAGTGTACATATACATACCTGCCAGCAGTAACCAGTGTACAGACGATGATCTTGTATCCCTCCATCGCTTCCTGTCCTGGATAGTAGTACTGTTTTGCCGCTTTGTCATAGTTACTCACTTCCTATAACAGAAGTCATGTATGTATAGCAATAAAAATCTAATTGTCAAATTCAACTGATACATTACTGCATGTACAATAAATACCTAATGACAGATCATATGTCAGTTATCGAATACAGTGTACCCTCCTTATACCGCCACCTTTTGTCCACAGCAATTATGGCAGTATAACGAGGGTGGTGATAGTATCAAATTATGAAAATTATAACCATACATTAAATTGCATAATAGATTGCATTTCCAACAGTTTAATAAAAACAAGCTTAAGGTGACAGTACCCAAATCGGATCACAAAACCATCATTTTATTCATTCATTAAAAAATCTTAAGATGAATTATATCCATTAAAGGGGCATCCCGGGGAAGTCTACAATGAAGTTCTTGAATGTACATGCTGTTTGCACTACCAGATACATTTTCCTGTTATTTCAATATTCAAAGTCCACTCAAAATGTGTTTATTAGCCACTTGCAAAATTGCATTCCTCGGGAAAGCCCGATAAAAATAGCGCTGATCACGCGTCAAGTGAAAGCGTCCTCGGTCAATTTGACGAAGGGGCCCAAGAGGGGGCGCGTAATGTATATACATGTACGTCCGATGATGAACCAGACACAAAGTCCGTGTATAAATTTATTGAATCACATTCACATTAATAATCAGACGTTAATTACACACGATATTCATATGAAGAAATTTATGTCGACATCTCTGCATCATTTATCGACATCAGTGCCTGACTGAAACCGATGCAAATCGCCAGAAACCCACACGACACTGCACTCTTACATTGTACGTTTAACAGTGTCATGTGGGTTTCCGACGATGACAACCATAGGGCAAACCTTAATTTCTGTAAAAGTTATCTTCACGAATCCTCATTTAGAACCATTTCACAAAAGGTGTGCATGCATTGAAAAGTAAAAAAATAAAATGAAATGATTCCGATTTGTTTTTATACAACTCGACGTCTTGAAGATTTTTTTTCAGACTATCTATATAACCATCTAAAATCTATCCAAATTTCAGCGTCAACATACTTAACACTTACAATTATATATGTATCAGGGAAGTCCCTGCACTCATATGACGCACCATGCACTAAACATGTAGAATACATGTATAATATATATCTCAAATTTGGAACTTGTCGAGAAGATAATTGTCCAATACTTAATCCATTTATAAATGTTATGATTCTTTACTTTTTTATGTAAATTTAAAGGTTCGTTAACATTTTCAACACAACTGCAGACATGGGACATACATATATATGATTTTTTTTTTTATTAATTAATGACTTTACTTATATGATGCATATATTTTGGTTCATATCAAATTTAATACCGGGGTCCAAACTCGATAATTTTTGTACAATCCGTATTTTATAGATTAGGTATGACAAAATTTTTTTATCCGCACATGATGACATAAATTTATTCATTTTGTCCAAATTGAATCTGTATACATTAAACTGAATCACCCAGGATACCAGTGTTTTACAACGTAACCCCCCCCCCCCCATACGGTTTTTCTTATAATTCAATAATGCCGTTTTACTGGAATATTATAAAGGGAATATTACAATACACGCTTTCAAGTTTTACACACGCATTTCATGTAACAGAGGAATGAAAGAGTTATCCCTTGGGAGGCCCCAAAAGCAAATAAAACTGTGTAACCGGCTATCCAGAAGAAAACTAACAATGCAAACAATTAGGCTGTTAGTCTCTCCCTTGAATACTTCACATCCCTCATTATGCTTCCGTAATATAATCCTTAGGTTAAAATTTGACCATTCGGCCACTTTTCGCTTGGTAGTTACCTGTAGGTCACGCGGATCGCCATTTTTTGTTTACCGATGTAGCTTGTTAAAATAATGCGCATGCGTTATCATATGTGATGCAAAAAAATTTACATGTCCAAATCGTTGATCAACGAAAAGTGATTCCCTTTTTTGATTATTAATTAAAATTTTTGAGAACATATTTCAGCATAAATCGCCCATTAATTTTCCACAAGAGTATTCATTTAATTCATATATACAATAATTCCAAATAAGCATAAAAAAATATAGTTTTACCGTGATGCCTCTTTAATAATTGCATCAAAAGAAGAACATCGATGGGTGTTTTTACAAAAAAATTAGCACTGGAGCTTCACGTTGGATATTTATAGAATGCTCTGACGTCACCAATCAGCGGTTCAAGATTTTGCAAATTTGAGGACCCAAATCGGATCAAGACATGAATTTTGCAGTATTTTACATTTCAAACTAATATTTTTGTTGTAGCATATCAACTTTTAATGATGTCCTTTAGAATTTATATGAAAACAAGTATTTCTATCGGGTGGATTTACTTTTATAGTTCAAAACAGAACGCGCCATTTTCTTCAGAAACGTAACAAAACGCAAAGTTTTGAGATTGATTAATGCTTTATGGCACATTTAAACTAAACAAGAGGCCCAATGGGCCTGCATCGCTCACCTGGTATCAATCTCTGACTTATATTATAGTGTGACCCTAAAGTCCCCTAAAATCTTTTGCTGTAAGACATTTATAAGAACATGTTAAGATTTAAACATATTTTACCCCTGTGACCTTATAAGACAACAACATTTTCATTTTCAAATTTTGTTTGGCTTCATCCCAGGACACTACCAGCCAAATATCATGTCTCTAGGCATTTGGGTTTATCAGAAGAAGTCGCTCAAAGCTGTTAACTGATTTGACCACTGTGACTTTAAATATGGGTCAAGCTCATTTTCCTTCCCAAAGTTTGTCAAGCTTCATACAAGGAACCTTTCAGCCAAATATCATTCTTCTAGGGCTTTTGGTATTTCAGAAGAAGTCGTTTAAAGGTTTTAACAGATTTGACTCATGTGACCTTGAATACAGGTCAAGGTCATTTCTTTTTGTAAACTTTGTTGGGCTTCATCCAAGGAACCTTTCAGCCAAATATCATGCTTCTAGGGCTTTTGGTACTTCAGAAGAAGTCGATTGCAGGTTTTAACAGATTTGACCCCTGTGACCTTGAATATAAGTCAAGGTCATTTCTTTTCGAAAACTTTGTCAGGCTTCATCAAAGGAACCTTTCAGCCACATATCATGCTTCTAGGGCTTTCGGTATTTCAGAAGAAGTCATTTAAAAGTTTTAACAGATTTGACCCTTATGACCTTGAATACAGGTCAAGGTCATTTCTTTTCGCAAACTTTGTTGGGCTTCATCCAAGAAACCTTTCAGCCAAATATCATGCTTCTAGGGCTTTTGGTACTTCAGAAGAAGTCATTTAAAGGTTTTAACAGATTTAACCCTTGTGACCTTGAATATACGTCCAGGTCATTTCTTTGCGCAAACTTTGTTGGGCTTCATCCAAGGAACCTTTCAGCCAAATACCATGCTTCTAGGGCTTTCGGTATTTCAGAAGAAGTCATTTAAAGGTTTTTACAGATTTGACCCCTGTGACCTTGAATATAGGTCAATGTCATATCTTTTCGCAAACTTTGTCAGGCTTCATCCAAGGAACCTTTCAGCAAAATATCATGCTTCTAGGTCTTTTGGTACTTCAGAAGAAGTCTTTTAAAGGTTTTCACAGATTTGACCCCTGTGACCTTGAATAAAGATCAAGGTCATTTCTTTTCGCAAACTTTGTCCAACTTCATACAACGAACCTTTCAGCCAAATATCATGCTTCTAGGTCTTTTGGTACTTCAGAAGAAGTCATTTAAAGGATTTAACAGATTTGACCCCTGTGACCTTGAATATAAGTCCAGGTCATTTCTTTTCGCAAACTTTGTTGGGCTTCATCCGAGGAACCTTTCAGCCAAATACCATGTTTCTACGGCTTTTGGTATTTCAGAAGAAGTCATTTAAAGGTTTTTATAGATTTGACCCCTGTGACCTTGAATATAGGTCAATATCATTTCTTTTCGCAAACTTTGTCAGGCTTCATCAACGGAACCTTTCAGTCAAATATCATGCTTCTAGGTCTTTTGGTACTTCAGAAGAAGTCGTTTAAAGGTTTTCACAGATTTGACCCCTGTGACCTTGAATAAAGATCAAGGTCATTTCTTTTCGCAAACTTTGTCCAGCTTCATACAAGGAACTTTTCAGTTAAATATCATGCTTCTAGGTCTTCTGGTACTTCAGAAGAAGTAATTTTAAGGTTTTAACAGATTTGACCCCTGTGACCTTGAATATAATTCAAGGTCATTTCTTTTCGCAAACTTTTTTGGGCTTCATCCAAGGAACCTTTCAGTCAAATACCATGTTTCTAGGGCTTTTGGTACTTCAGAAGAAGTCATTTAAAGGTTTTTACAGATTTGACCCCTGTGACCTTTAATATAGGTCAATGTCATATCTTTTCGCAAACTTTGTCAGGCTTCATCCAAGGAACCTTTCAGCCAAATATCATGCTTCTAGGTCTTTTGGTACTTCAGAAGAAGTCGTTTAAAGGTTTTCACAGATTTGACCCCTGTGACCTTGAATAAAGATCAAGGTCATTTCTTTTCGCAAACTTTGTCCAACTTCATAAAAGAAACCTTTCGGCCAAATATCATGCTTCTAGGGCTTTTGGTATTTCAGAAGAAGTCGTTTAAAGGTTTTAACAGATTTGACCCCTGTGACCTTGAATGAAGATCAAGGTCATTTCTTTTCGCAAAATTTGTTGGGCTTCATCTAAGGAACCTTTCAGCCAAATATCATGCTTCTAGGGATTTTGGTATTTCAGAAGAAGTCGTTTTAAGGTTTTAACAGATTTGACCCCTGTGACCTTGAATATAAGTCAAGGTCATTTCTTTTCCCCAAACTTTGTTCAGCTTCATCCAAGGAACCTTTCAGCCAAATATCATACTTCTAGGGATTTTGGTTTATTAGAAGAAGTAGTTTAAATGTTAAAATAGATTTAACCTCACTGTGACCTTGAATATGGGTCAAGGTCGTTTCTTTTCGCAACTTTATTTGGCTTCATCCAAGGAAGCTACCGGTCAAATATGAGGTCTCTCTGCTTGACGGTATTTTAGAAGAAGTTGTTTGAAGGTTTCGACATTTTTGACCCCTGTGACCTTGAAATTAGGTCAAAGTGATTTTTTTTCGCAAACTTTGTTCAGCTCCTTCCAAGAAAGCTACCAGCCAAATTTCATGTCACTAGGCCTTTCAGTATTTTTGAAGAAGTCGTTTAAAGGAAAAAGTTGACGGACGCAGGACGACGGACGGACGGACGACGGACGCTGCACCATCACATAAGCTCACTTGGCCCTTCGGGCCAGGTGAGCTAAAAACTAATGATATGTGGACATAAAATGGTGTGTGACTATCTATTTTAAGACTATATTATTGTTATAATCAATCTGTTGACACTGTTGTTGATTTAGAAGTATTTTTGAAAAAAGTGATCCGATTTGGGTTCTGTCACCTTAGTATTATATCGTCATACAGATCTACATTGGCACAAATTTATATCTAGAAATGGTTATTGATCTGCTTTTGCTGCATGCCATTCCAAATGGAACACTCAAAAGTTCCTCAATCTCCAAAAACAGAACAATATGGCATTATCGTTGAGGGAAATATATAGCGAATCTGGACGTTTGTATTTTAAAGGGTGTGGCGGATGGCGGTATGTGAGGGTGGCGAACTTAACGAGGGAATTATATAGGAGAGAAATCCGTTCTAGAGGTTTAGGTGGCAGTATGCGAGGGTGGCGGTAGATTCGGGGGGGGCGATAGGTCGAGGGTACATTGTATGTGACTACAGGTAGCGGTATGCGAGGGTGGCGGTAGATTCGGGGGGCGATAGGTCGAGGGTACACTGTATGTGACTACAGGTAGCGCTATGCGAGGGTGGCGGTAGATTCAGGGGGCGATAGGTCGAGGGTACACTGTATTTGAAAATGAAGTTTAATACACTCAAACCTGGGCATCTTTCATTTATTGTAATCCAAACAGTTAGGCCAGAGTTGCACGTTCATGAAATGAAGCTGGACCTTTAAATCAGATGTTTCTTTCACAAGAATTAACAAAGCCTTGCAGGGCCTGCATATGCATGTGTACGTAGCTTTGCCAAGAAATACTGTATGCTCTTATTTTGGCGCCCTCAAATTTCAGTGCATAATCTTTAAACAAACAAGAGGCCCAGAGGGCCTGTATCGCTCACCTGGATACATTGGTATCTAAGTGATCATGATAAAATATTTTCTTTTTGGCTCGCCCCTCAGCCCCCTAGGGGGTCAGTCCCACCATTAGTACAGTTTTGAATGTTGAGCACCTAGACATGCTTCCTGCCAAATAAGGTTGATTTCCAATCAATGGTTATAGAGAAGAAGTCGATTAAACCAATATAGCTAAACAACCCTTTTTGGCCCCGCCCCTCAGCCCCCTAGGGGGTCAGTTCCACCATTAGTATAATTTTGAATTCTGAGCACCTAGGGATGGTTCCTACTAAATAAAGTTGATTTCCAATCAGTGGTTATGGAGAAGAAGTCGCTTAAACCAATATAGCTAAATAACCCTTTTTGAATTTTGAATCCTGGGCACCTAAGCATGCTTCCTGCTAAATAAGGTTGATTACCAATCAGTGGTTATGAAGAAAAAGTCGCTAATATCAATATAGCTAAATACTTTTTCATGGCCCCCAACCCTCAGCCCCCTAGGGGGTCAGTCCCACCATGCGTACAATTTTAAATCCTGAGCACCTAGGGATACTTTCTGCCAAATAAGGCTGATTTCCAATCAGTGGTTATGAATAAGAAGTCGCAAATATCAATATAGCTAAATAAATCTTTTTGGCCCCGCCCCTCAGCTCCCTTGGGGGTCAGTTCCACCATGAGTACCATTTTGAATCCTGAGCAGCTAGGGACGCTTCCTGCCAAATAAGGCTGATTTCCAATCAATGGTTATGGAGAAGAAGTCGATTTAACCAATATTGCTTAATAACCCTTTTTGGCCCCGCCCCTCAGCCCCGTAGGGGGTCAGTCCCACTATTAGTACAATTTTGAATCCTGGGCACCTAAGCGTGCTTCCTGCCAAATAAGGCTGATTTCCAATCAGTGGTTATGGAGAAGAAGTCGCTTAAACCAATATAGCTAAATAACCCTTTTTGGCCACGCCCCTCAGCCCCCTAGGGGGTAAGTCCCACCATCAGTACAATTTTGAATCCTGGGCACCTAAGGATGCTTCCTGCCAAATAAGGTTGATTTCCAATCAGTGGTTATGGAGAAGAAGTCGACTAAACCAATATAGCTAAATAACCCTTTTTGGCCCCGCCCCTCAGCTCCCTAGGGGGTCAGTCCCACCATTAGTACAATTTTGAATTCTGAGCACCTAGGGATGCTTCCTGCCCAATAAGGCTGATTTCCAATCAGTGGTTATGAAGAAGAAGTCGCTAATATCAATATAGGTAAATAATTTTTTACGGCCCCACCCCTCAGCCCCCTAGGGGGTCAGTCCCACCACTAGTACAATTTTGAATCCTAAGCACCTAGGGATACTTTCTGCCAAAAAAGGCTGATTTCCAATCAGTGGTTATTGAGAAGAAGTCGCTTAAACCAATATAGCTAAATAACCCTTTTTGGCCCCGCCCCTCAGCCCCGTAGGGGGTCAGTCCCACCATTAGTACAATTTTGAATCCTGGGCACCCAAGGATGCTTCCTGCCAAATTAGGTTGATTTCCTATCAGTGGTTATGGAGGAGAAGTCGTTTAAAGAAATTGTTGACGGACGACGGACGGACGGACGGACGGACGGACGGACGGACGGACGACGGACGCCACGGTATGGCATAAGCTCACCTCGGTCCTTCGGACCAGGTGAGCTAACTAGAACTGTAAGCTGATGGCTGAATAATACACCCAAGTTTCATTGAAATTGGTCAAGCGCTTTAGGAGGAGTTGTCCGGACAAACTTTTTCTACAAAAAACCTGTTTATAGTGACCAGTTACCATAGCAACCATAAGTTTGAGAAAGGAAATGCTGCATACAAATCTACACATGGTCCTTTATATCGGTGTGAAGTGTCATTAAAATTGGCCAAGCGGTTTAAGAGGAGTTGTCCGGACAAACTTTTTCTACAGACAGACAGATGGACAAACAGGCTGATGCCAGTATACCCCCCCCACTAACTTTGTTGCAGGGGGGTATAATAAGGACAGTGATGACTTGGAAAACCTGCAATATTTACTGTAAATGCCATATACAGGACATGTAACAAGTGCAATCAGTGGAATGCTCTCAGCAGGAAAATCACTAAAATAAGATCATCATAAAAATATGTGTTTAATTAACATACACCAGAAAA
The DNA here is from genome assembly GCA_947623455.1 of Mimachlamys varia. Classification (NCBI taxonomy): domain Eukaryota; kingdom Metazoa; phylum Mollusca; class Bivalvia; order Pectinida; family Pectinidae; genus Mimachlamys; species Mimachlamys varia. Next base: position 28,030,255 of record OX392534.1, read on the forward strand.
TGTAACATTTGAAAACAGACACTATATCTTTCACATCTTTTAAATGCTAAATTATATGGTTTTCACATGAATTTCACATGAATTTCATGTAAATGTCATGTAAATTTATAATTCAGTTGATTTTTACATGCATATATGTTTAGATTAAAATTTCACATGAAATATTTCATGTGAATTTCATATGAAAAAAATTTCAGTAAAGTTTATCACATGAAATTTACTGGCTGTGTCATATAATGTTCTGCAATGAAGTGACTTCATTGTGAAATGTCAACAGGTATCCAGGGGCCATTTGCATTAAATGCCTGTACAGACTTTCTGAGGATCACAGGCTGTCTTAAAATACATGTTTTACCCTACATATTTTAATAATTGAAAAATGATAGAGTTTGAGCTAGAATATTCCAAGAGGCTGACCTTGACCTCCTTTGGTATAAGATTCCATGACCTTGAGAAAGCATTCAGTCTCATTATTTCCTCCTTTGGGATGATCTTGAGGAGGCGGGTGGCAATGAGATCCGCAGCACTGTTGGACGGAGCGCAGGCCAGAATACGACACGTCTTAAACTGTTTCCAGATCTGTAAATTGAGAAAACCAACCCCCTTTATGTATAGTGGTTATAGACATTTATGTATAGTGATTATAGACAAACAGGCATAAATGTGTTTCAGTACCTCCAGCTTGGTGTAGTGTTGTGGAATGTACAGTTTCTGAGCATTCATGTTGATGTTTTCTTTCAATTATCACAGTATTAAACCATTTTACCAACAATGATATTATATTTACCATTCTGATCATTGCCACAATCATGTATTTACCAATCTGACCGTTGTCACTATACAAATAATTTGCAATATCTCAACATTTTCAAATAGATAAATGCATGAGCACACAAGTAGGTGACATCTACCATACCTGCATCATGGCTTCTACGATAGTCACGGTTTTACCGGTACCAGGTGGGCCAAACACCAGGTAGGGGGCTGGACGGGATAACCCCTGAAGAATGTTCACTATGGCTTGCTTTTGTCGCTCATTATTTTCTAAATCTTTGTTGTAAAGTCTGAAACATCAGTTTTATATCAAACATTCATGAACCTGATCATCAGATTTGAAGGTATCAAATAATCATTACAACTGTTGAACAATGTCACTTGCTGATTGTTTACGAGGTCATTGATTGTTGACGCTGTCACCACTTGACAGGAATATATATGAGATGATACGTTTTGCGCATATCATAGTTTGCGGTTCTCTTCAGTTGTTTCCGACTGAGATTTCCCTCTCTAACCCTCAAAGGGGTGAGATATTCTTTTAATAGGTTATCTCTTATATTAACGAAACACTGAGTATAACAGCAGTATATGTTAATTAATACTTACTTGAGAGGTAGGGGTAGGATATTCATGTTTCGAGAACATATGGTCTGTGCTGTAGGAAAAAGGAACTCTTCCAGTCCCTCGTCCTTGGCTAATGAGCAAGCCCTGTGCTGAAGACGTAGAGGCAGTCGATTAAAAACAAAACGAACATCAAACTTCAGGCCTCTCACATACTGATCCATCAGTCTGCAAAAACAAAACGAACATCAAACTTTAGACCTTTCACATACTGATCCATCAGTCTGCAAAACCAAACAAACACTACTAGTCAAAGAGTAAAGTTTGGACTTTCTGATTCCATCACAGCCTCACTATTCCTCTGACAATTCTTTATCAAGGTTATTGAAACACTTGAAAGAAGTTTAACTCATTTGCTCCTGAATTTTACTAATAGACTATTTAAACCTTTGAATTGGTAGTGTTCAAATGTGTTTTAGGGGTGAATGAGTTTACACTCAGTTATATAATCATGTTTAATCAACCAAGCATGCAACAGGTCAAATATAAGTACAGGTTATTGATAAGAAGTTCTTTGAAGGATTTAAAGACATTTGGCCCCTGTGACCTTGAAAGAGGGTCAAGGTCATTCATTTGCACAAACTTGGTAATGGTCATCTGACTATATATAATTTTAGTTGGTTATGATATCAACATATTTGACCCTGTGACCTTGAGAGTAGGTCAAGGACTTCATTTTAACAAACTTGGTAGCACTTCATGTAAGCATGTTACAGGCCACATATAAGTACCCTGGACATTCAGGGTATTGAGAAGAAGTTTCTTAAAGATTTTTCAGAAACCTTTGACCTTGAAAGTGGGCCAATGTCATTCAATTGAACAAACTTAGTAGCCCTTCATCCCAGCATGCTACAGACCAAATATCAGTGCCCTGGGCCCTAAGGTTACCGAAAAAGAAGATTTTTGAAGATTTTAATAACTTTCGACCCCTGAGACCTTGAAAGTGGTTCAAGGGCATTTATTTATACAAACTTGGTAGCCCTTCATCCCAGCATGCTACATGCCAAATAACAGTTCTCTGGGCCTTTTGGTTATGGAGAAGAAGTGGCTTGAAAGTTTTAAGACATTTGTCCCTTGTGTCCTTGAAAAAGGGTCAAGGTCATTCAACTGAACAAACCTGGTAGTTCTTCATCCCAGTACAATACAGTCCAAATATCAGTTCCCTGGGCCTTTTGGTTATTGAGAAAAAGTTTTTTGAAGATTTTAACATATTTAACACATTTGAACAAACTTCATCCAGGCTTGCTGCATGCCAAAATATCAGTTCCCTGGGCCCTAAGGCTATTGAGAAGATATTTTTTGAAGATTTTAGCATATTTAACACATTTGAACAAAATTGGTAGCCCTTATTCCTAGAATGCTACAGGCGAAATATCAGTTCCCTAGGCCTATCGATTATTGAGAAGAAGTCGCTTGAATATTTTAACATATTTGACCCCTATGACCTTGAAAGTAGTTCAAGGTCTTTCATTTTAACTAACTTGGTAGCCCTTTATCCCATCATGTCATATGCATAATATCAGCACCCTAGTCCTTTCAGTTATTGAGAAGAAGTCGTCTGAAGGAAAGTTTACGTAACACGCACGACGACAGACGGTGCATGATAGCTATAGGTCATCTGATCCGAAAGGTCAGATGACCTAAAAACTCTAAATTCAAAATATGAAGACCAACTTTTTCAAATTTATGTTTCAGGCTCTTCACACAGACATCCTTTTCATATTCATTTACAATTGTATAATATGCATTTCGAGATGACTGTTGTCTTAAACACTTACAGCATAACGTTGATTATCTGCCTACTTGATCTCCTATAGTAACACCATTATTGTAAAGCACCTAAGAGTACCAGCTGAGACTACATCTATAGAGCGCCCTATAAGTGTTGTATATTAGTTTCATTATTAGACAGTTTCGAGTACTTTGAATTTACCTATGAGTCCATTTTTTCGGCATTCATACATCGACAACTACAGCCTTCCACCTAGAAAATTAGTCTCTGGACATATGAGAGTGTATTTTGTCAATGACAATGAGAACTATTCCATCCGGGAAGAGGTGGACGTTATTTGAAAGTTTGACCTCCAGTTGTAGCATTCTTCTCCTTACTTTTTATTAAACCCAAGGGCCACTTCATTCTGTCGGACCTCGTGTACGTAGCCCTGGTACTCTCTGTCAGCAGTGCTGCCTTCAGTACTGATCCTAACATACAGCCAATCACCTCTCAGTACTGACGGACGGTTCTCAGACAGACCCGGTACCTGTAACCAATCAAATAACAGAATCAAAGTACTGAAAGTACTCTCTGTCAGCAGTGCTGCCTTCAGTACTGATCCTAACATACAACCAGTCACCTCTCAGTACTGACGGACGGTTCTCAGACAGACCCGGTACCTGTAACCAATCAAATAACAGAATCAAAGTACTGAAAGTACTCTCTGTCAGCAGTGCTGCCTTCAGTACTGATCCTAACATACAACCAGTCACCTCTCAGTACTGACGGACGGTTCTCAGACAGACCTGGTACCTGTAACCTGTAAATGGAATCATAGTAAAACTTAGGACAAAGTTTCTGGAGGCCTTTTTTACACTTCTGTAAAAGATAACAATGAAGAAAGTCTAACAATATATATACCTACCTTAGCTTTTATACCATCATCCATACCTACCTCAGCTTTTACACCATCAGCCATACCTACCTCAGCTTTTACACCATCAGCCATACCTACCTCGGCTTTTACACCATCATCCATACCTACCTCAGCTTTTATACCATCAGCCATACCTACCTCGGCTTTTACACCATCAGCCATACCTACCTCAGCTTTTACACCATCATCCATACCTACCTCGGCTTTTACACCATCAGCCATACCTACCTCGGCTTTTACACCATCAGCCATACCTACCTCAGCTTTTACACCATCAGCCATACCTACCTCAGCTTTTACACCATCATCCATACCTACCTCGGCTTTTACACCATCAGCCATACCTAGCTCAGCTTTTACACCATCAGCCATACCTACCACAGCTTTTATACCATCAACCATACCTACCTCAGCTTCTATACCATCAGCCTTACCTACTTCAGCTTTTACACCATCATCCATACCTACCTCAGCTTTTATACCATCAGCCATACCTACCTCGGCTTTTATACCATCAGCCATACCTACCTCGGCTTTTATACCATCAACCATACCTACCTCAGCTTTTATACCATCAGCCATACCTACCTCGGCTTTTATACCATCAGCCATACCTACTTCAGCTTTTACACCATCAACCATACCTACCACAGCTTTTATACCATCAGCTATACCTACCTCAGCTTTTATACCATCAGCCATACCTACCTCGGCTTTTATACCATCAGCCATACCTACCTCAGCTTTAACACCATCAGCCATACCTACCTCAGCTTTAACACCATCAGCCATACCTACCTCAGCTTTTATACCATCAACCTTACCTACCTCAGCTTTTACACCATCAGCTATACCTACCTCAGCTTTTACACCATCAGCCATACCTACCTCGGCTTTTATACCATCAGCCATACCTACCTCAGCTTTTATACCATCAGCCATACCTACCTCAGCTTTTACACCATCAGCCATACCTACCTCAGCTTTTATACCATCAGCCATACCTACCTCAGCTTTTACACCATCAGCCATACCTACCTCAGCTTTTATACCATCAGCCATACCTACCTCAGCTTTTATACCATCAACCATACCTACCTCAGCTTTTACACCATCAGCCATACCTACCTCAGCTTTTATACCATCAGCCATACCTACCTCAGCATTTACACCATCAACCATACCTCACCTCAGCTTTTATACCATCAGCTATACCTACCTCAGCTTTTATACCATCAGCCATACCTACCTCGGCTTTTATACCATCAGCCATACCTACCTCAGCTTTAACACCATCAGCCATACCTACCTCAGCTTTAACACCATCAGCCATACCTACCTCAGCTTTTATACCATCAACCTTACCTACCTCAGCTTTTACACCATCAGCTATACCTACCTCAGCTTTTACACCATCAGCCATACCTACCTCGGCTTTTATACCATCAGCCATACCTACCTCAGCTTTTATACCATCAGCCATACCTACCTCAGCTTTTACACCATCAGCCATACCTACCTCAGCTTTTATACCATCAGCCATACCTACCTCAGCTTTTACACCATCAGCCATACCTACCTCAGCTTTTATACCATCAGCCATACCTACCTCAGCTTTTATACCATCAACCATACCTACCTCAGCTTTTACACCATCAGCCATACCTACCTCAGCTTTTATACCATCAGCCATACCTACCTCAGCATTTACACCATCAACCATACCTCACCTCAGCTTTTATACCATCAGCCATACCTACCTCAGCTTTTACACCATCATCCATACCTACCTCAGATTTTACACCATCAGCCATACCTACTTCGGCTTTTACACCGTAAGCCATACTTACCTCGGCTTTTACAACATCAGCCATACCTACCTCGGCTTTTACAACATCAGCCATACCTACCTCAGATTTTACACCATCAGCCATACCTACCTCAGATTTTACACCATCAGCCATACCTACCTCGGCTTTTACACCATCAGCCATACCTACCTCGGCTTTTACAACATCAGCCATACCTACCTCAGATTTTACACCATCAGCCATACCTACCTCAGATTTTACAACATCAGCCATACCTACCTCAGCTTTTACACCATCAGCCATACCTACCGCAGCTTTTACAACATCAGCCATACCTACCTCAGCTTTTACACAATCAGCCATACCTATCTCAGCTTTTACACAATCAGCCATACCAACCTCAGCTTTTACAACATCAGCCATACCTACCTCAGCTTTAACACAATCAGCCATACCTATCTCAGCTTTTACACAATCAGCCATACCAACCTCAGCTTTTACACCATCAGCCATACCTACCACAGCATTTACACCATCAGCCATACATACCTCAGATGTTACACCATCAGCCATACCTCACCTCAGTTTTTACACCATCAGCCATACCTACTTCAGCTTTTACACCATCAACCATACCTACCTCAGCTTTTACACCATCAGCCATACCTTCCACAGCATTTACACCATCAGCCATACATACCTCAGATTTTACACCATCAGCCATACCTCACCTCAGTTTTTACACCATCAGCCATACCTACTTCAGCTTTTACACCATCAACCATACCTACCACAGCTTTTACACCATCAACCATACCTACCACAGCTTTTACACCACCAACCATACCTACCTCAGCATTTATACCATCAGCCATACCTTCCTCAGCTTTTATGCCATCAGCCATACCTACCTCAGCTTTTACACCATCAGCCATACCTACCACAGCATTTACACCATCAGCCATACATATCTCAGATTTTACACCATCAGCCATACCTACCTCAGCTTTTATACCATCAGCCATACCTACCTCAGCTTTTATACCATCAGCCATACCTACTTCAGCTTTTACACCATCAACCATACCTACCTCGGCTTTTACACCATCAGCCATACCTCACCTCAGTTTTTACACCATCAACCATACCTACCTCAGCATTTACACCATCAGCCATACCTACCACAGCTTTTATACCATCAGCCATACCTCACCTCAGTTTTTACACCATCAACCATACCTACCTCAGCATTTACACCATCAGCCATACCTACCTCAGCTTTTATACCATCAGCCATACCTACCTCGGCTTTTATACCATCAGCCATACCTACTTCAGCTTTTACACCATCAACCATACCTACCACAGCTTTTATACCATCAGCCATACCTACCTCAGCTTTTATACCATCAGCCATACCTACCTCGGCTTTTATACCATCAGCCATACCTACCTCAGCTTTAACACAATCAGCCATACCTACCTCAGCTTTTATACCATCAACCATACCTACCTCAGCTTTTACACCATCAGCCATACCTACCTCAGCTTTTATACCATCAGCCATACCTACCTCAGCTTTTACACCATCAGCCATATCTACTTCAGCTTTTACACCATCAACCATACCTACCTCAGCTTTTACACCATCAGCCATACCTCACCTCAGCTTTTATACCATCAGCCATACCTACCTCAGCTTTTATACCATCAGCCATACCTACCTCAGCTTTTATACCATCAGCCATACCTACCTCAGCTTTTACACCATCAGCCATATCTACTTCAGCTTTTATACCATCAACCATACCTACCACAGCTTTTACAACATCAGCCATACCTACCTCAGATTTTACACCATCAGCCATACCTACCTCAGATTTTACACCATCAGCCATACCTACCTCGGCTTTTACACCATCAGCCATACGTACCTCGGCTTTTACAACATCAGCCATACCTACCTCGGCTTTTACAACATCAGCCATAACTACCTCAGATTTTACACCATCAGCCATACCTACCTCAGATTTTATACCATCAGCCATACCTACCTCGGCTTTTACACCATCAGCCATACCTACCTCAGCTTTTACAACATCAGCCATACCTACCTCAGATTTTACACCATCAGCCATACCTACCTCAGATTTTACAACATCAGACATACCTACCTCAGCTTTTACACCATCAGCCATACCTACCGCAGCTTTTACAACATCAGCCATACCTACCTCAGCTTTTACACAATCAGCCATACCTATCTCAGCTTTTACACAATCAGCCATACCAACCTCAGCTTTTACAACATCAGCCATACCTACCTCAGCTTTAACACAATCAGCCATACCTATCTCAGCTTTTACACAATCAGCCATACCAACCTCAGCTTTTACACCATCAGCCATACCTACCACAGCATTTACACCATCAGCCATACATACCTCAGATGTTACACCATCAGCCATACCTCACCTCAGTTTTTACACCATCAGCCATACCTACTTCAGCTTTTACACCATCAACCATACCTACCTCAGCTTTTACACCATCAGCCATACCTACCACAGCATTTACACCATCAGCCATACATACCTCAGATTTTACACCATCAGCCATACCTCACCTCAGTTTTTACACCATCAGCCATACCTACTTCAGCTTTTACACCATCAACCATACCTACCACAGCTTTTACACCATCAACCATACCTACCACAGCTTTTACACCATCAACCATACCTACCTCAGCATTTATACCATCAGCCATACCTACCTCAGCTTTTATACCATCAGCCATACCTACCTCAGCTTTTACACCATCAGCCATACCTACCACAGCATTTACACCATCAGCCATACATATCTCAGATTTTACACCATCAGCCATACCTACCTCAGCTTTTATACCATCAGCCATACCTACCTCAGCTTTTATACCATCAGCCATACCTACTTCAGCTTTTACACCATCAGCCATACCTCACCTCAGTTTTTACACCATCAACCATACCTACCTCAGCATTTACACCATCAGCCATACCTACCACAGCTTTTATACCATCAGCCATTCCTCACCTCAGTTTTTACACCATCAACCATACCTACCTCGGCTTTTATACCATCAGCCATACCTACCACAGCTTTTACACCATCAGCCATACCTCACCTCAGTTTTTACACCATCAACCATACCTACCTCAGCTTTTATACCATCAGCCATACCTACCTCAGCATTTACACCATCAGCCATACCTACCACAGCTTTTATACCATCAGCCATACCTACCTCAGCATTTACACCATCAGCCATACCTCACCTCAGTTTTTACACCATCAACCATACCTACCTCAGCTTTTATACCATCAGCCATACCTACCACAGCTTTTACACCATCAGCCATACCTCACC